>CM051274.1:4065896-4102896 GCA_027921565.1 Artemia sinica
TTATTATGGATGTTCAAAATTAACCCAAACAACATGATTCTATTAACTAGTAAATTGAGTTTTTTTTCAGTTTGGGTGGTGTACTTAATAATTAGATTAAAGCATGGGTGTTTCAAAAACACGTATTCAAGATGAAAATAAATAATACTAACATATATATATATATATAATCTATTATAATTAAATATCTATATATATATATATATCTATATATTATATATATATATTATACCTATATATATAGATATATGATATATTTATATCTATATAATATCTATATATGTATTATATCTGTATACTATAGATATATTATATATTATGATATATAGCTTTACTATTATACTATCTATTCATAATCTATTATCTCTTATATATATCTCATTCTCTATAATAGCTCTATATATGCTTGTATCTCTATCTCTCTTCTCTATATTATCTCTCTCTCTCTATCATCGCTCATCTCTCTAGCTTATCGCTCTACTCTACTATCTCCTCTTCTCTCTCTCTCTCTCTATATCTCTAATCTCTCTCTCTCCTTATCGTACTCTCATCTCTCTCTCTAGTAATGAGATAGGGACATATAGTGAGCTGATGGGCGGGTACTTTAATCGTCACGAAAGTACCCGTACCGTCAGTCCTCAAAGGTATTAGCTCCTTTTATTTCAAACAGTTGTCTGTCTAGTGTAAATTCGAAATTTTAATTGATTGAGATCAGGTTCTTTTGTAGGGGTGGGGGGGTGGGAGGGGGGGGTTCTTCACGAAAATCTGTAGGGGAGGGGGGGGGGCGAATGTATTTTTCAAACTATTTGGGTGAGGGCATTGTTTTTCCATGAAAGTACTTCAAAGTTTTTTTTAGAGGCTCAAAACAATGTATTTTTTCAAAATTCTCAGGGACGAAATCGCACTCGATCCCTTCAACTGCGTCTAATAGACTTCTGTTGAATTTTTTAGGGTCAAGTTAAATCAAAAGAAAGGAGAGAGACCAAACAGAGAAGAGGAATATCAGGAACCACTGCGCTTATTGTTAAAATTGTTGGTAGTATGATTTTATTATTTTTTCCTCAGAGAACCAAACCGGGCTATTGCTGAACGTAAGTGCATATTATTTGTGTATGAATTGCTATAGAAGTGTGTAGAGGAAGCATTTTTTGGCATCCCATATAAAATTTAGTGTCGTTTCCTATATCATCCGCGAATCATCCATAAAGAGACTCACCAGTTTAGTTTTTTTCTTCTTTCCTTTTAAGTTGTAAAGTCAGTGTGGTCCGCACTAAAATAGCTGGTTGTATTGATTCATTGGGGGCAAGGTCAGTATTCAGAGGGTGGGGGGAGGGGTATCCCTGAAATCCTTTTCCGGCTTGCTAAAAACGTAAAACAAAAATTGGTATATAAAAAATATTTGTATTTTTAAATTTTTTTCTTTGTCAACCCGCCTGCCTCTACCGAAAAAAAAAATGCCGAACAAAAATCCTGGATATGCCCTCTGGGCGTTTAAGGTATGGTCCCGACTACCCGAAATTGAAACATCTTGGGTGCGTTTCCACCAAGCAATTAAGTATCATTAGATACAAATTAATTATTTAATTCTAATAGGAGTGTCGCTTTAATGAAGGACCCTTTTTTTCAGATTAGCTGCTGAATCTTCTGTGAAGTAATTACGCTTAGGCTGTTTTGATCTTGGTTATTAGTTCTCTAAAAATTAAACAGTTGATAAATAATCCTACTAAAACAAAACATATTAAAAGTGATGCCAGAAGACCCTTGACGGGACGATGGACATAAAAAATAAACAAAAAAAAGCACAAAGAAATAGCTAGGAGAGAAAAAAGAGTTAAAGAAAACATGAAAATGTCTTACTAATAGATAATATAACCATCTAGCCAAGATTCCTGTCGAACGAACGGCATGATAAAGAAAACAAAAGATCGTTAGGCATTTTATATTCTGTTGTGAGGACCAAATTTTTCCCCGATCAAGTGGCAAAATTCTGAGTCGCGACTTGAACCTCTCCACCACCCGCCAATCTTCAAAATAAAAGCTTTTTTCCTGAAAGTATCAACCTCTGATTTCCCGCGCCTTGAGACAAAAACAGGTCACACTCACCAATACATAGGATTTATCACGTTTTTAATGGAACCCTATTTGTACATTACGATCTCTGTAGATGACCATATGGCTCGCTTGCCTCAGACATAAAAAAAGATGTGTGTTCACTTGTAAGCATATGCAACGCTACTGAATCTTAGCATAAAAATGCTCCAAAGGAAAAAACTTGATTTACAGTTAACCCCCCTTTTATCATCAACGTGATTTATACATTCAGGTCAGTGATTGACTCAGTGTTAACGGACACTGTAAATAGTAAAATAAAGTAAGCATTGACGAATCGCTTCAATCACATGCACATTGACTGTGAGAATTCGAGCTACTCGATGTACGCTTTCCAAATATCATGGCTTGCTAGTGCTCTGGATGAAATATCTCTATTCTAGCTACCCATTTATTAACAATCACTTGATTTGATTGTTACTCAGTTTTTGACTTTTTGGTACGGATACTTGTGACCTATATGATGTTGAACATTAGCAAAATAATAGTAAATTATCCAGTAGTTATTGACGAATACCTTTCAATAAGATCCCTTATTGCCTGCAAATCGTCAGCCCCTGGAATACACTTGGTTGGAATGCGTGCCTCCTACAACAGCCGAAAGTACTTATTGGCGTCTGATACTGCGAACTCCAAGATATCCTATACGAACAACTCTACGTAGCAATGAGCAGTGTGAGCTCCGCGACGTACACCCTCATGTCGCCTCAGAAGGAGGCAAGTATGTCAATGATAACTCATGAGAGGTAAAGGGAGGGCTACTTAATCTCTGAAAGCGTAAGATAGGTCGCGAAGCACAAATAAATTACTTTCTTATAATACACAAATAGCTTTTAAAATAACGGAACAAGTATCATCAGCGCACATCCCTAACGCAGGACCATTGTGGATGTTTCCATCGCACAGTATTCGAAAGCATAATTGATGGTATGTGAATCGTTCTCCTAATGTACCCAGGATACGACGACGTATCGACCAAAGGTGTCACCTTTTTTTGTGTTGTGTAGAGATAGGTATCAGTTTGTCAGTTTTCTATGTGTCAGTATAGTGTATTTATACCTTTGTCTCTGTAATGTATGGTCATCTATTGTAAGTCTCATCGAACAACTTGCAAGTGTTATGTGTATAGTGGTCTCGTAGTGGAAATTGTTCCTTTCAGTTACCCGCTTGTACTAGTAGCAAATGAGAGCTCTCAGAAAGTCATCATCAAAAATCGGCTTTCTTCTAAGGACCATTGTGTTCTGCAACGATCAAAACCTTCATAGCAAACCTTCTTCACCTCCTAGTCTGATGTATATCTTTAAATTCGGGCCAACAAATATACCAAAATTTCCATCTAATTTATTTAGACTAGTTAAGCATTGGAAACCTGCCTCAGATTAGGGCTTCCTCTGATATGATGAATCTTATTGTGGTATTGGATTGTGTTAATATTATACACTTACTTTTTTTCGTTTTGTTTGTGCTTCTTCATTTTCTTCATTTCTCCTCGAACACTCCTAAGGCAGATTGTTCCGTCAAGGCTTTCGTGGCTTTGACAAGGTGGGTAAACACTTTCACGATGAACCTTCATTTATTCTTTGCATATAGCATAAAACAAAAGCCTATTCTTTACAACTTGCTATCATCTTATTGTATGCCAACCAATTCTGTAATTACTTGTAGTTTCGGTTACGTTAATTCTTAGCCAAGCTCCGACTCCTTACGTGTATGTTTTGTGCCAACGAAACCTTTTTGATCTAATTTTGTATTCAATTCTTTTGTTGTATTTTTGAAATACTGTTAGAAATAAGGAAAAAATAAGCACGAGAAAAGGCTATAAACAAGTCCGCACACGGAGCTCTGGATGGAATCTTCATTATTTGCTTTTCGAGGCTTTTTATGTTTGACCAAACAAGACTCAAAAGAACATTAGGGAGGACAAAAATATGGGAGTTGTTTGAAAACTAATTTACTTCGGTAGAGTTAGAGTGGACGTCAGACAAGGGTAGTGAACGAAACATTGGTGTTCAAAGAAACAAGAGGTACGGGTTTGCGTCTAGAAGTTAAGAAAATGGCATGGACACTAGAAAAATCGTTATTTTTTTATGTCTGTGACATAATGTAAATAATACATTTTCTTCTAAATTTAAGCTAAAAACACCTAAATCGACCACCAGGGCAATTGTATAAATAAATCATGGTAAAAAGTCAATTGCTGCTAGCAAGCTCCATCAAGATACTTGTGGGACTGCCAAAAATTTTGCCAAAAACCTTCGATGCCAAAATAAGGGGGACTGGAAAATTGAAGATATTATATTTAAGACACTGTATGTGGTTTCTTATGTACTAAATAGTGGGTCCTTTAGTGCCCATATAAGCACCTATATATTAAAAAGCCATAAAAAGAGCGAGTAGTTTATGTTTATTATCTAAGCTCTATGTTTGTCGTCTGCCTCTAGCTATCGATTTATCTTTAACTTTTTCTAAGGAGGAAAAAGTAAAAGTAAAAACAAAAAGCAAGCAATAAAATTAAAAAAGGCAAACAACGTACAGAACCGAAAGTACAAAAAAAAAGCTTGCCATCCTGGATGCATTTTACACAGAACATGAGTCAATCCACCAGCAAAAGCTTTCTATATGCACATTTGCTCAAGCGATTTTTTAAGATCCCGAGGGATAAGATGTTTTTATGAATACATTAATGACGCTGTGTGATTCAATTTTTTTTTTTCCGACTACTGTTCTAGTGATTTTAAGAACTTGTCTAGCAATTATTGATCAGACAGCGACCCAAAACTGGTCTCTTGGGGGGGGTGCCCCTCCCTAACAAAAAAAGGAAAAATCTGAGTTATTTCCCCTCTCTTCTTTACATCGTAGTTTCCTATCCGCCTCCTAAAAAATATAAATGGATGTCTTCCCCTAGTCCGGAAGTTTTTTGTTTTAACCTCGTCAAAAGACGTAACAAATATGGCATCTTAAAACATGTTTTTGATGCATTTTTTTTATTTTTTTCTTTTGTTGTGTGAAACACCGGCCTATCCAGCGAAATCAAATACCCCTACGCTATGCCCCCCCAAACAAAAATCCTGGCATATGCCACTTGTGTTCTAGAGTATATCAATATATATTACCGGTTAATCTCTTGACGCTGTTAAAATTGTTCTTTAATTCATTTGGTCTGTTTTTGTGGCGTTTTGTTTATCTTATCCAATCATGTTACTATGATTCTTAATCGATTTATGCTGGTAAAAAAGCAAAACCTGATTGGTTTTTTTTTGTATGAAACTTTAAGCCAATAAAAACGAGAAACCAGTTTTTCAAGTTTGCACCTTCTTTTAGAAGTAAACTATCTGTTTTCTGTGCTTAAATTGAATTGATCTTTATTAGTTGGTTAGCAATTAGGTGATAGTATGTACGCATTTGGTGACATCTTTAAATGACGAATATGATTTTGGACTAATAAATTAATGGACTTGGATGATAAGGAACTAAGGAACGCTTAAATTGATGAGTTAAATCAATGGGTGTTAATTAATGGACTTGTTGTTAATTATAGATGTTATAATTAAATTAATAAATTAATTGGACTTGATAAACTAAGGAACGCTTAATTGAATGAGCATAAATCAATGGGTGTTAATTAATGCATTTGTTGTTAATTAATGGGTGTTAATTAATTAATAAATTAATGGACTTGATAAACTAAGGAACGCTTAAATTGATGAGCTATAGAAATCAATGGTGTTAATTAATGGGGACTTGTTGTTAATTAATGGGTGTTAATTAATTAATAAATTAAGTGGACTTGAGTAAACTAAGGGAACGCTTTAGAAATTGATGAGCATAAATCAATGGGTGTTTTAATTAATGGACTGTTGTTAATTTAATGGGTGTTAATTAATTAATAAATTAATGGCACTTGATAACTAAGGAACGCTTAAATTGAGTGAGCATAAATCAATGGGTGTTAATTAATGGACTTGTTGTTAATTTAATGGGTGTTAATTAATGGACTATTAAATTAAAGAATCAATATCTTTGAGCTGATTCAGAGATAGTAACTAGGGGGTTTGGTGGCAAAACTGTTGTTTTCTAACGCACTGTTTTTTTCTCCAGCCCATTCAATGAGTGGAATACTTATACCTTGTCAAGCTTTCTAACGCTACTATATAGATCTGTTCAAAAGTGTCAGAAAACTGTTCGTGGCCTAATTAAATCTTAGACATAAGAAATCGAAAACTGGTGTCCCTTGATTTATTCTTTATGATCTTTAATTTACAGTGTCGAAGTGTAAACGTGGCACAAATAGTGCACAGGGTTGAAGAATGTCAGAAGTTCTGAAAGCAGAGCAAAGCCGATAAAGTATTAATTGTCAGCAAGTTGAAAATCTGTTATTAGCCCTCAAATCTGATTTTAAAGTGGCTAGTGGCTCAGATTGGAAGCCTGGCGCTGCACCAGTATTAACTGCAGTAAATCAGTACATCAAATTAATAGTGAAATTGCTTGCTTCAAGGGGACAAAGGTCAGAGACCTTGAAGTCAAAGAAAGCTGATAAAGCCGTCGTTGATTCTGAAGTGAAAGCCTTATTGGCATTGAAGGCTGAGTTTAAGGGCTGTAACTGGCTCACAGATTGGAATCCTAATGCTACACCTGTGGTAACAGCAGTAAAATCAGCAGATAAAATTAATAGTGAAATTGCTGCTCAAGGGGACAAGGTCCGAGACCTGAAGTCCAAAAAAGCAGATAAAGCTACAGTGATTCTGAAGTGAAAGCCTGCTATTTATCGCCTTGAAAGACTGACGTTTAAAGGCTATAACTATGCTCAGATTGGAAGCCTACTACTGTACACAGTGGTAACTGCAATAAAATCAGCAGATCAAGATTAATAGTGAAATTGGTGCTCAAGGAGACAATCGTCAGAGATCTGAAATCCAAAAAAGCAGATAAGCTGCAATTGATTCAGAGTGAAAAAAATCCTTATTATCCTTTGAAAGCTGAGTTAAAGCAGTAACTGGCTCAGACTGGCAGCCTACTGCTGCTCTACATCGGTAAGCTACAGCCAACCAGCAGATCAGCTTAATTGTAAACTTGCATAGCGCATAGTGGATAAGGTTGATAAAGAAGTGAAGGAATTACTTCGCTTAAAATCAGAGTTCAAGCTGCTTACTGGTGCCAACTGTTTAAACCCGCCACAACTGCCCCTGAATCAAAAGTATGACATCAATGAAGGATAATTGGCAACGCCGCTGATGAAAAAGAAATCACTGAAGATAGCTCAAGAGCTTGAAAGTATGGTGAGTGGTCCTAAGTTGTTACTTTTTTTGTGTTTTTTCTGTCTTGTGTCTTTTTAACACCTCAATTACTTTTAAAAAGGCCTGCATCTAATTGTTTTATGGTCAAAAAATTTTCGGCAACTTAAATGCTTTTCAAACTAAAGAAAATGTCAAATCAAATTTAATGTTTGCCTATCGACTATTGCGCTATGTCCATGATGCTATGTTGAAAATAGGGCATCAAACAATAATCTTCATTTAAATGTGTGTGCAACTAAGTTTCTTCCTGATGGGCGGGGATTTAAATTCCCCCCCCCCCCCCAAAAAAAAAAAAAAATATTCCAACCTTCTTAGGGGCTGGGTCATTTGACTAATTTCTGAACCCCTACCCACACTTAATAGAGTATGTTTCTTTCTCTAAAGTTGTTCTGTTGTAAAAAAAAAAGTGAATCCCAAATGTAATATACATCTTGATGTGTGTAGCTATCCAAATACGAGTCTTGGTAAACAGAAGATGTAGAAGACAAAATAGAAGCTAAGTATATTGAATATTGATTCTTGAATAGTCTCCTCGAATAGAAGAAAAAGATTATTCTGCAAGATGTTTAATAATGGAATAACAGTAATTAGTTGAGGGAAAAACTTAATCAAACGGTCTTACGCCTCAAATTCAGAAAGTAGTTTTAGTTGTCTTGAAATAAGTTAATTGGAGTATTTCTTAATGTAATATAATGAGTTGAAACCATGCATACACATGTGAGCATGATCAAATTACTCATATTACATTTATGAAGCCAACCCCCCCCCCTCTCCCTATCAAGAAGTGTATTTTTAGGAAGGAATCGTTAAAATACAAAATAAATTTGAATATTTTGCCCAAACGGGGACTGTTTTTCTTTTTAATAATCTCCCCCTCCTCCTTAGTGAGGTTCAATAATTTTTTTTCCTTTACTTGGTCTATTACGGTGAATGATCTCGTATTTATCCTGAGCAAGACAGGCGATATCCCTCAGAGGCTCGAGGCAATTCTTTGCGGTACCTACCACAATCAAGCTATGAAGACAGATCACGAAGGTTTCGGCTGTTAATGTGACAAGCCAAAGTCAAACCCTTCTTAGAACTATACTAGTGGAAAGTGAATATCATTTGATTCTGCCAAGCTCAACCCTATCAGAGACAGTTTTGCATTTTGAAATTATCCAATAATTATGAAAGTATTTGCTGTTAACAAATGGTCCTTTTTTTAAATTTCATGTTCGATGCCATGACAGGGTCGCCAAAAGACAAAAATGGTGCAAAAACAAGGCGATTTGCTGGATTCGAACTCGAAAAATCTGCAATAGATTTTACAATCCAATTGGAAATTCCTCTCCCTACTGACTACTTATACTTTCTTTATGATAAGGAATGGGAAAAGAAAAAATAATATGTAAAATACGAATTGTTTATTTACTTAGTGTATATAGCTTCAACTATGATGTGGGCTAAACTTTAACAGTGACATTAAGATCAAGTACTGTTTTTACTCGAGCTCAACTTAAGGGCACTTGACTTGAAGGGGGACAGGATGATTAGGTCCAATTATTATTTAAATGAAACGTGTTCAGAAAACAGGGGAAGTTCGACAGAGTTTGCCTCTGCCAGAGTACTTTCTGATACTTGTCAAAACGTCGGACTTAAATGTTGACTGGGGCAACCCTTAAACAATTTGCTAAACTGTCAAACAATTTATTTTTTTAACTTTGTGTTTAGAATGGAATAGTTTTATTTATCCAAGAATCATAGTTTAGAATAAAAATTCCAACTATATGGCGCTAGTCACTTACAATGAAAACAAGAAAAACCCCGAGACTATAACTTATTGAACACTGACATGTAAAAAGGAACGAACGAATCCTCCCCTCCCCTCCTCTCTCTCCTCCTCATCTATCCCCCTCTTTCCTCATATCTCCCCTCTCCCTCTCTCTCCCCCTCTCTCCTCTCTCTCCCCCTCTCTCTCCCCCTCCCCTCTCTTCCCCCGTTGACCTCTCTCCCCCTCTCACTTTCTCCCCTTCTCTCTCTCCCCCTCTTTCGTTTCTCTATCCTCCCTCTCCCTTTCTCTCTCTCCCTCTCTTTCTTTCTCTATCCCTCCCTCTCCCTTTCTCTGTCTCTCTTCTTTCTTTCCTCCTCTCTCTCTCCCCCCTCATCTCTCTCTCTCTCGTTATTTTTTCTCTCTCTCTCCCTGTCTCTCTCCATCCCTCTCTCCGTATCTCCCCTTCTGTTTTCCCCCTTCTTCCTCTATTCTTTTTCCTCTCACTTGTTTTCTCGCGCTCCTTCATTTCTCCCCATCTCCCACGTTTTCTATATCCCCCTCTTCCATTCACCCCACTCTCTCTCTGTCTCCCCCTCTCTTTCATCTCCTTTTCTTTTCCCACCTCTTCCTCTTGCTCTCTGTTTTGTGGTACCATCAGTTATTGGATATAATTCCAAGTACTTATTTTAGCTAATTTGTTTTCTGTATGGCTAGATGTTTGTTGTAGTGTGTGATTCTCATCTTGCTTGTCCCTATTGCGGGTAACCATGACAATTTCCGAAAAAAACAAAATCGTTGCATGGAATAAATACTTAGTTAATGGCCATTAGATATTCTTGGCAGGGGAGGAATACCCTTGCTTAGAATGGCTCACCGTTTAGCCATATTAAATAAAGAGAAACAAACAATTAGCGAGGGGGGACGATAAGATTTAACCATAAAAAAATCGCCGTGATACAGGGAGACTATTTCCTCGCCTGTTTTTCAAAACCAGTGAAAAGTACGTGATTGCCAAAACAAATTGATATCTGTTGTATTGTAGTAAGTTTTAAGAAAATACACTTCTTTGATAGGAATTGGGGGGGGGGGGGGGGTTGGCTTCATAAATGTAATATGAGTAATTTGATCATGCTCACATGTGTATGCATGCAGTTTCAACTCATTATATTACATTAAGAATACTCCAATTAACTTATTTCAAGACAACTAAAACTACTTTCTGAATTGAGGCGTAAGACCGTTTGATTAAGTTTTTTCCCTCAAACTAATTACTGTTATTCCATTATTAAACATCTTGCAGAATAATCTTTTTCTTCTATTCGAGGAGACTATTCAAGAATTCAATATTCAATATACTTAGCTTTCTATTGTCTTCTAACATCTTCTGTTTACCAAGACTCGTATTTGGATAGCTACACACATCAAGATGTATATTACATTTGGGATTCACTTTTTTTTACAACAGAAACAACTTTAGAGAAAAGCACATACTCTATGTAAGTGTGGGTAGGGGTTCAGAAAAATTAAGTCCAAATGACCCAGCCCCTAAGAAGGTGGAATATTTTTTTTTTTTTTGGGGGGGGGGGGGGAATTTAAGATCCCCGCCCATCAGGAACAACAACTTCGGTTGGCACACACATATTAACATGAAGATTATTGTTTGATCCCTATTTTAAAACATTAGCATCATGGACATTCAGCGCAATAGACGATAAGCAAACATAAATTTGATTTGACATTTTCTTTAGTTGACAAGCATTTAAGTTGCCGAAAATTTTTATGACAAATAAAACAACAGATGCAGGCCTTTTTAAAAAGTAATTGAGGTGTTAAAGACACAACAAGACAGAAAAAAAAAAGTAAAAACTTAGGACCAATCACCAATAACTTTTCAAGCTCTTGAGCTATCTTCAGTGATTCTTTTTCATCAGCGGCGTTTGCCATTATCACTCATTGGTTCTAATGATCGAGTTGGTCGTAAAAATTTCCAACAGGGGCTTCATTCAATTGAAATGAGAGGAGCTATTGCCCTTGTTGAATAAGTTTGAATGTGATTGGGACGGTAAACTAACCCCTTTCTTACGACCCAACCATTTCCCACCAAAAACAATTCCAATCAAAATTTTAAAATAAGACATTTTGTTCAACGTAGTAAGAAAGTTTTGGAAATGTAGCGTCTGTGAAGGATAACAGCCCCCCCCAGCCCTCAGAGCGAGGGGTTAAGTTATTCCCCTGGAGGGCATATAAGGTTGTTTATTGAAAAGCGGTGTCGTAGAAATTTTAAAAGGCGTCATTTCGATTGGAAACTGAAAGGACTAGTGCCTTTTTTAATAGTTGAAAGTGATTAGACAAAAAGACTAACGCCCTCTCACGCCCACCATTTTCCCAGACACATCCAATCAAAATTTTGAGATAGCCATTTTGTGTAACGTAGTTGAAAGTCTGGAAAATTAGTCTTAGATGCATGGACAACCACCCCTTACAGCCCTTAGGGTAAGATTTGTTGAACTTACTATGGCCTGGGGGCGTATAAGGTGTTTATAGGAAGTGTTGGCGTACAAAAACTCAAAAAGGGCTCATCGATTGGAAATTCGAAAGGACTAGTGCCCTTTTTAATAGTCGAAAGTATTGGGAAGCTTGACATTTTTATAGTAAAGATCGTGTGGGTATAAATGTATTATTTTGTGTTGTTGTTGTTGTTGTTTAGACCAGATACACTTTTTTATCGAAGGAGTTTTCCGTAGGAACTTCGAAAAGGCTCATTCGATTGAAAATAGAAAGGGCTGATGCCCTTTTTAATAGTCAGAAGTGATGGTGGGAAACTAATCCCCCTCCCAACACCCACCCTCCAATTTGACTTTATGTTTAGGGGGAACAGATAGAAAATATTCCCGGCTATCTCTTCCATGTTAAATATTTTTAGCTTGTCTGGCGACACCAGGACGCAGAAAGGTCTCAATTTTGGTTTCTATCTGGTCCCCTGATCTAGCAACATAATCTGAGTTTGCTATTTTTTTTTTTCATTTTGGCTAGTTTCTGGGCTTTCTAAAAATTAGGTTTTTTCGTGCAAATTCCATTTCAACTTGTCTCCTAAAAGAACGGCAAACACAAGTATAATAAAATTAACATGGACTTGTAGAGGATTTTGAAAGGAACAACTTGACTTTTAGTGTTTTTTTCCTAATTAATTCAAAAAAGGGCATTTCCATATAAGTTTATTTGTTTCAACTAAAAGTTTTACCATCAGTTTTATATTAGAAACTCCTGAACTGTTGCATATTTAGTTTCAATAGGCGGGCATAAATACCAGTCTTCAGTGATAAAACAGTCAGGGTTCAACTTGTATAGGCTGCATGATAAGTGAATGTTTCAACATATTATGCAAATGGTAATGCTCCGTCAAATTAGGTTGCTGTCAAAGATTTTGAAGAAGAAGAAAGGCAATTAAAGAAGAACTTGGCCTAGTTAGTTCACAAAACATGCTGTGTTAAATACAAGAGCGCCGGCAGAGAATTTTCGGGGGAGGGGGGGGGGGGGGCAAACGCCAAAATATCAGTCTTGGTGATTGGGTGACATGGAATATATTTTCAGGATTTTGTTTTGGCAGGAATAAGCTTATTTTTAAATACTTTTAGAAAAGAACTCTCAAATAAAAAGAGCAACTAAATTGCCTGCAAAATGAAAACAAAATACAGTGAATCTTTAAACCGCAAGGATTCCTGGCAAAAGGATCAATTTGTTTAATCATAATATATTTAATGATTTATGTATTTAATTTTAAAAGAAAATCAAACTCAAAACCAAAATTACAGAAAGATTGCTTTCGGAGATTATAACAGTTGTAGACGTTGGCCTTTATACAATTTCCTACGCCTTACGAAACTTTACACAAGGAGTAGAGATACTCAAAAATCATCCTGGGCCTGCACAGATGCCGACTTTTTGATTTTATAACGCCCCCCCTATGCCATCTAAAATATACCCTCTTTCATAACAGGACAATTCTTTCCCTCGAACTTAAAATCCGTTATACATTCATACATTAAGAAAAAGAAAATAGACTATAGAAAGAAAAACAAAATTTAAAGTTACTTCAGCTGTCAAGTTGACCCTCTTTCTTTTATTATCCTATTTCAACTAAAAAAAAAAAAAAAAAAAAAAAATGAACAAGTTTAAAAAAAAAAAATCGTCATAAGAGAATCTTACCACCAAACAATTTGTGAAAAAAAAAACTGGATGTAAAGAGTGACTTGGACCAATATTCACCAAAACTAGAAATTTAATTCTCGTGACAATTGCTAAAACAAAAAACCGCACAGTATTGGCTTTTTATGCTAATTCTAATATTTAGAAATTCTTTCAGTATAAATTGTTACCACCCACCCAAAACCAAAAATCTGAGAAAATTGGCCTGATTTTTGAAAAAAGAGGACTCCCCCCCCCCCCCCCTCCCCCCCAAAAAAAGCAAGCGATCTTATTGAAAAGCTCTTTATTAGGTACATCATATCAGAGAACCCTACCGTAGAGGTTTCAAGCTCCAATCTTCAAAATGTGGAATTTCCCCATTTTTTTTTTCCAAAAGAAACATCGTCAATGTATATTTATTTGTTTTGTTTTTTTTTTCCCAGGGGGAGATTGTATCAAACCAAGGTCCAAAATAATTGAGAGGGAGCTCTTTCAAGCGTAAATTTAAAGCTCCTTTTTAAGTGCCATACATCAGATTGGACCAGGGGAAAGTTTTGTTTTCTTGCTGTTTTAGGGCACAAAACTACAAACTTTACACAACCCCAAAGAGGATGAATTTGCAATCAATTTAAAATTCTGAGGAGCTAATTGATTTAATAGTTGAATAACTATGTTTTAGGCTTTCCAGTTTTGTAAAAGAAGCAATGCCACACACGGTGGCAGTACGGTGGATTTCAACCAAGTTGATACGCTTTATTTGTAATACAGTTTTAGGCTACGCGTTTGGCGATCTGTATTGCGGATCAGCTATAATGAGGGGGTGAGTTCATTGTTTAGGTGGGGGTAGGGTAGCTTCCTAAAAAAAAGAACATTTTAATGGACAAACTGCTTACTCTTCACGAGGCTTCAGATAAATGTTGAAAGAGGTAGGGAGGAGTAGGAATTAATTAAATTGTTTCACTATACAGCAAAAAATGTTACATTCCCATTTCTACCAGCACAGAGGTGGATAGCAAGGCAGTTCATCATCAGCCCGCCACGAAATTTTTTTTTAGGGTTGCAAAATACTGCAAGGAACTTAGTTTTTCAGCCAATTTTTAAATGAATGTATTTTCTTTTTCTAGTTCTATGAAGTACTTGAAATGTATTTAAACAAATATAGATAAATGTATATTTATCGATAAGAAAATCCTATTTTAGAGGTTGTGATAGCTTCAGTTATGTAGAAGATCAAAATTCTCACAGAATTTCCATCCACACAAATAATGATACTTCTGTTTCTTCCAACCGAAATTACTTTGTAGTAACATTAACAAGGACTTCTTACCAAAATTATTACTATTCATCACCAAATTTTTTTTAAGCAGCCTATATTCAAATTTTATCCAAAATTGAAATTGAAAATTTAAAAACGTAGGACGGTACTAATACACGTACAACTATGGACTTTACACATTTTAAAAACAATTAACCAGGGATTTAAGGAACAGGTACCGTCAAATTATATATTTTGGTTAGGCCTGGGTATGATTTGGAAAACAATCAGAAGTTAAATAAAAAAGAGCGTTTCAACTGAAAGCAAGAAACAGATTTTGAAACCTATTTGAAAAGATTATTCTTTATATGAAGCGAGCTGTGCCAGTCTCCTTAGCTCCTTACTCTTTGCTGTGAATTTTGGCCTTCTTTCCAAATTTAAAAGAAATTTGTAATTGGAAAAAAGATAAGATTTTCCAAAAGCACTAAAAATACCTTTGTTTAATAAGCAAGGTGTTGAGAAGGGCGGCAGTCCCGCTTATATACAAAGTATTTATATGTGCTTTAAGTTTTAAACTTGCTCCTTACTTTAGTTAAAAATCCTCTTCTATTTGTTTAATTATATTTCATGAAAACTGTAAAGTTTTATGAATACAGTACTTTGGGTAACACAGAAAAAACGATCAATAATTCAATGATCTCTGTTTGGATTTTGTTAGTAATCAAACAGTTCACGGTAATTAACTGTAAGTACGTCGACGGAGCGACCCGGCTCAATAGTAACCGAAACTCTAAAAAACTGAATTTTGATACCAATTGATATATCAAAAGAATGGCTTATTATGCTGATTCCAAACATATACGTTTCATTAAGTTTAGTGGGGGGGGACCCATCACAAGCTACGAGCCTGGGAAAAATTTGTCTGATTTTCAAGAAAAGGGTGGTAAAGCCCCCTCGAAGTCATAGAATTCTAGTGGAAATCACACACCATCAGATTCAGCGTATTAAGAACCCTGCTGTAGAGGTTTCAAGCTCATATCTGCAAAATGTGGAATTTCGTAATTTTGCTAGAAGAAAAAGATCACGGATGCGTGTTTACTTGTTTTTTTTTTTTCATGGTGATCGTATTGATATCCAGTGGGCACAGACCGTCGAGAGAGGGTTCAAATTATAATGGACAATAAAAGATTCTAGTTCCCTTTTTAGCTGACAAAAAAATTGTAGGGCAACTAGGCCCCCTCCCACGTCACCTTTTCCAAAATCGTCTGATCAAAATTTTGAGATGGATTTTTTCCTTCAGCATAGTTGAAAGGGGCCAATAACTATGTCTTTAGAGATAAAATGACCCCTTTCAGCCCCTGAGGGAAAAAGTTTTTTAAGTTAATTTACCCATTGATTTATTTGTTATTGGGAATATGCATACATTCTTCGGGTGGGAGGGAGAAAATTTTCTGCTGGGAGGATTTTACACGGGAGAAATTTCCATGGAGAGGGAAGTTTCCAGGGGGGTGAACTTTTCAGGGGAAATTTTACACTTGGTGAATTTTGCCAGAATTCCTACACAAAATTCCCTTTATGTCTTGCTTCTTCTTTACCGATTCAATTTTAGGTGTTGAGATGTTAAGGGTAATTGTTCGGGGTAAATTTTCGCCAGGACTGATTGCTTTGCCCAGAGGATATTTCTGTGGAAGGGGATTTTTTTTTCCGTGGAAGGGGCAGGATTCCTGGCGCTATAAAAAAAAATAAAAAAAAACAATCAGAAATTCAATTAAAAAAAACAAGTTTTATCAACTGAAAGTAATGAGCAACATTAAAACTTTTTTATGATATTTTCACGGATATTTTCTTAACAATATTGACAGTTTTGAACTTTGTTATCAAACACCAAAATATTTAATGCCTTTAGACTCAATTGCTTATAAAAAGTAACGCACTATCAAAGTAGTTTGTTCAATGTAAAACATTAAACCTAAGATTAAGAAAATCAAATAAAAATTTGTAGTGTGGAGAAGGAGGTCTCTGTACTTGCGACTGTGTGGCTGGGGTTCAGATACTGTGCGGTTATAGGGTGTGTTATTTCTCTCCACTCACTGTGATCAGTTTTTGTGTACCAGAACATATTATTTTATCACAATTTAATTAGCCCTCTTTAACTTTTGCGTTGAAATGAAGATATTGTTGGCAGTTTTCAATAAAAATTTCTGAAACCCAATATAAGTAAAGAGCAATAAAGTTTCAATTTATTAATCTTTTTGACATGGAAGCAGTTGTCGTAGAAACTTTGGAAGGTGCTCATTCAGCTGAAAATTGAAAGTTTTAGTGTTTTTTATAAGAAACAAAGGGATTGATACCAATCCATTTCCCTCCCAAGCCCGTTTTCACTACCCTTCTTCCAAAGATATTTGATCAAAATTAGCCATTTTGTTCATAATGGTCAAAACATCATGAAGTTTCACCGTAATGTCTTCATTATTTTTTTTGTTAATCCAGGATATAGCCCTCCCCCCTTCTGAATCATAAATACTACATGGAAACAATCGATAAGTTGCATAATTTTTCATTCTTGCCCTAGGGTCTGTTGGGGGCGAGGCATAATTGATATATGAATTTTAGTTGTCTGGTATTTAGCCCCCTTACCCTCAATTACTTTCCGACATCCCTTTCAACAAGCCCAGAAAGTTTCACCTTAATACCCTTGGCTCTTCTAAGGCTATTGCTAATAGACATTTTTAACAATCGACATGCAAATAATATGCTCTGGTGTTGATAAAAAAAAAAAAAACTTTTTAAAATTGCCTGGAAGCAGTCGCATTTGGAAGTGGTCACAGTCGCAATTAGTTGCAGTCAAATTAATGAATGGTCGCAGCCGTTGCCAAAGCAGCAGCAGTAGAGGGCCTGAAAGTACCAAGTTAAAACCCTTAGCTATTCCTAAGATATTACAGATACGCCTTTTTCGTAAGCCATTTTTCCATAGTGCCCTTTGATTTAGCTAAGAAATATCCCTCAACATTCACTAGCGTTTCGCATTGACACCCTTAGTCTTTTGGAACACATGTGGTTTGAAACATTCCCTCCTTTCTTAGTGATAAATCATGTGTGTAAACAGTCGAAAAATTGCATAATTTTATATTGCCAAATAATTTGCCCCAAAATAACCGTATTCTTTATTGTCAATATTTTATCAATCATCCTTACGTTCTTTCACTAAATAATTATTTTTCAACTTTTATTCCTCCTTCCATATAACCAGGACGCACACAGTGGATTTTTATTTAGTTCGAAATGCCCCAAAGCATCCAATGAAGTTTCACATTAGGACCCTTACTATTTTGTTACACAACCAGGTTCGAACATTTTTCCCTTTCCTAATGACAAATCCTGTGTAAACAATCAAAAAATTGCATAATCTATAAATTGTCAAATAATTTACCCTAAATAACATGGGTGCCGGCAGGGAGGCCATGGCTCCCCCTGGATATTTGTTACTATAAAGTAATTATAAGGAAACCAAAGGAAAGAGAGCAGAATAGAGAAAAACCATCAAACAAAAATTTGTTTTGCTCCATTATTGGCTGCCTGCCTATAGATTGTGACGCTTAATAAGGAAAATACAAGTTCTAATTTGTGACTGAGTGACCCTTTTCTAGTTTTCAAGAAACATTTTTGCTATATGATTTGGTTCGAGCAACAACAACAAAAAAAAAAACATTCAAATACTTCATAGTAACGAATGGCAAGTAAATAACGATCCTTGTCAATATTAAATAAAAAAAACAAGTTTTTTTAACTGAAAGTAAGGAACGACGTTAAAACTTAAAACGAACAGAAATTATTCCGTATATGAAGGGGGCTGTCCCCTCCTCAACGCCTCGCTCTTTACGCTAAAGTTTTTTTATTGTTTAAAAAAATAGAGTTGTGAGAAAGTCAAACTTTAGCGCAAAGAGCGAGGCGTTGAGGAGGGGACAGCCCCCTTCATATACGGAATAATTTCTGTTCGTTTTAGGTTTTAACGTCGTTCCTTACTTTCAGTTAAAAAAACTTGTTTTTTTTATTTAATTTTTGAACGTTTTTGAATTAATGCAGGTTTTGATTTTGGCTCACCGTACATGAATAATTAAAACAAAATTTGCATATTATATTTGGTTAAATGGCTTTCTCGAAACTTGTTTAATTTTATTTACGAACGTTTTTATTAGTAATAAATATACGTAACTTAGAATTAACTTACGTAACGAACTTCTATATTCATAAATTTTTAACACGTATATTAGGGGGTTCGCCCCCTAGTCAATACCCTGCTCTTTAAACTATAGTTCGAATTTTTTTTCCAGTTCTTTAAAAATGACCTCTTAATCACAATCAGTTGATCAGTTGAAAAACTTGTTTTTTTTTATTTAATTCCTGATCTTTTTCTTTAATAATGCTGGGAAATCCGGCACCCCCTTCATGGCAATGTCCCTTCCCCCATGAAAACTTCCTTCATGGAAAGATCCTTCCATATAGCCCCCGACCCTCTCCTTCCCCCACCTACCAGAAAAAATCTCCTCTGAAAAAGTCTGTATACTTCCCAATAACCAATACTATATGTTAACATTGAGTAAAGTTCATAACTTTCAGCCCTCCCCCTGGGGACTTTGGGGGATCAAGTCATCCTAAAAGACATTTTTATCATATTTTCGACCATGCTGAACAAAATGGCTATCTCAAAATTTTGATCGGGTGACTTTGGGAAAAAATGAGCGTGGGAGGGGGCCTAGTTGCCCTCCATTTTTTTCGGTCACTTAAAAAGGGCACTAGAACTTTTAATTTCCGTTCTAATGAGCCCTACCACGATATTCTAGGACCACTGGGTCGATACGATCACCCCTGGGAAAAAAAACAACAAACAAACAAACAAACAAATAAACACGCATCCGTGATCTTTCTTCTGGCAAAAAATGGAAAATTCCACATTTTTGTAGATAGGAGCTTGAAACCTCTACAGTAGGGTTCTCTGATACGCTGAATATGATGGTGTGATTTTCATTAAGGTTCTATAGCTTTTAGGGGGTCTTTCCCCCTTTTTTCGAAAATCAGCCAAATTTTCTCAGGCACGTAACTTTTGATGGGTAAGATTAAACTTAATGAAACTTATATATTTGAAATCAGAATTAAAATCTGATTCTTTTGATGTATCTATTGGTATCAAAATCCCGTTTTTTAGAGTTTCGGTTACCATTGAGCCGGGTCGCTCCTTACTTACAGTTCGTTACCACGAACTGTTTGAAAACGAAAATTTAAGAGCCTAACTATTGATAACATTAAATCAAAGAAGCAGCTTCTTATGGTGATCCTAAATATGTATTTGTTAAATAGTAATTAGTGCAGTTATTAGTACACAAGAAAGTTTATATGATTATAGTAAACAACTTAATAAAGGGTAATTTCGGTAAAAATATGCCGTCAACTTTTGCTTGCAACGCAAGAGCACCCTTGAGCTGATATATGAAGCCACCATAATCAGAAATGTTTCCCCTAAACGGAATGCTGGGAATTTTTTCCCCCTGAACGGATACGTGTTTTGTCTTTTCCAGGAGTGATTGTATTTACCTAGTTGCCACTTTGAACAAGATCTAATTTTCTACGGTTATGAAGTATAAAGGTGTCAAATATATTGGTTTTTGGTATTTAAAATTAAATTGCAAATAATTGACAAACATTTTATTTGATTTTCTTAATCTTAGTTTTAACGTTTTACTTTGACCAAACTACTTTGATAATGCGTTACTTTTTATAAACCCTTAGTAGTCTAAAGGCATTATATATTTTGGTGTTTGATAACCAAATTCAAAACTGCGATATTGTTAAAAAAATATCCGTCCAACGCTTCGACATTGCTCAACAGAACAGACATCTGGGAGTTTATATCTTAGTTTTTATAAGTAGTCTATTTGTTCGTCTATTGTTTTTAATTACTTACTTTTTTCATTTTTATGTAGTTTTACTTTAATTTGTCTCTAAGCATCATTAAATAAAAAAAAACAAGATTTTTTAACTGAACGTAAGGAGCAACATTAAAAATTATAACGAACAGAAATTATTATGTATATGAGTGGGGTTGCCCCCTCTTCAACACCTCGATCTTCACGCTAAAGTTTTTCGGAATTAAAAAAAAAATTATTTATTGCTCTAATTAAACGACCTTTGTCTTCCAGAAGTGATTTTTACAGAAATGGGACACAATTTAAAGAGCCAAGTGTTGAGGAGGGGGCAAATCCCCTCATATACGTTACAATTTCTCCTTACTTACCGTCAGTTATCATGAACTATTTGATCAACATCAAAGTCCAAACAGAGATCATTGAAATGTTGATCTTTTTCCTGCGTTACCAAAAGTATTGCATTCATAATTCTTTACAGTCTCATGAAATGTAATTAAACAAATAGAAAAGATTTTTCAACTAAAGTAAGGAGCAAGTTTAAAACTCAAAACAGATTGAAGTTACTTTGTATATAAGGGGGACTGCCCCCTTTTCAACACCCTGCTCATTAAACGAAAGTTTTTTAGTGCTTTGTAAAATCTTTTTTTTTCAATTGCAAATTTTCTTTAAAAATTTGGACAAAAGCCAAACTTCACAATAAAGAGTAAGGAGTTAAGGATGAGACAGACTTTTGATCTTTTACATAACTGAAGCCATCACAAGCTCTGCAATAGGATTTCTTATCGATAAATACATTGCATTCATTTGTTTAAATACATTGAAGTACTTCATATAAATAGAAAAAATAAAAATATTACAATTTGAAATTTCTGAAAACTAAGTTCCTAGCAGTATTTGTCACCCCAAAGAAATTTATTGGCGGGGCTGATGATGGCCTGCCTTGCTTTTCCCCCCTCTGTGCTGGTAGATATGGAAATTTAATATTTTCGCTGTATAGAGAAACATTTTAATTAATTCCGACTCCTCTCTACCTCTTAACATTTATCTGAAGCCTCATGAAGAGTAAGCAATGTGTCCATTAATATCTACTTTTTTAGGAATCTACCCTATCCCCAACTAAAGAATGACTCACCCCCCCCCCCTCATTGTAGCTGATACGCAATTACAGATCACCAAATGTAGCCTAATTTCATTACAAATAAAGTGAATCAACTTGGTTGAATCCAGTACTGCCACCATTTGGCATTACTTCTTTTGCAACTGGGAAGTATAAAATATAGTTATTGGTACTTTTAAATCAACTAACTTCTCACAATTTTAAATTGATTGCAAATTTGTCCTCTTTGGGGTAAAGTGGTAGTTTGGTGCCATAAAATGGCAGAAAACTAGACTTTCCTCTGGCCCAACGTGTATGGTCATTTAAAAAAGAGCTTTCAATTTACGTTTGAATGAGCTCCCTCCCAATTATCTTGGACATTCGCTTTGATACTATCACCTCTGTGAAAAACAAAACAAATAAACATGCATCGACGATGTTTCTTCTGAAAAAAAAAAAATGCAAAACTCCACATTTTGAAGATTGGAGCTTGAAACCTCTATCGCAAGAGTTCTATGAAATGATTTTTTTATTAAGGGATTTGAAATAAGACATTTGATAACATCCGACATTTTTCACATCACTATTTATTTTGATTTTAATTTCAATTGTCTCTCGAACAACCTGTTTTATGCCTAAATCATTGCTAATAAGGCAAGTTTCTTCAAATAAAGTTTAAAAAAAGTGCACACAAAATAATTTTTATGTAGTATTTAGCAATAATCTTAAAATCACGAATCTCCTAAACTCTGGTAAAGATATAACCCCAGTTACTCGCCAAAGAGGGGTTTATCAAATACCAAGTGACTGTGGCCACTTTTATGTTGGTAGAACCCATTAAAATTGAGAAAAACGCCTACAACAACACGAAGACGAC
Organism: Artemia sinica; assembly: GCA_027921565.1. NCBI lineage: Eukaryota > Metazoa > Arthropoda > Branchiopoda > Anostraca > Artemiidae > Artemia > Artemia sinica. The sequence goes on from CM051274.1 coordinate 4,088,387, forward strand.
ATAACTAAAGCTTTAAATTCTAATAGTACAAACATTTCTTTTGATTCTGCAGTCATATCAAACAGTTCGTGGTAACGATCTGTAAGTAAGGAGCGATCCGGCTCAATGGTAACCGAAACTGTAGAAAACGGAATTTTGATACCAATAGATACATCAAAAGAATCAAATTTTAATACTGATTTCAAATATATAAGTTTCATCAAGTTTAGTCCTACCTATAAAAAGTTACGCACCTGAGAAAATTTGGCTGATTTTCAAAAAAAGGGGGAAAGACCCCCTAAAATTTATAGAACCTTAATGAAAATCCCACCATCATATTCAGCGTATCAGAGAACCCTACTGCGGAGGTTTCAAGCTCCTATCTACAAAAATGTGGAATTTTGCATTTTTTGCCAGAAGAAAGATCACGGATGCGTGTTTATTTTTTTTTTTTTTTTTTTTTTTTCACCAGGGGTGATCGTATTGACCCAGTGGTCCTAGAATATCGTGGGAGGGCTCATTCGAACAAAAATTAAAAGTTCTAGTGCCCTTATTAAGTGACCAAAAAAAATGGAGGGCAACTAGGCCCCCTCCCACGCTCATTTTTTCCCAAAGTCACCCGATCAAAATTTTGAGATAGCCATTTTGTTCACCATGGTTGAATATATGATAAATATGTCTTTTAGGATGACTTAATCCCCCGAAGTCCCTAGGGGGGGGGCTGAAAGTTATGAACTTTACCCAATGTTAACATATAGTATTGGTTATTTGGAAGTATACATACGTTTTCAGAGGGGATTTTTTCTGGTAGTGGGGGGGAGTGGATCGGGGGTTATGTGGGAGGATCTTACCATGAAGGAAGTTTTCATGGGAGAAGAGACATTGCTATGAAGGGGGCACCGGATTTCCCAGCATTTTTTAAATAAAGATCAGAAATTGTATATAAAAAAAACAAGTTTTTTAACTGAAAGTAAGGAGCAACATCAAAACTTAAAACGACAGAAAACATTACGCATATGATTGGGTTCATCCCCTAGTCAATATCTTTAAGCCAAAGATTATTTAGTACTTTCATAAGCGCTATTTATTCTAATTAACGGCATTTGTGATTAAGGGGTCATTTTTAAAGAATTGGAACAAAATTCGAACTTTAGCTTAAAGAGCAAGGTATTGACTAGGGGGCGAATCCTCTAATATACGTATTAAAAATAAAAAAATATAGAGGTTCGTTACGTAAGTTAATTCGTAAGTCACGTATATTTATTACTAATAAAAAAACGTTCCTAAATAAAATTAAACAGGTTTCGAGAAAGCCATTTAACCAAATAAAAGTAAAATTAATATTCAATTTTTTTTTTATTATTCATGTACGGTGAGCCAAAATAAAAACCTGCATTGATTCAAAAACGTTCAAAAATCAAATAAAAAAAACAAGTTTTTTAACTGAAAGTAAGGAACGACGTTAAAACTTAAAACGAACAGAAATTATTCCGTATATGAAAGGGGCTGTCCTCTCCTCAACGCCTCGTTCTTTACGCTAAAGTTTGACTTTCTCACAACTCTATTTTTTTAAACAATGAAAAACTTTAGCGTAAAGAGCGAGGCGTTGAAGAGGGGACAGCCCCTTTCATATACGGAATAATTTCTGTTCGTTTTAAGTTTTAACGTCGTTCCTTACTTTCAGTTAAAAAAAATTTGTTTTTTTTTTATTTAATCTATAATAACCCTAGCTATAAAATGCTTTTTGAAGAAACTTGCCTTATTAGCAATGATTTTGGCATATAATGGGTTTTTCGAGAGGCAATTGAAATTAGTCAAAATAAATAGTAATATTTCTTTAAATAGAGATTTGAGGGAATATTCGCTTAATGGCTTATACATAAATTTAATTAGAAATGATTTAACTACATATATTAAAAAAAAAAGTAAATAATTCCACTCAACCTGTTACGGCTTGACCTTCTAGGCTGGCTGCCAAGAAGGCAAGACTAGCTTTAAGAGCTTGTCTGTAAGTGTTTTATATTATATTTGAATAAAGTATGAACTGTCTTTTTCTACTTCGCTTGGTGTACCACTCCTGGTTGAACTTCCTTGAAGTAATGATGCTAGGGCTGTTTTGAAAATTTTAAAACTTTTTTCAGTTTTAATGATTGAATTTTGATGTGAGTTTCTTTATATTGGTTTTTTCTTCGCTTGTTTTGCTGAGGACAGATCTTGGATAAAGGGTCGAAATATTCATTTAAAGTTGCGTTGCACTGTCTTATATAAAAATTTCCCAATTCTTCTACTTATTGTTTACTTTGACGCATTATCATTCAAATGTTATATTGCCTTCCACGCAATTTCGCTTTTATAGCAGCGTTATCTTATTTATAATAGGCATCTGATAACACTGCTACCGTCTTTAAGTCTTTAACGTTTAACAGAAAAACAAATAATCAAAGAAGAAAAAAAGAAGACACACCAACGTCCTACTAACTATACTAAAATACGATTTTCTTTGGTTTTTGTGTTGCGGTACTTTAAATCACTCGATAAAATTTATTCACCGTGACGATTCTCTTCCGATCGCCACGTGGAATTCCCTGGGCCCAGGATTCAAATCGACAGGCCCAGTGCAAGTATTTTCTCCCACTGAACAGAAGTTCAAACATAAAAGGGAACCTGCTGTCGAAACTTTTGAAACTACTTACGCTTTTAAATTAGACATTATTTTAAATTTAGACACAATTTAAATTAGGACAGAAATTAAATTAGAACTAAAGGAGGGCCAGGGAAACGTCGCATGTTATTGTGCACTTCTAATACAAAGAACAATTGTTGTGAACTGTCGAAATCACAAAGGCTTGGTCTTGGCTTTTGACAGCTCTGAGTATCAAATATTATTTCTGATTCAGTATTAACATACTAAATGTTCTTCGGAATTGGTTAATACTTGTAAGACTGTATGTAATTTTTCTAAATATTTGATGAGACCGTATTCTTTTCTTTTTTTCCTGTGGATAAAAAATCCCAATTCAAGCAGAGAAATATTTCGCACTAAACAGTTTCTTTCAAAATAATCAGTTTCTTCATAAAAAGAAGCAGCTCTGGATCATAATCATAGATTTATTACCTGAATAGATAACAGGTAACCATAGAAAAACAATCACTAGATGCAGCAGGTAAACAGCCACCACGCATCTAACCAGAATGATGGCAATAGAGATGCAACCTAAATAACCGGTTTTGCTTGCTTCAAACGCCTTAGGACACCTGTGCTTGTGGAATAGGAGAAAAACCGCAAGGAACACACGAAAACAAATACTGTTAGTAGTTTAACATAAATGAATAAGTGTAAGTTGCAATGGACCCTGGCCCGGTCTTTATTCAATTTATTATAAAAAGTATGATTTGCCTGTGGGGCCAGCAGTTTACAAACCTGCCCTCATAAAGGGAAATAGAGTGTCACCGCCCACTATAAATCTCAGGCCAAATAGTAATCGTATTCAAGATAGAAAAGTTGGCTCGATTTCTGTTAATTAAAGATTGATGTAACTACCCAGTGACTTCCTGACCCGAGGTCAAGTAAAAACCACAAAAATGGTAGCTGCTTCAACCCGGTGGTTTCTCAGTTGGCTAACTCCTGCCCTTACAAGTATGCCTTTGGTTTTTGATGACTATAAATGTACGAGTCCCATTTACCGCTTGGTAAATGGGACTCAGAATTTTTTTTACCATGTCGTTTTTTAGAATCTCAAACAGATAGGTCTGAAAATGTTCTTTTAAAGTCCACCATTTTGATGGACTTTGTCCTAAGGAACACGGCAAAGGCTATGGGAGACGGGAGTATCTTAGATAAAATGTTAGTAAGAACAATGACTTTTTTGGGATTCTGAGAGTTCAGGGTGCAAGAATAGGTTTGAAAATTAATATTTAGAAGGTTAAATTTCTTAGACTGGGAATAAACGACGGCGAAGAGGTGACGTTGGATAACGAGAAGATCGATCAAGTGGATAGCTTTACTTACCTGGGTAGTACTATTAGTAGAGATGGTAGATGGAGTAAAGATGCAAAGAGTAGAACAGCCAAGGCAAAGGGTGTTTTTCACAATAGAAGAAATGTTGGAAGACTGAGAGGATAAGTCTGCAAACTAAGATTAGAATATCGGAAGCTACAATAAAGGTAGTGGTCACGCATGGTTCTGAAACGTGGGTGCTTCGGAAGACGGAGGAGGATGTGTAAGGTATTTTCAAAAGGAATTGTCTACAGATAGTTTAACTGCCTGCTGGACTGACCATATTTGAAACAGTAGGCTGTACGAAAAATGGGGGTCTATCCCATTTTCTAGGGGCTATAATAAGAGTAAGGTAGTGAAGGCTAGGAGACGTTTTGCACATGAAGAATGACAGCTTGCTAAAGATCATCCTTTTCGGCCATCCATCTAAGGCCAAGCGAAAAGCAGGTCGTCCCCGAATGGGGTGGGAAGACTTCGTAAAAGGATTTCCAGGAAATTGGAACTTTTTGGGAGGGTGTTAAGAGGGAACCTTGGAGAAGGTTGGGATAGAGGAGTATAAGCAGCTTTGTTGGCCTCTGGCGCCTTGGTGCTGCAGTGGGATGTTAGTAGTAGTAGCAGTAGAACAAGATGTTAGAAATGAATTAAGTCGATTTTTTTCCGATTCCAGCCTTACAAAAAATCAAGAGTAAAGTTTGGAAGTTTGCGTAAGTAATTACAGAATGAGCTATCTTTGCGCAAGAAAAAGCAACTAAAACTTTTTTGAGCTCGAGTCATGAAAGTTAACAACGAATTTAATCTACCCAGAATCATTCCCGGAAACATTCTTCATTCCAATTCGGCAGAACTAGCCTAACCAGATTAAAAACAAGCAATCAAAGAAACTTTTTAAGAGTTAAATTTTGGAAAGAGAATAGAAGGCTAACAGGAAAAAAATATTTTGTCAAGCAATGAAACGAAGATCAGTTTATGTTCTCTTATTTGATGACTTAGAATCAGTTTCGTCCATCTACTGAATTCCATTTTTAAAATTTTGATTTGCATTTCTTTTTAGATTAAAAAATACATTAAAAATCACTTCAAAAAGAAATGTTTCTATTTGTTGAGCTAGTTTAGAACCATTCTCAAAGATGTAATGTTATAATTCTGGTTGGGCGAATGGATAAATCTGAAACTGATGAATCCAATGGTATTTCGTCTTTTCAGTGCAAGTTATATTAGCAGGCTTATTGTAAAATTATATATTTCACAAGGAACGCACACCTTAATTGTTTTACAACGTTGACAACCCTGGGTGTCAAGCAACGACGCATACAGGATTTTTGTTCGGGGAGGGGGGGGGGGTTGGGTAGGGGGTACAAAAAAACTAAAAAATATCAAAATTTGTTCATATGCATTTTTGTTACGTTTTTACGTTCGGACAAAAATTTAGGGGGGAGGGAACTTCAAGAGCCCTGGATACGGCCTTGGTGACAAGATTACATTTTTCAGAGAGGACTACGAATATTATTATGAATTTAATCAGAATCCAATAGGCATGAAGCGCAAACAACAAAATTTGTTGTACAACCTTGTCGAAGTTTTGGGTGGCTCAGTCCTCAGAGAAGGAGCGTGAGCTTAACTATGATCCGAGCCACTTCCCCTCAAGATCAGCCCATACCTGTGCGAAGCAGCATTTCAAAATTTCCCTGATAGGAAGTCCCACTAATCATATAAAATAAAGAAAAAAAATACAGGGCTCTTAAACCCTTTCCCTGTCAAAACACCCTGCCCTAATGCCATTCTAAGAGTTATTATGGTTCCACTTTGTAAAATTACAAATTTTCAAGAATGAGATAAGCTTCGGTAGTTGAGAGATTGAGGGGGGATATCCCGACCCCTGGAAAGCTCCAAGGTTTCTGACGGGTTAATAGCCTCTTTTTCAATTCTTTTCGGTATTTATATATGTTTATTAGCAATAATTAAAGCAAAATACAGCAAATGAAAATGAAAAGAATGCTATGTGGAGGGGTAAGGATTTTTAATCTTATTTAGAGGGGCCTTGGCATGCACAGTTTAGAACGCAGCAGTTTCAAACTGGGTTTTAGTGCTCAAAACAGTGGTAGACAGCGTTATGTTTCTGTGGAACGTTAAGGGATTCACACATGGCAACAACAAAAACTGCTAGATGGGGGATTCGGGTAAATAGTTCGGTTAAAGAATTCAGGTCCAGCATGGGTGATGCCAGAGGAGAGAGGTTGAATGATATGAAAATATAGTTCGTTAATATTCCCTTTTTCGACTTTATAAAACCCTATCAATTTTTAAATATACTTTCAATCAAATTTTACACGGGAGAGGAAAGAAAAAAAAAATTGCGAAAAAGCTGAAATTTAGTTTTAGACTGCGTGAAATACTACTTTTTTTGTATTTTTATTTCATCTTCTAAGGAGGGGAGGGAGCGATTGCCCGTCAATAACACGCTAAAAAACTATACAAACAGGTTTGATTACCAGGGTAGAACTTATTTAACGTACGCAATTTAAGGGTAATTTATTTCTTATATATTTTTTATTTTATCCTATTCTTGAAATAAAATGGTGAGATTCTCATTTATAGGTCGTTTGCAACAAGAATCAGCAAGAAAATCCATTAATTCATTATCTTCTATTTCCTCCATAATGAGGATCGACCAACTCAGAACTCAGATTAAAATTTGTTGCCAAGCACGAATTTCTGTCAGTCTTTAAATATGAATACATCCTTGGAGAGTATATTCAATATATATGTTCAATATATTCAAATATGGAGAATATATTTTATACTTGTTTGGTGTATTTTCATTGATCCTAGATTTTCCAAACTATTTCCATCGTTTTATCCTATAGAAATGACAAGATATAATTTCGGATATAATATTTTCACACACCGAGGGGATGGCTTTCTCTAAATTAACCCCTCAAAAAACTTACAATAAGACTAACTAAAACATCGTCGTTTTCGTTTGCTCCCCCAAGGAAAACTGTATGGCATCCCTTTAAAGTTTTAGCCATCTCTTATCTCAGTTGAGTTCTAAGTACAAATTATGTCTGCATTTTTATTGCCATAATTAATTATTTCAATTTTTATTTATCAGGTATCGATATAATTCTTATGCTTAGTAAAGTTTCTTGTGGGTGTACAGTGCTGCCAGTTAGTTTTGTGCAAAGATTCCAAAAATGAACCAAACTAAATTATAATTGACCTGCCTCTTGTAAGGCTCACCTGGGACGTTCAATGGAAGTATTGCTTTTTGAGGTCAAATTGAATAAAAACAATGAAGTGTTGAAAAGCGAACAGTCCCCATCATATACGGAATAATTTTTGTGCGTTTTAAGTTTTAATGTTGCTCCCTACTTTGAGTGGAAAAACCCTTTCTTTTTTATTTAATTTCAGACATTTTTAAAATCATACCAGGAGATCTCTCCTCCCCTTGTAAAATTTCCCCCTGGAAATTTTACCCATAGCAAACTCTAAATGGGAAAATCCCACCAACCCCCCAAAATTCCGCATATTTCCCAATAACCAATAATATATGTGGACACTGGGTAAATTGCACAACTTACAGGATTTTTGTGTGTGGAGGCAACAATAATTATTTTGGAGAGACATCATGATAAAAGAAAAACAATTTTATTTTACAATTTGAATAAGAGGTTCCCAGAAATACAAGAAAATTGAGGATTTCTGGCCATACGTCGCCGGTACAATGTATTTCTTTAAATGCTAAAGACCAAATAGTGTTTGGTTGAAACGATTCGATCTAAAGCATTAGCCAAAACCACGCCGTCGTTCCATCACACAAACGAAGAAAAAATTAGAACCGAAGCGATAATTTTCCTGCAACCAGAGAAGCGGGAAAAGGAACCCAAATATTTCGATTGTATCCTTAACAATCATCCTCGGCTGACAAAATATGCATAAGCTATTACTTGTATTTTTGTTTCTTTAGAGGATTAGGGTTCACTACAACCTTAATTATACTTTTCCCCCAACCTAGAAAATAGGAACTCAAAATCTACAAAAAAATTATAACTTGATCAATAAATTAAATGTCTATTTTACACTAATATAGGCCTACTTTTTTTTGTTTTTGGGATCTCAATATTTTCAAGATTTTGCCATAATGTCATACAATCCACCTACTTTTGCCGTTTCTTCATATTTACCCCCCCCCCCCAAAGAAAAAACAACAAAAAACAAAACAACCCCAACAAAGTAAATTCCTTTCTGTCTGTCAGAAACCTAAAAACACCGGAGGTACTTTCCTATTATGTGGACACCTCTAAAAAGTCAAGTTTGGTTAATGCTAATGAAATAAAACAAAGAAGGATGAATATATAATAGTTTATTTAAAAAAAATTGGGCTATATATTTGCACATTAGGGGGGTGGGTGGATTTTTGTAGGGTAAAGCATTGCATATATTAAATACGTAGCCTAACCTAACCTAGGTACCTTCCCCCCTCCCTAAACCCCAAAAAACAACAGTTTAAATATAGTTCCCAGAGTGAGAAACCCCTGAATACTTGTTTATACAACATCAGATAGCGTCAAAACTTTGCTTTTATCGAGTGGATGCCTCGGGTTTTCGTGACTGGTTTTTAGAGGTGTCCACATAATGGGAAAGTACCACACCGGACTGCAATTGTTCAAAACTTGTTTTTTAATTAGTTGCATTTCCCCCAAATATCAGGTCACCTCCAAAAGTAGCTCCTCCCAACAATCCAGTAACCTGGTAGCCTTAGACCAAAACTGTTTGTGTTTTTGTTTAGTTTTGATGTGTTTTATCGTTTTAATGTGTTTAATTTTTCAACTTTGAAGCCTAGGGCTACACAATCAACGAGTTTTCGGGTTCTTTTTTTTTCTCTAATTTCTTTGTAGTTTGGTTTATAGTTTTAATGTATTTTTCTGAGATTTAAAGGATTATTCTAAAGGATTTTTTCCTTTTTTTAAACTTAATTTTTTATTTATTTATTATTTTTATGCTTTAAATGAATTTATATTTAAGCCTGAGTAGAAGCATTTTGCATATTTCTATTTTTTTCCCCAATATAGGGATCAGGCTACATAAATATCAAATAACATGTTGTACATGTTCCTATGTATGTATATAACAAACAGGTTACAGGTAGGCCTAGTCTATCCATTCCAAGGCGTGAACCTATCTTTAGTCTGCTATAGCCGATTTGAGCCGGACCAGACCATTTTATTTGTTCGAGAATGTCTCTTTGATTTCTAGGGATCGGGGTTTAAAGCAAAATTTTCGTGAAACTCTTGAAATAAAGAAAATCTTATTCAAGAATATTGCTTTGAATCGAGATACAGGTAAATATGGGCTAAACTCTATCTATGATAATTTATTAAAATCTGACAGAGTAAAGTTCAATTCAACCAATGTAGTTGACCTTTGTCCAAATGTTATATCATTGAACGCTAATGAACCGAATCCAAGAAGGTCAAAGAGAATAGCTTCCGCCTTTGCTTTGAAAAGAATTAGAGATTTAAACAATATGTAGTGTTATTAGATTTAGTATATAAACTTTTATTTTAAATTGTTTTAGTTTAGTTTTACTACTGATGACGGTCACTGTATATGTGACCGAAATATCTGGTATTTTTGTGAATTTCTATCACTGTTATCATCATCACTGTCTATTAAAAGGATTTTATCTCTATTTGAACTTTTATTTAGAGCCAGAAAATGAGCTTTTTGCACTTACATTTTGAAGGTGGGCTTCATATTTTGAACTGACTAACTGAACAAGTTCCCCGTTTAGCCTCCTCAAAAGCCCTATTATATATATAAAATATATGTAAAACCCTATATATAAAAAATATATATATAATATATATATATATAAAATATATATAAAATATATATATATATATATATATATATATATATATATATATATATATATATATTATATATATATATATATATATATATATATATATATATATATATATATATATATATATATATATATATATATATATATATATATATATATATATATATATATATATATATATATATATATATATATATATATATATATATATATAATATATATATATATTCAACGGTTCACAACCTCACTGACAGACAGAAAAACTTTCATCCCTTTGCGAAAGGGCTTATAAATAAATATTCATTTTCTTTATCTTTCACGTTCCTTCTATTTTTTCTTTCCTTGGAAGAAGGGAGAGCAGCTCCATCTCCCCATAGCCTCAAGTATGTTTCTTATAATTTCAGGTTCCAGTCTTCAAAAAATTTGCCCAGCTAAATTTGCTCTTTATTTCTTCTTCTGAACGGATCCGATCAGATAAAATACTTCTGATTACAGGTTCTCAACCGACATTCGATATTAATTTGTTTATTTAGCTTCTCCTCTCGCTGCCCCCCCCCCCCTTCTCTATCTATGAGCAAACATTTAAGCGAATCAGATGTTGTATCTCTATTGTTAAGTTCAGCCAAATTCTATAGAAACATATCCTATTATTCCGCGGAAGTATTATTCTAAACTTAATCTCTAGCTTCCAAGGGTAAGGATGTCGTACTTTGGAAAGAAATTAGGTATTCAGTATGATTTAACGAAGGGGTTATCTGATGATCCAAATAGGACAAGGCACATGCGCATAAATTGACTGGGAGGGGGCATGTTAATTTTGTTTTAACAAATAAATTCCAGGAAATATATAAGAAATTACGAAATCCATCGAAATATAATCTTCTCAGATTTCAAAGAGGGGCTAAAAACCTCCCAACGAGAGTTTGCGACCATGGTGATTCCGTAATCGGAATCACCATATTGCACTTTTCATTTCGATCCGCCACCATTTTCGAGGTGACTCAAAATTCCCAAAAGAAATTTCGAAATTCGAAAGCTCAAAACACCATTCTCTAATCACCTCTACATAACGAATTTGTTCTCACTAGAAAGAATTTTCGGTTACTATGGGCTGTGGTTCGTGCTTTCTTAGTTTGCAGATATAGTTGCAATCATTCTAAACAGGGGACATAGAGGTAAAGCGAAGAAGGGCTACTGATCTAGTAGTCCCCAACTTCAGAAATTGAACCATTTAGTTTCTCAAACGAGCATGGCAATGTAAAAAAAAACGGTAAAAAAAAAGGTAAAGAATACGGCATTGAACAATACAGTCCCAACTGACGGTGCTGATCCCCGTTTCATGGCCATCCAGGCAGGAAGTGCAATGTGGGATTGGCCTGTACTTTCGCACACCCTTCCTGTTTACCTTCTCCAGATTTCTCCAGTGAAAGATCTTAAGCCGAAATGGCCAGCCATGAAAAAAAAAAAACCAACAGAGAGAAAAATCTCAATGCAAAAAAAAAAAACAACAACAAACGAGACTGCGGCCAGTGGAGAGAAAAGACGAGAAATGTAAAACAACGGGGATATTTCGCCTGTATCAAAACAATGCGTCTTCAGCACGAGAGAAACACAAGAGGAACAAGATAAAAAACCAAAGTAAAACTAAAAACAAATAAAACCACCACCTTTTTTTTTTTTTTTTAATTGAGATTTTTCTCTATTGGTTTTTAAGATTTCTCCATGTATCCATTTAGAGCTAGGTTGACTGGGAATGAGATTACAGTGTCATACCACTGACCCCCTTTCCAAACCAAATAGCCAGCGACACCAGGAATCGAACCCCTGTCCTCATGGATAAAGGATTTCCAATTTAGGGTGCTTACCACTCGGCTAAGACGGTAATATGAAACATTCACAAAAATAAGCTTCTTAGAACATAATATTAGTAACTCAGAAACAATATTAAGTATTTTATTCTAAATACAATATTATTAAGTTGGAAAAAGATGCTAATCGTTCGAAGGTGGAATAATATGTTATCTATGTTTCAAAGATAAGCAAATAGATTTTATAAGTTCTCGGAGATTGGTGATACATATAGACTATATCTTAGGGTACTTACAGCCAACATACTTTAGCAATTTTAATTACTAAATATATTGTAATTACTTTAGTAACTAACATACTAATATATTAATATTAAGTTTTCTTTCTTCATTATAACGTTAAAATATAAAGCGTTGCTCAAACTCCCACAATTCATTGTTTTATATCAGTATATTTCCAACAATCAGTTTAGTTTTATTTAAACTTTCAATTTAGGTAGCATATTTAATGTTTAATGCCTTCTTAAATGTACTAAATATTACTAAATATATTGCAATTAATTTGGTAACTAACATATTAATATATTAATAGCAAGTTTTCTTTCTTCATTATAACGTTAAAATATAAAGCATTAAAATGTAACGTTAAATTATGTACTTTTTTTTGTTTCTGTTGGTTTTGTGTTTGATTACCTTAATTCTATGTAGTTTCGCTTGTTTTAGATTTGACAAAAAAAAATTACTAATAATCCCCGAAAAAGGGTTCCCGTTCTTGTTTTAAATCTATCAATACCCTCCATTGAAAGCTTTTTTTATTTAATTAAAAATTTTAATTAAAGTTTTTAATTTAATTAAAATTTGAAACTATTTGGATGCAAATTCTATTTGGTTATATTATTAGAAGCCAAAATTTGTACTTAAATCAAGAACGTCTGAGGGATTTTTTTCTGAATGGGGGAGAGGCATTTTGGGGCCGTGGCTTTAAATAAAACATTAAAAAATAAGCCAATTGTAAGAAAAACATAAAAAATATATAGCAAATCATAAAAATATTTACTCTGTAACGAGGGGAGGGGGTATACTTACATCGTTTCTTATTAGGTGCATAATTCTGGCTAACAAAGATCCAATGTATGCGATACTGCGGTATTAAGAAATATTAGAAAACCAATTGGAACTACAAAATTGCGCGTGACAGTGGCAATTGGGACAATAGCAATGGAAAGATCTTAGCAATATCAAGGAATAAACAGCTGAAAATAATAACATCCACTGTCTATTAATAATAGTAATAATAAATAATAATAAAACACAACATCTACTACTATTAATAATATCTAGCGTTTCGACAAAACTTCAGCCCGGAAGTTACCCTAGGGGGGAATGCTACCAGGATTAAATGGGGGGGGGCATTTCTCATTTATCTCTTTGAATGCATTTTTCAATTACTTTGAAGGGAGATCATCTATGAGTGAGCAAAAAAGTAATACAAAAACCTGACACATGTTTACTACACATCATACCAAACTAAAGCAGAATTTCTCAGCTGCAAATGGTAATTTTACAGGTTTTTTTTTATTTATATCTCCGAAAAACCTTTTCTGCAAAAAGCTTAACAATGTTTCTTATACTACTATATAAAATTATCAAAATTTGCATAATGAAAATCGCATTTAAGCTCAACCAAGCTCAGCTTTCAGATGGTCTTCATACGGTACGTCGAGGAGACCTCGATATTTTCACTACTTTGAAGACTCAGGCTAGGCTGGTTCAGTGGTGTCAATTCATTTAAATTTTGGGGGGATGTATTTTTAAAAATCTAGGGAGGCAAATTTGTTTTTGTTTTTTCAGTTTTTTCGACGAAAATACAAAAATAAGACACTTCCAATGGAAAGAGGCCCAAATTAGTATTTTTCAAAATCTAAGGGGCAAAAATTTGGAGGGCACATGCCCCCCCCCCCGATTGACGCCACCGGACTGTTCTAAGACACCGCCTGAAAGCGAAAGATATTATCTTCCCTTTCAAGCATATCGATATCATCTTTAGGTCTTTACTACCTTGACCTTTTTGACCTTTGATCTTTAATACCGACTACCTTCTTACAACCCAAAAGCCTCCTCCTCACTCCCAGCAGTAACTAAAGTCAGGGGTTCATACCTCCGTCAATAAATACGTGCAGGAATGCGTATTATGTGACAACTACATCAAAATACCAAGAGTTCTCACTTTAATGGTCAGCACGTGGAAAGTTCTTCAGATATAACAAACACACTTATGTTTAACCAAAGCCAGATCACGTCAATTCTTGTCTCATGATCTTAAATCAACAAACTTTCGGAAAAAAGATTTATGCTTTCTTTTCTCCAGATACGAAATTTACAATCACAATGCGATTTTTGCGCTGAACAGAAAGTCTTGCCATCTTTATAAAATTTCATCGTACGCACTCCGAATGCGATTCAAGCGGATTTTTTTTTCAGCTTTCATCGTAGTGGGCTTGCTTGCGACATACAACCTCTCTTGACAAGCATCTCACATTGAAAATAAAAATTATAAGGGCAAAGTCCGTATGATTTATGTGCGAATTTTCCTCTGATTCAAAAGTCGAATTTCACTTCGACAGCAAGATTTCATATCCAGTTAGTTTTAAAAATGTCTTAATGTCCGGGTTAAATTAAAAAAACAACGTTTTTTTCAACTGAAAGTAAGTAAGGAGTAATATTAAAACCTAAAATGAACAGAAATTATTAGATATAAGCCCCCTCCTCAATGCCTTGCTCTTGACGCTGAAGTTTTTTAGTACTTAAAAAAAGCTGCTTTTTGTTCTAATTAAACGACCCTTGTATTTCAGGA
>CM051274.1:4102996-4500496 GCA_027921565.1 Artemia sinica
GTCGTTCTTAAAAAATTGGGACAAAATCAAACTTTATCGTAAAGAGCGAGGCATTGAGGAAGGGGCGACGCACTTCATAAATGTAATAGTTTCTGTTTGTTTTAAGTTTTAATGTTGCTCCTTAGTTTCAGATGTAAAAACCTATTTTTTTAATTTAATTCCTGATCGTTTTTTAAATAATGTAGGGAAAATCCGGCTCCATCTCCACGGAAAATTCCCCCCTTCCCTCATAGAAAGATCTAGATAGTTAAATCCCGGTGAATACTTACCCCGGACAAATACCCTTAACATCTCCACACGTAAAATTGAGTCGGCAAAGAGAAAGTAAGACAAATAAAAATAATTCATTATAGGAATTCCCTCAGTACAAAATTTCCCCTCAAAAATTCACCCCCCCCCCCCCCCCGCCAGAAACTTCCCATGGAAAATACTCCTAGTAGAAAATCCCCCAACAGAAAATTCACCCCCCCCCCGACCAACCCAAAAATGTATGCATACTTCTCGGTAACATTCTGATCGGACGATTTTGGGGAAAAAGGGGCGCTGGAGTGAGGCTAGTTGCCATTCAATCTTTTGGTCATTTAAAAAGAGCGCCCAAAATTTTTATTTTCTGTTAGAATGAGCATTCTCACGATATTTTAGAACCACTGTTTCGATACGATTGCCCCGGGGGAAAAAATCAAATAAATAAATAGATAAACACGCATCCGTGATCTTCCTTCTGGCAAAAAAAAAAAAAAAAAATACAAAATTCCACATTTAGGAGCTTGAATCCTCTACAGTAGGGTTCTCTGATACGCTGAATCTGGTGGTGTGATTTTCATTAGGACTCTGAATTTTATGGAGTGTTTCCCCCCTTTTTCAAAAATCTGACAAATTTTCTCAGACTCGTAGCCTTTGATGGGTAACACTAAACTTAATGAATGTTATATATTTGGAATCAACATAACAAGTCAATGCTTTTGATATATCTATTGATATCAAAATTCCGTTTTTTAGAGTTTCTGTTAGTATTGAGCAGCGTCACTCCTTACTTACAACTCGTTACCAAGAACTGTTTGATATTGGGTTGCTTTCTGTTTCAGATCTGAATTCAAAAGCCACGCTTCTGGGCAGGAAAACGGTGCGTAAATTCGTAAAAGGTTGTGGACTAGAGCAAATAAAGCACTAGAGTAAATATACCAGGGTTGTGGAGTCAGTTATAAGTTATAGATAAGAGTTTATTATAAGTAACTATTTATCCAATATAAACAGTTTATGTTATATTATAATAAAATATGGTTCTATAAAATGTGGCTGAAATTAATAAAAGATACCAAAGTAGAATGCTAATAATGAATTCTACGAGACGTATAGCAAATACCATGTTATTCTAACAGACAAATAGGAAATATCATGTTATTCTACAACGCCCCCGTACCAAACAGGTTGAAGGCATAGATATGTGTTTAGGTTTTCAAGTAATTGTACGGGTGTCAGTCGATTAGAGAAAGTTCCGTGGTCATTCATCTGTAAGTTGATTAGTAGGTTTTTTTTTTTTTTTAAACTTGGCTAATAGGTTTTTAAGCCTATTACTACGAACGCTACATGCATTCCATTTTTGAAACTAGGAGCGAGATTGTGTGATGCTATAAGACTGGTTTCGCTTCATGGGTTCATTAATAGAAGGACTAATGCTTATGAAAAGGGTAATTACTTCTTTAGTTTACGAGATTTGCGAATTTTTTGCGAAAAGATATTTGCGTAGACGCTTACAAGGGACATTGCTAGAAAGTATTCAATAGCTTAATTGAAAAGTAACGATAGAATGACATTGTGACTTGACCTAGCTTTACCTCGCCGATGTGGTCTGTATAATACGTAAGTAACGTTTGAAAAATATTGTCAATTTAAAAGAAATGGCTGAAAAGTGTTATGAGGGGGGTGGGTTGCATAGAGGGGTGAGTTGCACGGGGGTTCAGTTACATGGGGGTTCTTTGTGTTAAATAAGTAGTTTTTGTATCTTTTAAAAGAACTTTACGGGGATTGAGAGACTCAGTTGCCTAATTCCGTGTGATTTTTCTTTACTTGATGGTCATTAAAAACGAAATTTTTGTGTTAAATAAGTAGTTTTTGTATCTTTTAAAAGAGCTTTACGGGGATTGAGAGACTCAGTTGCCTAATTCCGTGTGATTTTTTTTTACTTGATGATCATTAAAAACGAAATTTTTGTGTTAAATAAGTAGTTTTTGTATCTTTTAAAAGAGCTTTACGGGGATTGAGAGACTCAGTTGCCTAATTCCGTGTGATTTTTCTTTACTTGATGGTCATTAAAAACGAAATTTTTGTGTTAAATAAGTAGTTTTTGTATCTTTTAAAAGAGCTTTTACGGGGATTGAGAGACTCAGTTGCCTAATTCCGTGTGATTTTTCTTTACTTGATGGTCATTAAAAACGAAATTTTCGTGTTAAATAAGTAGTTTTTGTATCTTTTAAAAGAACTTTACAGGGATTGAGAGACTCAGTTGCCTAATTCCGTGTGATTTTTCTTTACTTGGTGGTCATTAAAAACGAAATTTTTGTGTTAAATAAGTAGTTTTTGTATCTTTTAAAAGAGCTTTACGGGGATTGAGAGACTCAGTTGCCTAATTCCGTGTGATTTTTCTTTACTTGATGGTCATTAAAAACGAAATTTTTGTGTTAAATAAGTAGTTATTGTAACTTTTAAAGGAGCTTTACGGGGATTGAGAGACTCAATCGCCTAATTCCGTGTGATTTTTCTTTACGTGATGGTCATTAAAAACGAAATTTTTGTGTTAAATAAGTAGTTTTGTATCTTTTAAAAGAGCTTTACGGGGATTGAGAGAGTCAGTTGCATAATTCCGTGTGATTTTTCTTTACTTGATGGTCATTAAAAACGAAATTTTTGTGTTAAATAAGTAGTTTTTGTATCTTTTAAAAGAGCTTTAAGGGGTTTGAGAGACTCAGTTGCCTGATTCCGTGTGATTTTTTTTTACTTGGTAGTCATTAAAAACGAAATTTTTGTGTTAAATAAGTAGTTTTTGTATCTTTTAAAAGAGCTTTACGAGGATTGAGAGACTCAGTTGCCCAATTCCGTGTGATTTTTCTTTACTTGGTGGTCGTTAAAAACGAAATTTTTGTGTTAAATAAGTAGTTTTTGTATCTTTTAAAAGAGCTTTACGGGGTTTGAGAGACTCAGTTGCCTAATTCCGTGTGGTTTTTCTTTACTTGGTAGTCATTAAAAACGAAATTTTTGTGTTAAATAAGTAGTTTTTCTATCTTTTAAAAGAGCTTTAAGGGGTTTGAGAGACTCAGTTGCCTGTTTCCGTGAGGTTTTTGTTTACTTGGTGATCGTTAAAAACGAAATTTTTGTGTTAAATAAGTAGTTTTTGCATCTTTTAAAAGAGCTTTACGGGGTTTGAGAGACTCAGTTGCCTAATTCCGTGTGGTTTTTCTTTACTTGGTAGTCATTAAAAACAAAATTTTCGTGTTAAATAAGTAGTTTTTGTATCTTTTAAAAGAGCTTTAAGGGGTTTGAGAGACTCAGATGCCTGTTTCCGTATGGTTTTTCTTTACTTGGTGGTCATTAAAAACGAAATTTTTGTGTTAAATAAGTAGTTTTTGTATCTTTTAAAAGAGCTTTAAGGGGTTTGAGAGACTCTGTAATGCAGTAGTTTTTCAGTAAAGACACTCGATATCCTAAAAGTGTTTAATTCAAACTTTTTTAAAACTTCGAAATTTTTCAACTTTATTTATTTTTTTCTTTCTGTACATAACTTAAAATGTCAAAATATGCTTACAGTTCTAACAATTGCGCTCTGTGATTGGTCAGAGACACGATGTGACTTTCCCACTGGCATTCTATGACCGGTTATTGACAGCGCTCTGTGATTGGTCAGAGACACGATGTGACTTTCCCACTGGTATTCTATGACTGGTTATTGACACAACCTAATCTATTGCATGTATTAAATCAGTATTTTTTACGCAGTGGAATTTTAAAACTTCGAAATTTTTCAACTTTATTTATTTTTTTCTTTCTGTACATAACTTAAAATGTCAAAATATGCTTACAGTTCTAACAATTGCGCTCTGTGATTGGTCAGAGACACGATGTGACTTTCCCACTGGCATTCTATGACCGGTTATTGACAGCGCTCTGTGATTGGTCAGAGACACGATGTGACTTTCCCACTGGTATTCTATGACTGGTTATTGACACAACCTAATCTATTGCATGTATTAAATCAGTATTTTTTACGCAGTGGAACGATAAACACATAAGTCATATCTTTAAAAAAAAAAGTGAAGATGGAGCATTTTAATAAAGTGTGTTTACATAACAAGGTTATTGTAGCATTGAATGCCGACAAAGAGAAATATTTAAACTTTGAAACAAGTACAGGTGGTAGCACTATTGGAAATGTATGCATGCATTGTCATGACAGTAAGGAATTAAATTTCTTTGGAATACCGAAAAAATTCAACTCTTATGTTGGTGGTTATGCGAGATTGAGATCTCCAGAGATGATTGCACTCAAAGAGAATGCCAACATAAAAATAATCATTGATGATAGAGGACAACTCCTTGCTACTGTTGCAGGTAACACATTACCTACTGATACATCCAATCGTCACCTTTCAGGTATTAGCATTCAACGGAAGATCAATAAAAGAAAGGCCTACTCTTCTACTAATATCGTAAACCATATCTTGTCTACGTGCCGAAACTGTTACCTGTGTAAAAATAATGTGATAATAGACAGTGAAATTGCCAGAAAAATAAAAAGGGCATTGTCAGAAAATATCACGATGGAATATAAAGATGAATCGATGAAAAACAATGCACCAGCAAACGTTACTGCCATTGGTCAAACAGTCATTGAACCAAATAATACCAAAGACGAAAAGCATATTGAGCCTTTTGATGAGACACCAGTAAAAATTGTGTATGACTCAAAATGGAATAATGATTATTCTACTGATTACGAACTAAGAGAAGACAATAGCTATAATATCAAGAGAGAACATGGTGAACTATTTTATGGAACAGATTCAAAATGTCCAAAGTTAATTGTTGATATTAATAATGTATCATAATATATTTTTTGTATTAATATTCTACATAGCATTATTTCATTAAAAATATATTTTGCATTACATTGTTATGTGTTCATTATTTTTAGAGTAAGCTAGCATATCAAACGTTTAGAATGTCTAATAAAACGTCGGAGATGTAAGAAAAGGAATTTGCATACATCTATTGTCAGACACATGGGGACAAATTTTTTCTTGAATTCACCTCCTGGATAAATAAAAAAAGACATTTCATTCAAGAAATTATGACGAAACTCTAAGTAAGCTACAAACTCTGTCCTGAAGTTACCTCATGGATACACAATGCAGAAATTTCATTTAAGAAATTATCAAAAATTGTAAGTAAGTAGCAAATTCTTTCAAAAATATGTTAATACGTTTAAGCAATAAATATCTTTAAGCTTAACCCGTCTTTATTCTTTAGAATAGTTTTATTCATTTCATTAAATTATGAAGAAATTGTAAGTAAGTAACAATAGCTTTCTTGAATTCGCTTCCTGGACACAATACAGATATTTAATTCAAGAAATAATAATAAAATCGCAAGTAAGTAATAAAGTCTTTATTGTTTTCCCCTATTGGATACACAATACTGAAATTTCATTCAAGAAATTATGAAGGAATTCTAAAAAGGTAACACACTCATGTTACCTCATGGATACACAATGCAGAAATTTCATTTAAGAAATTATCAAAAATTTTAAGTAAGTAGCAAATTCTTTCTTGAATTCGCCTCCTGGGTAAATAAAAAAGACAGTTCATTAAAGAAATTATGAAAAAATTGTAAGTAAGTAGCAAATTCTTTCTTGAATTCACCTGCTGAATAAACAAAAAAAGACATTTCGTTCGAGAAATTATGACAAAATTCCAAGTAAGTAACAAACTCTTTTTTGTTTTCATGACTTAGATACACGATGTAGAAATTTAATTCAAGAAATTATGAAAAAATTCTCAGTAAGTAGCAATTTCTTTCTTGAAGTCAACTCTTGGATACACAATACGGAAATTTCATTTAAGAAATTATGAAAAAAAACAATTTCTTTCTTGAAGTCAACTCTTGGATACACAATACAGAAATTTCATTCAAGAAATTATGAAAATATTTGTAAGTAAGTAACAAACTCTTTATTGTTTTCACCTCTTGGATATACAGTACAGATACTTCATTCAAGAAATTATGAAAAAATCGCAAGTAAGTAACTTTTTTTTCTCTTTATCAAAAACAATTTTCACTTAGCTACACGATGTAGAAATTTAATTCAAGAAATTAGGAAAAAATTCTCAGTAAGTAACAATTTCTTTCTTGAAGTCAACTCATGGATACACAATACGGAAATTTCATTCAAGAATTTCATGACTTAGATACACGATGTAGAAATTTGATTCAAGAAATTATGAAAAAATTCTCAGTAAGTAACAATTTCTTTCTTGAAGTCATCTCTTGGATACACAATGCGGAAATTTCATTCAAGAAATTATGAAAATATTTGTAAGTAAGTAACAAACTCTTTATTGATTTCACCTCTTGGATATACAGTACAGATACTTCATTCAAGAAATTGTGAAAAAATCGCAAGTAAGTAACTTTTTTTTTCTCTTTATCACAAACAATTTTCACTTAGCTAAATGATGTAGAAATTTAATTCAAGAAATTATTGAAAAATTCTCAGTAAGTAACAATTTCTTTCTTGAAGTCAACTCTTGGATACGTAATACGGAAATTTGATTCAATAAATTATGAAAAAATTGTAACTAAGTAGCAAATTCTTTCTTGAATTTACCTGCTGGACAAACAAAAAAGAAATTTCGTTCAAGAAATTATGACAAAATTCTAAGTAAGTAACAAACTCTTTATTGTTTTCACGAGTTAGATATACGACGTAGAAATTTAATTCAAGAAATTATGAAAAAATTCTCAGTCTAAGTAGCAAATTCTTTCTTGAATTCACCTGTTGGATAAACAAAAAAAAAAACAAAAAAGACATTTCGTTCAAGAAATTATGACAAAATTCTAAGTAAGTAACAAACTTTATTGTTTTCACGAGTTAGATATACGATGTAGAAATTAAATTCATGAAATTATGAAAAAAATTCTCAGTAAGTAACCATTTCTTTCTTGAAGTTAACTCTTGGATACACAATACGGAAATTTCATTCAAGAAATTATGAAAATATTTGTAAGTAAGTAACAAACTCTTTATTAATTTCACCTCTTTGATATACAGTACAGATACTTCATTCAAGAAATTATGAAAAAATCGCAAGTAAGTAGCTTTTTTTTCTTTATCACAAACAATTTTCACTTAGCTACACGATGTGGGAAATTTAATTCAAGAAATTATGAAAAAATTTTCAGTAAGTAACAATTTCTTTCTTGAAGTCAACTCTTGGATACACACAATACGGAAATTTCATTCAAGAAATTATAAAAAATATTTGTAAGTAAGTAACAAGCTCTTTATTGATTTCACCTCTTGAATATACAGTACAGATACTTCATTCAAGAAACGTGATTAAACACGTTTTGAAACTACATGCTATTTGTATGCCTTTCCTTGGCACCTTTCCAAACGAGCAGGGATTCCCCACTGGTTCCTACACATTGCAAAAAAGTGAGCAGTACGAAAACTCCACGTTTTCAACCAGACTGGTTTTTTAGGGACCAATAAGGAGAGATATGCAAATTCGACATAGCTTTATTTCATTTTTTTAAGGTTCATTTAGACGAAGTTACGTGCGCGCACGTAACTTCGTCTAAATGAACCTTAAAAAAATGAAATAAAGCTATGTCGAATTTGCATATCTCTCCTTATTGGTCCCTAAAAAACCAGTCTGGTTGAAAACGTGGAGTTTTCGTACTGCTCACTTTTTTGCAATGTGTAGGAACCAGTGGGGAATCCCTGCTCGTTTGGAAAGGTGCCAAGGAAAGGCATACAAATAGCATGTAGTTTCAAAACGTGTTTAATCACGTTTCTTGAATGAAGTATCTGTACTGTATATTCAAGAGGTGAAATCAATAAAGAGCTTGTTACTTACTTACAAATATTTTTTATAATTTCTTGAATGAAATTTCCGTATTGTGTGTATCCAAGAGTTGACTTCAAGAAAGAAATTGTTACTTACTGAAAATTTTTTCATAATTTCTTGAATTAAATTTCCCACATCGTGTAGCTAAGTGAAAATTGTTTGTGATAAAGAAAAAAAAAGCTACTTACTTGCGATTTTTTCATAATTTCTTGAATGAAGTATCTGTACTGTATATCAAAGAGGTGAAATTAATAAAGAGTTTGTTACTTACTTACAAATATTTTCATAATTTCTTGAATGAAATTTCCGTATTGTGTATCCAAGAGTTAACTTCAAGAAAGAAATGGTTACTTACTGAGAATTTTTTTCATAATTTCATGAATTTAATTTCTACATCGTATATCTAACTCGTGAAAACAATAAAGTTTGTTACTTACTTAGAATTTTGTCATAATTTCTTGAACGAAATGTCTTTTTTGTTTTTTTTTTTTGTTTATCCAACAGGTGAATTCAAGAAAGAATTTGCTACTTAGACTGAGAATTTTTTCATAATTTCTTGAATTAAATTTCTACGTCGTATATCTAACTCGTGAAAACAATAAAGAGTTTGTTACTTACTTAGAATTTTGTCATAATTTCTTGAACGAAATTTCTTTTTTGTTTGTCCAGCAGGTAAATTCAAGAAAGAATTTGCTACTTAGTTACAATTTTTTCATAATTTATTGAATCAAATTTCCGTATTACGTATCCAAGAGTTGACTTCAAGAAAGAAATTGTTACTTACTGAGAATTTTTCAATAATTTCTTGAATTAAATTTCTACATCATTTAGCTAAGTGAAAATTGTTTGTGATAAAGAGAAAAAAAAAGTTACTTACTTGCGATTTTTTCACAATTTCTTGAATGAAGTATCTGTACTGTATATCCAAGAGGTGAAATCAATAAAGAGTTTGTTACTTACTTACAAATATTTTCATAATTTCTTGAATGAAATTTCCGCATTGTGTATCCAAGAGATGACTTCAAGAAAGAAATTGTTACTTACTGAGAATTTTTTCATAATTTCTTGAATCAAATTTCTACATCGTGTATCTAAGTCATGAAATTCTTGAATGAAATTTCCGTATTGTGTATCCATGAGTTGACTTCAAGAAAGAAATTGTTACTTACTGAGAATTTTTTCCTAATTTCTTGAATTAAATTTCTACATCGTGTAGCTAAGTGAAAATTGTTTTTGATAAAGAGAAAAAAAAGTTACTTACTTGCGATTTTTTCATAATTTCTTGAATGAAGTATCTGTACTGTATATCCAAGAGGTGAAAACAAAAAGAGTTTGTTACTTACTTACAAATATTTTCATAATTTCTTGAATGAAATTTCTGTATTGTGTATCCAAGAGTTGACTTCAAGAAAGAAATTGTTTTTTTTCATAATTTCTTAAATGAAATTTCCGTATTGTGTATCCAAGAGTTGACTTCAAGAAAGAAATTGCTACTTACTGAGAATTTTTTCATAATTTCTTGAATTAAATTTCTACATCGTGTATCTAAGTCATGAAAACAATAAAGAGTTTGTTACTTACTTGGAATTTTGTCATAATTTCTCGAACGAAATGTCTTTTTTGTTTATTCAGCAGGTGAATTCAAGAAAGAATTTGCTACTTACTTACAATTTTTTCATAATTTCTTTAATGAACTGTCTTTTTTATTTACCCAGGAGGCGAATTCAAGAAAGAATTTGCTACTTACTTAAAATTTTTGATAATTTCTTAAATGAAATTTCTGCATTGTGTATCCATGAGGTAACATGAGTGTGTTACCTTTTTAGAATTCCTTCATAATTTCTTGAATGAAATTTCAGTATTGTGTATCCAATAGGGGAAAACAATAAAGACTTTATTACTTACTTGCGATTTTATTATTATTTCTTGAATTAAATATCTGTATTGTGTCCAGGAAGCGAATTCAAGAAAGCTATTGTTACTTACTTACAATTTCTTCATAATTTAATGAAATGAATAAAACTATTCTAAAGAATAAAGACGGGTTAAGCTTAAAGATATTTATTGCTTAAACGTATTAACATATTTTTGAAAGAATTTGCTACTTACTTACAATTTTTGATAATTTCTTAAATGAAATTTCTGCATTGTGTATCCATGAGGTAACTTCAGGACAGAGTTTGTAGCTTACTTAGAGTTTCGTCATAATTTCTTGAATGAAATGTCTTTTTTTATTTATCCAGGAGGTGAATTCAAGAAAAAATTTGTCCCCATGTGTCTGACAATAGATATATGCAAATTCCTTTTCTTACATCTCCGACGTTTTATTAGACATTCTAAACGTTTGATATGCTAGCTTACTCTAAAAATAATGAACACATAACAATGTAATGCAAAATATATTTTTAATGAAATAATGCTATGTAGAATATTAATACAAAAAATATATTATGATACATTATTAATATCAACAATTAACTTTGGACATTTTGAATCTGTTCCATAAAATAGTTCACCATGTTCTCTCTTGATATTATAGCTATTGTCTTCTCTTAGTTCGTAATCAGTAGAATAATCATTATTCCATTTTGAGTCATA
Source organism: Artemia sinica (assembly GCA_027921565.1). Classification (NCBI taxonomy): domain Eukaryota; kingdom Metazoa; phylum Arthropoda; class Branchiopoda; order Anostraca; family Artemiidae; genus Artemia; species Artemia sinica. The sequence continues at coordinate 4,113,718 of CM051274.1, forward strand.
CACAATTTTTACTGGTGTCTCATCAAAAGGCTCAATATGCTGTTCGTCTTTGGTATTATTTGGTTCAATGACTGTTTGACCAATGGCAGTAACGTTTGCTGGTGCATTGTTTTTCATCGATTCATCTTTATATTCCATCGTGATATTTTCTGACAATGCCCTTTTTATTTTTCTGGCAATTTCACTGTCTATTATCACATTATTTTTACACAGGTAACAGTTTCGGCACGTAGACAAGATATGGTTTACGATATTAGTAGAAGAGTAGGCCTTTCTTTTATTGATCTTCCGTTGAATGCTAATACCTGAAAGGTGACGATTGGATGTATCAGTAGGTAATGTGTTACCTGCAACAGTAGCAAGGAGTTGTCCTCTATCATCAATGATTATTTTTATGTTGGCATTCTCTTTGAGTGCAATCATCTCTGGAGATCTCAATCTCGCATAACCACCAACATAAGAGTTGAATTTTTTCGGTATTCCAAAGAAATTTAATTCCTTACTGTCATGACAATGCATGCATACATTTCCAATAGTGCTACCACCTGTACTTGTTTCAAAGTTTAAATATTTCTCTTTGTCGGCATTCAATGCTACAATAACCTTGTTATGTAAACACACTTTATTAAAATGCTCCATCTTCACTTTTTTTTTTAAAGATATGACTTATGTGTTTATCGTTCCACTGCGTAAAAAATACTGATTTAATACATGCAATAGATTAGGTTGTGTCAATAACCAGTCATAGAATACCAGTGGGAAAGTCACATCGTGTCTCTGACCAATCACAGAGCGCTGTCAATAACCGGTCATAGAATGCCAGTGGGAAAGTCACATCGTGTCTCTGACCAATCACAGAGCGCAATTGTTAGAACTGTAAGCATATTTTGACATTTTAAGTTATGTACAGAAAGAAAAAAATAAATAAAGTTGAAAAATTTCGAAGTTTTAAAATTCCACTGCGTAAAAAATACTGATTTAATACATGCAATAGATTAGGTTGTGTCAATAACCAGTCATAGAATACCAGTGGGAAAGTCACATCGTGTCTCTGACCAATCACAGAGCGCTGTCAATAACCGGTCATAGAATGCCAGTGGGAAAGTCACATCGTGTCTCTGACCAATCACAGAGCGCAATTGTTAGAACTGTAAGCATATTTTGACATTTTAAGTTATGTACAGAAAGAAAAAAATAAATAAAGTTGAAAAATTTCGAAGTTTTAAAAAAGTTTGAATTAAACACTTTTAGGATATCGAGTGTCTTTACTGAAAAACTACTGCATTACAGAGTCTCTCAAACCCCTTAAAGCTCTTTTAAAAGATACAAAAACTACTTATTTAACACAAAAATTTCGTTTTTAATGACCACCAAGTAAAGAAAAACCATACGGAAACAGGCATCTGAGTCTCTCAAACCCCTTAAAGCTCTTTTAAAAGATACAAAAACTACTTATTTAACACGAAAATTTTGTTTTTAATGACTACCAAGTAAAGAAAAACCACACGGAATTAGGCAACTGAGTCTCTCAAACCCCGTAAAGCTCTTTTAAAAGATGCAAAAACTACTTATTTAACACAAAAATTTCGTTTTTAACGATCACCAAGTAAACAAAAACCTCACGGAAACAGGCAACTGAGTCTCTCAAACCCCTTAAAGCTCTTTTAAAAGATAGAAAAACTACTTATTTAACACAAAAATTTCGTTTTTAATGACTACCAAGTAAAGAAAAACCACACGGAATTAGGCAACTGAGTCTCTCAAACCCCGTAAAGCTCTTTTAAAAGATACAAAAACTACTTATTTAACACAAAAATTTCGTTTTTAACGACCACCAAGTAAAGAAAAATCACACGGAATTGGGCAACTGAGTCTCTCAATCCTCGTAAAGCTCTTTTAAAAGATACAAAAACTACTTATTTAACACAAAAATTTCGTTTTTAATGACTACCAAGTAAAAAAAAATCACACGGAATCAGGCAACTGAGTCTCTCAAACCCCTTAAAGCTCTTTTAAAAGATACAAAAACTACTTATTTAACACAAAAATTTCGTTTTTAATGACCATCAAGTAAAGAAAAATCACACGGAATTATGCAACTGACTCTCTCAATCCCCGTAAAGCTCTTTTAAAAGATACAAAACTACTTATTTAACACAAAAATTTCGTTTTTAATGACCATCACGTAAAGAAAAATCACACGGAATTAGGCGATTGAGTCTCTCAATCCCCGTAAAGCTCCTTTAAAAGTTACAATAACTACTTATTTAACACAAAAATTTCGTTTTTAATGACCATCAAGTAAAGAAAAATCACACGGAATTAGGCAACTGAGTCTCTCAATCCCCGTAAAGCTCTTTTAAAAGATACAAAAACTACTTATTTAACACAAAAATTTCGTTTTTAATGACCACCAAGTAAAGAAAAATCACACGGAATTAGGCAACTGAGTCTCTCAATCCCTGTAAAGTTCTTTTAAAAGATACAAAAACTACTTATTTAACACGAAAATTTCGTTTTTAATGACCATCAAGTAAAGAAAAATCACACGGAATTAGGCAACTGAGTCTCTCAATCCCCGTAAAAGCTCTTTTAAAAGATACAAAAACTACTTATTTAACACAAAAATTTCGTTTTTAATGACCATCAAGTAAAGAAAAATCACACGGAATTAGGCAACTGAGTCTCTCAATCCCCGTAAAGCTCTTTTAAAAGATACAAAAACTACTTATTTAACACAAAAATTTCGTTTTTAATGATCATCAAGTAAAAAAAAATCACACGGAATTAGGCAACTGAGTCTCTCAATCCCCGTAAAGCTCTTTTAAAAGATACAAAAACTACTTATTTAACACAAAAATTTCGTTTTTAATGACCATCAAGTAAAGAAAAATCACACGGAATTAGGCAACTGAGTCTCTCAATCCCCGTAAAGTTCTTTTAAAAGATACAAAAACTACTTATTTAACACAAAGAACCCCCATGTAACTGAACCCCCGTGCAACTCACCCCTCTATGCAACCCACCCCCCTCATAACACTTTTCAGCCATTTCTTTTTAAATTGACAATATTTTTCAAACGTTACTTACGTATTATACAGACCACATCGGCGAGGTAAAGCTAGGTCAAGTCACAATGTCATTCTATCGTTACTTTTCAATTAAGCTATTGAATACTTTCTAGCAATGTCCCTTGTAAGCGTCTACGCAAATATCTTTTCGCAAAAAATTCGCAAATCTCGTAAACTAAAGAAGTAATTACCCTTTTCATAAGCATTAGTCCTTCTATTAATGAACCCATGAAGCGAAACCAGTCTTATAGCATCACACAATCTCGCTCCTAGTTCCAAAAATGGAATGCATGTAGCGTTCGTAGTAATAGGCTTAAAAACCTATTAGCCAAGTTTAAAAAAAAAAAAAACCTACTAATCAACTTACAGATGAATGACCACGGAACTTTCTCTAATCGACTGACACCCGTACAATTACTTGAAAACCTAAACACATATCTATGCCTTCAACCTGTTTGGTACGGGGGCGTTGTAGAATAACATGATATTTCCTATTTGTCTGTTAGAATAACATGGTATTTGCTATACGTCTCGTAGAATTCATTATTAGCATTCTACTTACCAATACTACTACTAACAACTCACCGCAGCACCAAGCCACCTGAGGCCAACACAGCTACGCACGCTCCTCCACCATCCCAATCTATTCAAAGTCTCCCTTTTTACTTTGTTCCTTTGAAGAAGGAGGGCAACCCAGGAATATGTGGGGAAGTTCAGGGTCATGAGGGAGCTTAAGGTTTATCCTATCCTGCTTTTTTATCCTTTTTTCTAAATGACACGCAATTTTTCGCCGATGTGTTACAATAAAAACAATCTCCTACGACATTCCTGTCACAAAATCACGGAATACTAGAAGAATGAATACATTCTATTCTTTTTTTATCTGATTTTCTTCCAATTCTGAAGCCTAAAGATCTGAAATCTATCCGGACTTGTTATTTTAAATTTTCTCGGTACTGCGCACCATAATTTACGTCGTTTTATGTAAATAATTGTTAGGTGTGCGAGTTTGCTTTTTTGTTGCTTTTTTTTGTTCTTGATGTACTCCGCTTCTTTTTTATAGTGGGTAATAAATAAATTATTATTATTATTGGGAGAAGCTGCTTTTTATATTAAATTCATCATCAACCGTTTATAGTTATTAATATGAAAATGCTGAAGAACACTTGTGTGCAGAAACTCATAAAAAATAATTAAAAGAACCACTAAACAGGCTTATACAAAGGGAGTACACTAGGTCTCTGCATTCCCCTTAACATTTTATTCATGTTATTTCTGATGTGTTCTATATATTTTACAGTTTCATGGTATTTTTTCCCCACGTTATAGCCCCTTCTCAAAAAAAGTACCTGTATAAGTGTCTATCTCAAAATCTTGCAATAAATAAAAAACACTTCGGTAATTGCGTATTATATGGTCCACACTCGAGAATTTGGATCTACAGATATCAGACAATAACCTCATTCTCAAAAAAGACTGCAATCATAATAACAATTATACTGTCAATTTGTACCACGTCTGATACCCCTATAAAGGATAGAGCCCTACAATATACAAAGAAAACGAATCCATGGTTTCCTTAAGAAGATAATAGACTATGCGTGCTACTTTGTTTACATCACAGTAGCTCCCCACTATATATAGCTCCCCACTATATATGTCAATTCAGGATATATATTTGCACATTTAGGGGTGGGGGTTAGGTTAGGTTAGGGGGGAGGGGGCTAAAATTCATTTCACAAAAATGATTATTATATTCGTAATCAGCTTAAAAAAAGGCATCGAATGGTATATTCATTTTAGTTGCTACTCAATAATATGATTTGGTAAAAATTTACCCAAATTCTGCTTTAGGTTATCTTGGAAAGGGGTTAGTTTATGAAAATGAAACTTTCAGGGATGGGTATACGGGCTAAATTATGGGGAAATTTTTCGTTGTTCACATTATTGACTTATGAATAAAGTAAACATACCACTCGATGCCTTTTTTATGCTCTTTCCAAATATAATAATAATTTTCGTCGGAAATGAATTTTGCCCCCACCCGTATTTACACCAATTCAGGGTATATATTTGCACAGTAGGGGGATGGGGGTAAATTTTATTTCTGATGTAAATGAGAGGTAAGTTTAAAATTTCCCCCCACCCCCACTAATGTGCAAATGTATACCCTGAATTGGTATATATAGGGGTAGGGGCTAAAATTCATTTCCAACAAAAATGATTATTATATTTGGAAAGAGCATAAAAAAGGCATCGAGTGGTATGTTTACTTTATTCATAAGTCAATAATATGATCTGCGATAATTTTACCACTTCCAGGGATGGGTCTACAGGCTAAAGTATGTCCGGGAAGGTACTGGTAAAAGTTTAAACTTACCTCCCATTTACATCATATATAAAATTTACCCCCGCCCCCATAATGTGAATTATATTAAGTAAAATAATATATATCCTAAAAGGCATCGAATGGTATATTCACTTTAGTTGTTACTCAATAATATGATTTGGAAAATATTTACCCAAATATATACCCTGAATTGGTATATATTGGGGTGGGGGTAAAATTCATTTCCGTAAAAATGATTATTAGATTTGGAAAGAGCATAAAAAAGGCATCGAGTGGTATGTTTACTTTATTCATAAGTCAATAATATGATTTGCGAAAAATTTACCCTTACTTTAGCCTGTAGACCCATCCCTGAAAGTTTCATTTTCCTAACCTGACCCCTTTCCAAGATAGCCAAAAGTAGAATTTTACCGATATCTGGGCCCCTTGAAAAACCACTGACTTACCTTAAAATTGCAGTAAGGACCAAATTAAAGCAGTCATTGGTCCCAAGCATTCAGCTATGCTAATTCCTACTCCCCAAAGAATCTATCCATAGTAATAAAATCGCATCCAAAGGAATCACAGATCTGCACACGTTTTAGCACATCTATTTTTGGCACAATTATATGTTTCAAAGACTAGACACATTATGATATCTTAGCACAAACTCTTTTTAAGTCTAACTGCAGTCAGTCTAGCCAAGACAATGTGACTGACTGGAAGAGACAACACAGAGAGCTAGTTTTCTCCCTTCTCTCTCTCTCTTTGCAAACACAGTTTATATAATTATCCAGTATGATCATTCCCTATCTCACCCAATATCAAACAGTTCGTGGTAACGAACTGTAAGTAAGGAGCGACCCGGCTCAATGGTAACCGAAACTCTAGAAAACGGGTTTTTGATACCAATAGATACATCGAAAGAATCAAATTTCAATGCTGATTTCAAATATATAACTTTCATCAAGTTTAGTACTACCCATCAAAAGTTACGCGCCTGAGAAAATTTGACTGATTTCAAAAATAGGGGAAAGATGCCCTAAAAGTTATAGGACCTTAACGAAAATTGCACAATCATATTCATCGTATCAGAGAACCCTACTATAGAGGTTTGAAGCTCCTATCTACAAAAATGTGGAATTTTGCATTTTTTGCCAGAAGAAAGATCACGGATACGTGTTTATTTGTTTTTTTGTTTGTTTGTTGCTTTTTTTCCCCAGGGGTGATCGTATCGAGCCAGTGGTCCTAGAATATCGTGGGAGGGCTCATTGGAACGGAAATTAAAAGTTCTAGTGCCCTTTTTAAGTGACCAAAAAAATGGAGGGCAACTAGGCCCCCTCCCACGCTCATTTTTTCCCAAAGTCATCCGATCAAAATTTTGAGATAGCAATTTTGTTCAGCATGGTCGAAAATATGATAAATATCCCCCGAAGTCCCCGGGGGGAGGGCTAAAAGTTATGAACTTTACCCAATGTTAACATATAATATTGGTTATTGGGAAGTATACAGACGTTTTCAGGAGGGTTTTTTTCTGGTAGTGAGGGAGGGGGGGGGGTCGGGGGTTATGTTGGAGGATCTGTCCATGAAGGAAGTTTTCATGGAGGAAGGGAAATTGCCATGAAGGGGGCGCCGGACTTGCCAGCATTATTTATTGGTTATTGGGAAGTATACAGACATTTTCAGGAAGGATTTTTTTTCTGGAGGATGGGGATGGAGGATGGGGTTACTCGGGAGAATCTTTCCGTGGAGGTAGTTTCTTTGGCGTAGGGGACATTTCTATGAAGGGGGCGCCGGATTTCCAAGCATTATTTAAAAAACGATCAGAAATTAAATAAAAAAAACAAGTTTTTTTCAACTGAAAATAAGAAGCAACATTAGAACTTTAAACGAACAGAAATTATAACGTATATGAGGGGTTCTCCCCCAAGTCAATACCTCGCTCTTTACGCTACAGTTTTTTTTTAGTGCTTTCAAAAGAGCTATCTATTCTAACTAAACGACCTTTGTGATTCAGGGGTTTGTGAATTAAATTTGTTTTTAACTTTTTACGTAAAGAGCGAGGTATTGACTAAGGGGAGAACCCCCTCGTATACGTAATAACATATACGTAATAAAAAAAAAACAATAAAAAAACAAGAGATACGGCTCAATAGTGATCGAAACTTTTAAAAACGGAATTTTGATGTCAATAAATGTATCAAAAGAATGGGTTTATAATGCTGATTCTAAATATATAATAATTTTATTAAGCTTAGTATTGCTCATCAAAGGCTACGAGCCTGAGAAAATTTACCCGATTTTTTAAAGAGGGGGGAAACATCCCCTACAAGTGAAAGAATTTTAATGAAAATCACACCGTCAGATTCAGTGTATTAGAAAACCCTATTATATAGGTTTCAAGCTCATATCTGCAAAAATCTGCAACTTTGTATTTTTTGCTAGAAGAAAAATATACGAATATAGAAGTTAGTTACGTAAGTTAATTTGTAAATTACGTCATAACCAAATTTAGAGACATCCATTTAGCAACGAAAAGTAAAATTTTTATGCAAATTTTGTTTACTTATTCAATGACGGTGAGCCAAAATTAAAGTTGCATTAACTAAAAACCAATCAGAAATTAAAAAAAAAAGTTTTTTAAACTGAAAGTAAGGAGCGACATTAAAACTTAAAACGAACAGAAATTATTCCGTATATGAAAGGGGCTGTCTCCTCCTCAACGCCTCGCTCTTTACGCTAAAGTTTGACTTTGTCTCATAACTTTATTTTTTAAAACAATAAAAAACTTTAGCGTAAAGAGCGAAGCGTTGAGGAGGCGACAGCCCCTTTCATATACGGAATAATTTCTGTTCATTTTAAGTTTTAATGTCGCTCCTTACTTTCAGTTTAAAAAACTTGTTTTTTTTATTTAATAAAAACCCGGACCGGGGTGCGAGTGCTCCAGAGAACGTAGAAACATAGGCGGCATCAGATCTTTTCACGGGTAGACAAGTCAGACGCGAAACAATCGGAAACAAGTGGAAACCCGCTATTACGAATAATGCACTTAGTAACCATTTCTCATTGATAGACGCAAACACACTGATCCCTAACTGCACGAAGAAGTGGGAAGAGCTTTTTGTTCGCACCGAGAACGAAGACCAGAAATGATCTGCGATAAGCTTACTGGATAATTATATAAACTGTGTTTGTAAATGACCATCTGTCTCAGGGTTGCCACCGTCAGTAGGATTTTACTAGATCTAGTAAAAAAAAAATCTAGTAAATTTAGAGGATCTAGTAAATTTCCCGAAATCTAGTAAAAACTAGTAAAAAGTCATGATCTATAGTAAACAAAACTATTTTTTATTTTCCTTGAATTCAGGGAAAAAAATTGTCGTAAACATATGACAATTTACAATTTTGCTTGTCTGCTTTACAATTTTCAATTTTGCTTGTCTGTCTCAGAGAGAGACAAACATTCACCTATTTTCATAAATAGACAATTCACTTCCGGCGTCTAAAGGTCGACAAAATCAGCTTTCTGTGTATCAAATCTTACCAACTAAAAAGGAAGCTATAATGACACTTGGATTTGTGATGATTGGGAATCTATTGGAATCAAAACAAAAAGCAACCACCCAAGGTGATTAGGTGAATCTCTTCAGTTTAAAAATTTTTATTGAGGAAAAAGGAGCCTACTGAAAGAAATTAAAAGTAAGTAGAAATGTAACATTACATATATATATATATATATATATATATATATATATATATATATATATATAATATATATATATATATATATATATATATATATATATATATATATATATATATATATATATATATATAATATATATATATATTATATATATATATATATATATATATATATATATATATAATATATATATATATATATATATATATATATATATATATATATATATATATATATATATATATATATATATATTATATATATATATATATATATATATATATATATATATATATATATATATATATATATATATAATATATATATATATATATATATATATATATATATATAATATATATATATATATATATATATATATATATATATATATATATATATATATATATATATATATATATATATATATATATATATATATATATATATATATATATATATATATATATATATATATATATATATATATATATATATATATATATATATATATATATATTACAGGAGTACCGTTTAATACAGGAGTACCGAAAAATTATTAGATTCATTAAACATCTAATCAGACTGTCTGGACGGAGGAATCAGACAGGTATGTAGAAATTTCTCTGGGGAAGGGGGTGATAAAATTTTTTTTTTTTTACTGAAAATTCGAATCACAAGTTCTGAGAAATTCGGTAATACTTGGGATTTGAGAGGTCTTAAGCCCCTCCCCCATATCGACACTTCCATCTGGGGAAGCTAACTATTTTCTCCGTGTCTTTTTGCAGTTGAAGGTTGTTAGTTAACCCTGTTTCTATTTTATGGGTATTTTCATTATTGGCCCGTGTTTAGGGTTTTCTTGAAATAATAATTAGAAATTTTCATAGTGTCTAGAATTTGTGTGAAAATGAATGATGTAAATGGAAAATTACTAGATCCAATAACACCTCATCAGATTGTCTGGGTGGACGAAACAGGCAGGGATGTAAAAATTTCTTTGGAAAGGCGGTGGCAAAAAAAAATTTAATTTTAGTGATGATTCGAATCAGAAGTTCGGGAATATTTACGATTTGAGGGGCCCTAAGCTCCCCTTATCTCGATGCGTCCATCGAGGGGAGCTAACTGTTTCTCGGAAAGTGACTTTTTGCAATTGAAGCTTGTCACTTAATCCTGGGTATAGTTTTTGGGTATTTTCGTTATGTGGCATATGTTTATGGTTTTCTTGAAGTAACAATTAGAACTTCTGAAAACTTGGAGTTAGTTTGGGTCTAGAATTTGTGTTAAAATGAATAATGTAAATGAAAAACTACTGGTTTCATGAAACAGCAGATATGTATCTCATCAATGTTTGGGCCAGACACGCAAATGGAAATTCCGTATAAGTTCGGTAAATATTTGTGATTTGAGGGGTACCAAGCCCCCCCTCCCGTTTGTGGGTCCATAGAATGAATGGACTCATGTTAAAAATGAATGTATGCTCAATGAAATGGACGAATGAAATGTAAGTTAAAAATGGACAAACTGGATAATTTACTATCTTTCCCCAGGGGGCTGTAGGACATGGCATCTCCGGGGGCAAAGCTACTGGACCATGTGAATATCTTGAATAAAATCACTTTTTAGTATTTCTACCAGTGTAAAGAGGATCATCTAAAAGGGTGAGAGGAGGGGTGCTTATTGTTTTCCTTTCCTTTTTCAACTTTCCTCTCAACATGATAACTTAATACCCTTTGCCATTCCTTAGATATTGCTATTGTACCCATTTGAAAGCCCTCCTACATATGGTTTGTTTTGATTTTGTTTCAAATCCCCCTCAACATTTTCTAAAAGTTTTGCTTTAATGCCCTAGGTTTTTTTTGCCATTGACGGAAGCATAGTTAACTGATTTTCCGACTATTTTGATCAGAAGTCTTTGGGGAATTGGCTGCTAAAAAGGCATAATAAGGGGGTTTGATATGGTCCCGCTATTTTTCAAAATCCCCTTCAACGTTTCCTGAAAGTTTAAACTTAATACCTTCAGCCGCTCTTGAGATATTGCAAATACATCCTTTTGAAAAACTGGATGCACGTAGTAGGCTATTATTTGATTCAGTTAAACATGTCCCTCAACAATTCTTTGGATTTCGTCTAGATATACATAACCTTTTAGAATACAATCAGCGTCAAATATTCCCCCTAAAGACAAGTCCTACAATTGAAAAGGGTAAATTGAATTATTTGCAATCCTTGCCCTTGAGACATTGGGGGGCATTGCATCCCCGAAGGCATAGTTATTAGACGTTTCGCCTTTTTTGAATAAAATTACTTTTCAAAATTGTGTCGAGGGGAGAAGGCATCTAAAAAAGGCAAAGGGGGAAAAGAGTACTTGTAGTCCTCCAACCACTTTGCAATACACAATGTAAGTTTCAACTAAATACCCTTAGCTGTTCCCTAGATATTGCTGACGCACCCTTTTAACAACCAGCATGCACATAGTATGTTTTAATCCTGTTCGGCATTCCTCTCCAAAACTGTGGAGGATCATGTCATTCCCATAGGCATAGTTATTTGACCTCTAGACTATTTTGGGCAAGATGGCTGTTTCAAAATTTTGATTGGATTTTTTGGAGAGAGGGCAGCTAACAAGGGCATGAGAGGGTGGCTGGCAGACCTCCAACCACTTTATAACATCCCCCTTAATATGTCCTGAAAGTTTAAACTTAGTACCCTCAGCCGTTCTAAAAATATTGAAAATCAGCCTTGTGATAAGCTGGATGTGAAAATCAGCCTTGTTATAAGCTGGAGGGCCTTTGTTTTAGTTTAAGACATCCCTCAACACTCTCCAAAATTTCACCTTGATACCTTTGGTCTTTTTGGATATACACAGAATCGAAACTTACCCCTTGTCCTAATGGTAAATCCTGCATTTAAACAATTTATAAATTACGTCATTTACAATCCTTGCCCCGTGGCTCTAACGGCTATTGCATCCCTGGAGGCATAGCTATTACATATTTTGCCTACTTTGACCAAATTAATAGTTAAAAAATTTAAACAATTTTTGAGGAGAGGGGGCACATTAAAAGGACAAGAAGGGGATGGCTATTGGAAGTATCGCCATAAGGCTTTTAAAGGGGGTATACTCGAAGTTGCTAATCCCTCAATACATTGGTATTGATTAGACACACCTGTTTTTTACGTAATACTACACGGAGTTGGTTGTTGCCTAATTGTTTACTTATGCAAATGTTTTCTTCGAGAATTATTTGGTTTTTATGTAATTGTTTAAAAACCTACAAGGGCAAGGTAGGAAAAAACCCTCAGGGCCCCTCCAGTCAATACAATAAATGCAATACCATGACGTAGATAATTTTGGAGACCACACTGCCTTTCCATGACGATAAAATAAAAGTTCAAAATAGGGATAAAATCCTTTTTAATAGACAGTGTATAGAAATTCACAAAAATACCATATATTTTGGTCACATATACAGTGACCGTCATCAGTAGTAAAACTAAGCAAAAAACAATTTAAAACAATAGTTTATATACGAAATCAAATAAAACTACATACTGTTTAATTCTCTAATTCTTTTCAAAGCAAAGGCGGAAGCTAGCCTCTTTGACATTCTTGGATTCGGTTCATTAGCGTTCAATGGTATGACATTTATACAGAGGCCAACTACATTGGGTGAATTGAACTTTACTCTGTCAGATTTTAATAAATTATCATAGATAGAGTTCAGCCCAAATTCACTTGTATCCCGATTCAAAGCAATATTCTTGAATAAGATTTTCTTTATTTCAAGAGTTTCACGAAAATTTTTGCTTTAAACCCCGATCCCTAGAAATCAAAAAGACATTCTTGAACAAAATAAATGGTCTGGAAAATTGAAAGTATATTCTAAAAGGGCTGAAGTAAAATCTTCAGAATCAGAATCTTGCTTTAAAGCCGAAGAAATAGAATCTTTATGTTGCAATAATCTCATTTCCAAACTCTGGTTAGTACGTCCCACATATGAGCTTCCGCAAGTACATGGGATCTGATCAACCCCACTTTGTTGCCCCAATGAAGTTAAATCCTTCCCAGAATTTAGAAGACTACTCAAAGTATTATAGTAGAGGTCTAAGTACCATTTTGCTTGCAGGTATAGGAATTCCCATACTATTTGCTTGATGCTCTACACCTTTTCAAAGAGAGTGAGTACCCCCTCACATGGTATACACTACAGTTTGACGTGCACATTGCAAAAAGCGAGCAAACCTATAAAGTGGTCAAAAACGTTTTGAAACTATATTCGAGATTGTATAGCACAATCAGACCGGTTTTTTGCTATTGATATCAATTGCACAATAATATGCAGTACAGTTTCACGTGCATATTGCAAAAAGCGACCAAACCTTTTATACCTATAAAGTGGTCAAACAGGGTTTGAAACTATAGTCAGGATTGTATAAGACAATATGCAGTACAGTTTCACGTGCACATTTTAAAAAGCTGGCAAACCTATAAAGTGGTCAAACACGTTTTGAGAGTATATTCGAGATTCTATAACACAACCGGACTAGTTTTTGAGGCAACACCCATTTTTAGGGCCAATCAGAGACAGCGGAGGTTACTCCATATACGATAACTTGATTGGTAATTGGATTCAAATAAAAAGGAGTGATTTTCATTCGTCCCTGAGATTTTGTATAAAAAGCTCATGCGTTACGATTAAATTTTAATAATGTTCTAACATACCATTGATAACACATTTGATATTATTGACCTTGAAGCTATGGCTACATTGATTTATAATGTGAGTTCAGTTTAGTAAATTTCCTTAATTTATTTCCAAATAAAATCATTTTACATAGTCACCCCACTAGTAAATTCAAATTCAGGGCATATCCCCACCCCCTCCCCCCAAGAATTAAAACTCTACAAAATGATGATTATAGTCAATAGAAAACGTAAAATACGCTCTTTTTTCCACTACGTAAACCCCATCTTCCGTCCCCCCTCTGTTTACGAGTTTAATTCATTCATTACAAATAATTCTATCGCTAAAAAAATGTCATTTCCCATCGTACATTTAAAATGTGCTTTCTTTTCTGGTCTAAATAAAACCATCTCTGTTTAATCCTGTTACAAAAAGGGACTGTTTCATAAACAACCTTTTACATGCGTGTTATCAGAAATTATTAATACCACATGCATTTGTGTAATTCAAGACAGTTTGAAAAAGAGATTGTTTTTGGTCAAATTAAACGAGATATTCTATTTTCAAATGTATTTGATGAAAGCAAATGGATTTCATAGATGATTAAGAGGCTTTTATAAAAATATAAGGCGGGGAAGGGGCAATGTATCAATTCTAACACCTTCTTTGTAAGGTGAAAAACAAACTATTTCTTCGCATGAAAAGTAAGGGGGGGGGTTCTTTGTGCAGACATGTATACCCTTTGAAAAGAAAACTAATGTGGTCATTCCGACACGCAACACTGAAGTTTAGTGTTTTGGTTAGCTTTTAATTATACCATATTTATGGCTGACTATTTTTAAACCTATATTTTAAATCATTGTATTGGATTTGATGCAGCGGGGGTACTAATTTTTCTTTTGTAAAAAGGGGAATCGTTTTTCCATACTAAATTTGTTCTTCTTTTTAAAGACGATTTTGAAGAATACCTGCCTCCCCCTCAAAAGAGAGCTAAGGCTAATGGCGCTACTCCAATGCAGCAACTGGAGATAGCTGAGCCATCCAGGGCCACACGAATACAGTCTGGTCAAAAACCGAAAAGAGAATGGGCGGCTGCTCACAGGATGGAGAACCCTGCTGGCTCATCTGTGCAAGCCAGTGACATCACCGCCGTCACCACATCTATGCAAGAAACGGACATCACCGTCCCATTTATCCCTCATCATGCTTTGCCAGGACCATCCGGCACACAAGTGCAGTCTGAATTTGGAAATGTAAGCATTTTTACCTAATGTACTTTAATTTACTTCTATTACAAATAGTAGATTTGTAAACGGGTAGATTTGTAGGAAAAGGAATCTGCTTCTAGTCTGATCGCTGTTTCTTATGGATGGCTAGATTTGTTGAAAAAAAATCAGTTTTTTTTAATGAAGTATTAAGACAATTATTGAGTTGATTTTTTTACCGTGTTTTATTGCTATGTGTCAAACGTTGCGATGTGTTTGCGCGTGTGTGTGCATGTGTGTGTGTGTGAGCGTGTACACGTGTGTGTGTGCGTGAACGTGTGTGTGTATGTGTGTGTGCGTATGTGTGTGTGCGTGCGCATGTGTGTGTGCGCGTGTGTGTTTGAGCATGTACGTGTGTGTGTGTCTGTGTGTGTTTGGAACGTGTGCGTGTGTGCTATTAACAAAATTTGTAATTTATTATGCACTTGTTTTAAAAATAATGCGATAAGCAAAAATTTGTTATTCATTATGCATTTGTTTGTCAAATACGAATCCAATTAAGAAAAAAACAACATCTTGTTTGATAAATAATATGAATACAAATCCAAATAAAAAAAATAAATAGTGTGCAATAATTGTGATAAAACTTTCCTCAAAGAAAAAAAACTTAATCCATTCATTTTACTTTCAGGGGGAAGCTGCAAAAACAACTACCTTCCCTGGCCCAGGACTTCAAAATATCATGGGTAATTGTCCACTGTCACCGGATGATGTTAGTGAAGGTACGTCGTTTATTATCCCCCTGAATTTTCAATTTACAACGGAAGAAATGGATAGTCTTATGGAAATTGTTGGATCTAATGTTTCCGGGGACATTTTTGACGATGACTTTACTATTAGTGAATTGGGTCCTGTGCAAATAGGTGCAGGACATGAAAATAGCGTCCCGTCCCCGGAACCACGTGAATTTAATTTGCTGAAATCTGCTCTAGGTCACTTGCAAACTCATACGGTAGATTTTAATCCTCCTGAGGAAAACCTGGTTGACGGGGGTGTCATTTTAACAGACCCTGTAAATGTTCTTCATACATATATCGACCGAATTCGAGCACTTATTGAGGTTCAGATTCAGAATTTTTTTTTTTGGGGGGGGGGGGTCAAGGAGGATTAAGGTATCAGTAAATCAAAAAGTTTATTTACAAAAGGGGACATCTGGAGACATTTTTTATTTTCGTTTTTCAACTGGCAATCAAACTTTTACCCTGGTCTAAATGAATTTGAGGGTAACTTTTTCAATTGGGTCAATAAATTAATATCAACTTTGGACACATTTAACGAGAGGAAAAGCGAGTCCACCATTTTATACATTGAATACATGGATCTGAATCTCAGTAGATTTAAAAAAAACTTTATTTTAAGGGGGGCGGGTAGAAGTCGACGAATAAAATGCCACCCAGATTTGTCGGCTGCAGGAGAGGTTCAGGGTTTCAATTTTGAAACTGGGCTGCAATACTTTAAATACGAATTTTTAGCAGCAGCCCATAAAACATTAAAAAATGATTCATCAATGAAAAATCTCGACAGACTTGCACGTAACGGTGGAGACAATTTCCCTAAAGTAAATTTGATTGTTTAGAGGGAAAATATCCGGTGTTCTTAAAAGAAATAACCATATTTGAAAAAGCAAACGAAAATCTTGGGTTGGGGTTGGTTGTTCTCCAGTATGACACAGAATTTGTAAATGGGGGAAAGAAACCAAATAAAAAAAGGGGTTTTATATTCAGTTAGGACACCGTTGGTAGATAATGTTAAAAATTGGGTTTGGGTTGTCTATGATCCTCCCAAAGAAGTAATTTCCTATGGTCATTTTTCCCCGTTACAGCAATAAGTCGACTCTTATCCCAAGGTGTTCAGAAAGGAGAGCGTCAGTTTTGCCCCATATGCCTTTCTCCAATTAGATTTGAACGAACATTCTCGGATCACATGAGATATTGCAAAATTCATGGCAACCAAAGAATAGAAATTTCGGCAGAAGGAAAAGATACTTTAAAATTTAAAAACTTCCCAAAATCCCTGCTACAGGATGATAAAGTATCTTTAGACTGTGAATCAAGACTGGTGGAGGTATCTGACCCATCAAGCCTGAATATAGTCAAGGAATACAAACTAGTTGCGTGTTCCTTTGCGCATGCCCGTCCCTATTCTAATAATAAAATGCAATTAGAAGAGTTTTTTTTACTATGGATGAGGAGGGTAGCATGGAGAAGTTATTGGTGTCTTTAATAAAAACAGCGAATGGTGCAATTTCACGATTGCGTCACACCAACTATCCAATGTCATTATCAGATAAGGAGCAACTGGCACTAGAAAACGGGACAATTTGTTGGTTTTTTAGGGGTTCTCTTGCCCCAAAAGACGCTGTCCAGGATCATAATCATCTTATTGACCCCAATTCAACGGGGAAAAGTAACTTTTGGGGATGGGCTCACAATTCATGTAATTAAAAAATTAAACAGCAACTCTTTCTTCCGGTTTTTATACATAATTCTAACTATGATCTGAAGTATTTGCTACCAGCAATAGCACATCTTCAAAGAAATGGAACAGTGGATGATGCATGGGTGATAGACAGCTTTTCCTACAAAATCATTTCTAAATCATCGGAAAAGTTGCTTGTTTTGGAATTTATGTGGAGATATGTTGAAGACGACATTGAGTACACGAATAAAATTCGCTTTTTAGATTCCTACAGTTTTTTCCCCAAATCAGTTAGCGAATTAATTCAAGTGCAGAAAAACGATGACGGCTGCAACGCTTTCCCCCTTCTCAAGCAACAATTTCCAAATGATTTATATGATTTGTTGACGGTCAAGGCTATATATCCTTATGATTATTACTGTTCCATGTCGAGATTCGCAGAGGAAACTATTCCCTCGATCGAATCGTTTTACGACAGTCTACACGATCGTATGTGCACCCCTGATGAATAAAGTTTTGCTAAAAAAGTGTGGGCAGAGGGAGGGTGTAAAAATGGGTTTGACTACTGCAAGCTGTATTTGTCGAGTGATGTGTTAACTTTGTTAGACATTATGTGTAAAAATACGGACAAAATCTATGGGGTATTTAATCTTGATTTAGGATATTATTTTTCATCTCCTCATCTGGTAATGTATCTCATCCTAAAAATTAGCGGGGCAAAAATCAGGCTGATTACCGACATCGATCAGCACATGTTAATCGAGAGGTCAATGAGGGGTGGATACATTTTTCACGGGGATCGTATCTTGGAAACTGATCCAACTGGAGAGAAGACGGGGATAAAATCAGATGCAGTTTTCCTTGATACGAATTCTCTCTACCCCTCAGCCATGTCCCATTATGCGCTACCCTGTGATGAATATAAAAGGCTCATTGACCCTCAAGCCTCCAATTTCCCAAATATTGACAGTGTTGAGGAGAATGGGCCGGTTGGATGGTTTTTTGAAATTGATGGGGAGATACCAGTTGATTTTCACGATTCGGTAAAGGATTTTGTTTTTCCATGCATCAATAGACCTGTGACTAGGGCCTCTTTGAGCCCCCGCAACAGATGTTTAGTCGAGGTTGACGGATTGCATTGGTCACCTTCAAAACAAAAACTTATTGCTGACATTCTGCTGAAGAAAAATATTGTTGCACATCATGTGGCTTTAAAATGGATGTTCAACAACGGTTTCAACGTCACAGGTTCTTAGAGCCCTCCAGTTTAGTCAAAAACCCTATCTGAAAACGTTTGTTGACACTTTTGTTAAGAAACGTTCTGAAGCGCAGACAAAAGCCGAAAAAGAAATTTATAAGCTCATTTTAAATTCGGCTTTTGGTAAAATGTGCGAGAGAGTTCGCAATTGGAGTCGTTGTGACGTCGTGACCGATCCCGAAGAATGTGCTCTAATTATTGCCGATCCAAATTACACTTCCTTTACAATCATTGGCCCGGACATAGTACTATTGAATAGGAAAAAAAGGAGAATTGTCCTGAATAAAAATATTGCTGCAGGCAGTGCGATCTTGAAGATCTCTAAAAAGCTCATGTTGGAATTCTACTACAATGTGGCTAGGGTACTGTGGCCGGAGAAGGGGTAAGTAGAGGCCTGCTACGGGGACACATATTCTCTACTGCTAAAAGTAAAAACCCCAAACATACTTGATGATTTGGCGCACAGTGAAATCATCAGCTCGCGGATGGACTACACCAATTGGAGTGGGCTTCACCCAGAGCTAGTAAAACGTCGGGCGCCAAATCAGCTTTTATTTTTTAAATCAGAAACGGGAAGCGACATGATTTCCCGTGGTATGTTTGTAAGTCCGAAGGTGTACTTTATACAGACAAATGACGATGAAATCAAAAAACGTTGCAAAGGAGTACCCACGTGCTATTTGGATAAGAATTTCGACATGGACATCTATAGGAATTGTATTGTTGAAAATACAATTCCACGAGCAAAATTGCTGGCAATTCGTTCACTGAACTACAGGAACTTCACTGTAAATATAGAAAAAATTGCCATGAGTACCATTTCCGACAAGGTCTATGTTTGTCAAGACGGTGTGACTACCCTCCCCCTGAGGCACTATTTAACTTCCGTCCGAGCCGAATGTGTTAGCCATAGGGAAAGTCTCGGTTTGAGTGAAGTCCAATAAATTTCCCAAAACCTTGGGGGGCCTCGCGGCCTGGGGGGGACTCACGGCCCGAAGGGGGGGGGGGTGCCCGGCCGGCCGCCATCGGGGGGTGCGCCGCCACTACCAGTTATCTTTTTTTTTACTTAGAGCAAATTTTTTTTTGTAAATATACATGTTGCATTCAAATTAAAAAAATTATGTAAAAAAGTGATATTATTAAAAGTGCATTTTTTTTCATTAAATGTTTTTTTTCTAAATAAAGTATATTTATTAAAGTGCTTTTTCTAGTGCATTTTTTTAAATAAATGTTTTTTTATTATAAATAAATTTAAATAATAATCTTCAGTGTATTTTTCTTTGTTTTCTGTAAAGTGCTGTTAATAATACAAGAAATATGATTCTTTATTGATTTTGTTCTTCTCATTATTCTTGAACGGACTAGTAATAGGGAAATTATTTAGTCATTAGACAACTATAGCCTACAGTTAGTTGTCTAGGTGAACTGTTGAAGGGAACATGTATCAATTTAAAACACCATTCAGATCGTTTCTGTGTGGGCCATTAATGTCAGGGAAAACAACACTCTTAACTAAAATAATTAAAAATTGTGATAAAATATTTGTGGAAAAGCCGAAAAAAATCTACTATTGTTACAGTATTTGGCAGGAGCCATACGATCAAATAAAAGTAATTGGCACGACGGGATTGGTGCAGATACAATTCATACAGGGACTTAATGTTTTCAACTTTATAGAACCAAACTCTTGGCTGATTATTGACGATCTGGCTGAATCTATTGAACAATGTCCCAGGAAATGCTGCAATTGTTCACCGTTCGCTCTCATCATGAACAGATTTCAATTACTCTGGTTCTACACAACCTCTTTCTTCAGAGCAAATGTATGCGAACACTTGCATTGAACTGCACCTACTATATCATCTACAGAGTTGTTCGTTATTCTAGCTCGCTAATAACTCTCAATAAACAAATTTATCCAGGCGCCCACAAATTTCTGCTCTCAGCATACAATCAGGCAACTAATAAACCCTACGGCTACATCCTATTGGATCTTAATCAAAATACACCCGAGGATTTGCGTGTAGTCACAGATATTTTTGACAATGAAATTACAGTATATCTCCCCGTGAACAGTAAAAAGACCTGTTAGTTGCTATCATGACACTGAAGAAACTACATGAGAATAGACATTTATTTTCAGTTCTAAGCACTTCGAAACCCCCATTTAGGAAAGCCATACTCAAACATGGTATTGACAATGATTTCATTATTCTAATATCTGAACTTTGTTTAAATTTGACCAAGGGCAATGTTCAACTGTCAGAAGTAGTTAAGCAATAGGCAAAGCAACATCGTTCCATTTTACGTACATTAGCCTCTAAAAACAAAGGAAAAGAATTTTAAAAGGAAACGTCTTCTTCTGGCGGGTGGTAGCTTTTTCACACTTTTACTGCCAATAATTGAAGGAATTGTAAACAGTTTTCTCTAGAGAATGGCAAAACCCTAAAAATTGACTCCAATAGAACTCGCTCTCTCACCCGTGGAACACTTTGAGGACAATCTGAGTAAATTCATTGACAACGAAAATATTGAGGATGATAAAAAACTGCTTTTACTTCAAGATGCACTTCGCCGAGTGGACAAACACAAATCCTATCGTGCGAAGGCCAGTGCTATTGATCACAAAAAAGAATCATCTCCTCAGGATTCTGTGGCTGCTGCTGGAACAAAATTAAAGAAGGAGGAATTGGATTCAATTGTATCGAAAATTGGAAATCTAATGCCCCACTCATATCTTGAACAAAGTAAACGACTCATAACATATCACATGGAAAGTGGTCAAGATCATATTCAAGTTGATAGCAGTGGGAATGAGATTATAATTCAAGGCAAGAGCTATAATCTACTTGATTTAATCTATGACATGGTTACAAATCGTAAAGGACTATTATCATTTGACGTTCATCTATGCAACTTTCTAAATACATTAAACTTCCCCAAAAACCTTATTAGCAATAGGCAAATTCTAAAAAAATTAAATGAAAATGCACCCTCAACACCATTAAAATATGAACATGAAGAAGAAGAAGAAGATTTTAAATCAATTTTGGAAAATACTAGCACACCTAGTGGAAACTTGACAATAAGGAGGAGCAGTAAACCACTTATAGCAAGACAAAAGCGAAGACGTATCAAGTCAACGTCACCACCACCACCACCAACCACCAGTATACAAAAGGGTAGCGGACGTTACACTACACGTTTACATTCAAAATAGTTGACGCTCTGAAACGTGTTTATGAAAATATTGGTGAAGTGGGGAGTTTAAGTTCCCCCACCACTCTTTCCAAAGTCACTGGTGTTCACGCTAAAAGTGTACAAGCCTATCTACAAAATGAATCAAGTTACACTCTGCATAGAAATCATAGACTTCGTGCTAATCATTATCGAAAAACTAAAGCCTTTTTCCGATTGCATATAATGCAAGCAGATCTCCTAACTCTAGATGAGATTCAAAGACGTCACAATACACCGTACAAGTACATTCTACTTGCAATCAGTGTTTTAGTCGCTATGCATATGCCATTCGATTGCGGTCAAAGAGAGGTGTTGAAGTTGCTCAGGCTGTTGAGAGTATTCTCGAACAGGATTCGTATAAAAAAATTCAAACGGATCGCGGTAGTGAATTTGTTAATCCCAATGTTGCAAAAGTACTAGCGAAATATAATACACTGCTCTATCATTGTCATAGCCCTATAAAGGCTGCATTGGCCGAACGATTGATAAGAACTATTCAACTTTCAATTTCAAGATATTGTACATTGAAAAATACATCTGCTTTTATTCATGATTTAGATAAAATCATGATGATTTATAATCAACGACCTCATCGATCATTGTCCAATTCAACCCCAACAGAAGTTCATCATTCTGATCATGAAACAATTGACATCTTTCATAAACAATATTCCAATGAAACGATTGTCAAGAAGAAAAAATTCAATGTTTGTGATACTGTTCGAATTAATAGAACAACTAATGTTTTTGAAAAGGGTAATTACTTGTGGTCTACAGAACTTTGTAAAGTTCTGTGGACCACAATCCTAGACACTAAACCCCTACACACTAAAATCCTAGACACTAAACCTATAACTTATCGTTTGCGCGAAACCAAAGATGAAGAGATTCTCGGATGCTTTTATGACTATGAACTACAAAAATTTAAAAATAATAGTGAAATCTATCGAATTGAAAAGATATTAAAGACTGGTACTCACAGGGGTAGGAAACAGTTACTTGTTCGGTGGCTAGGATACAACTCTGATTTTGATTCTTGTATCAGTGTTGAAGATATTTACAATGCCCAATGATTTCTATGTAACATTTCTGTCCAACGTTTCCGATCCTCTCTACAATGACTTTAATAAAACAAGTGATTTTTGGACGAAACTCTCCCCCGCCATCAAATTCGATGACGGATAGTATGAAGTGGCTCTTGTTGACTGTATTCTCAAAAATACCTATGACATCCTGAGAAAGGATCGTGTATATGACATAAAAGTTATACCATTCGATTGGTCACTCTTTGTCGAGTATTAATGGGTTGAAGCACTTAAATCTAGCGAATATCCACATGTCAAATTGAAATATATTGAATATGATAATATGACAGATTTGTGTCGTACAATCAATAGAAAAATCTCATATCGTAGAAGTGTTCCATTCCATTTTAATTATTCAGTGGAACACGATAGGATTTACATTACCTCACCTGTTGACACTGAAATGATTATTCTCAATGATAATCTGAGAGACGTTCTTGGCTTTAAACAGAATATGATCAATGGAAAAAACGCTGGCACTATTTACGGGATGGATCAAGTTATGTTTGCTGATTATCCACCTGGTTTCGCCTCGGACTCTTGCATATTTCTCTATGCATCTTTTGTGGAAACATCGAGAGTTGATAATTCAAATGTCCCCCTCCTACGCGTTCTTCAACGAGAAACAACCCATGAACTTGTTCATCACTATAATATAAAGCATCTTCAATATGTTCCTGTAAACACTTAGTATTTGGAACTCTGTCAGTTTACACTAAGAAGTGAATTGGGTGATCCTCTAGTAATAACAAAAGGTTTAGCAGTGATTATATGTCATTTTCGATCTATTCTCGGCGACACCACCTAAAATGAACAATAAGAGAATTCCATTTGTCTGTCCCGATATCGATTGCTATGCTGGTGCTCTGAGTCCACATCAAATAGGCAATGGATTGGACTACTACAAGGGGCCTACTACAATATCTGGCTATGGTCTTGGTAGCTGGTTTGCTAGGCTATTTGTTCTGCACTACCCCTTGCCAGAAATATCTTGTACCTGCTGCATAAAATTTTGCTGCCTCAACACTACATGACTGGGGGTCGGGTAAGAATTTCAAGGAGAGTGTTAAGGAAAATATTAGATCTTCAGCAAGAGACGTTGGTGAGCAATTAAAATCTCGGCAAAATGGGGAGGGATTGAAAAGGATGCGTGCGCGTCATTCACTCATCAGTCTCCACCCAGGTGGGAAGCGAAGGACATCAACAAGGACTTTGAGAAATAAAACAAGGAAGACCAATAAGAAGAAGAAAAAGAAAAAGATTGTTAGATCAAAGAAGGATTTCTTCTCTTAAGATGACTTATCTCCCTCACAAGGAATCGCATCCATCAATCAGTTCCTCATTGAATCTATTCAAAAATAGCGACGAAGACCACACTGCCTTTCCATAACAAACAACAAAAGTACAAAGAACAAAAGGGAAATCTTTTTTTTTGTAAGACAGTGGAGATAATTTGAATGAATATTTCGGCCCTATGTCCAAGGAACGGCCCTTGGACATAGGGCCAAAATATTCATTCAAATTATCTCCACAGTCTTACAAAAAGATTTCCCTTTTGTTCTTCGTACTTTTGTTGTTTGAATCTATTCAATACCGAAAGTGTTGATGTCAGTGTCAAGTATGGACAATTTCATGCCCAGCAACCCCTCTCGGAAAATATACACTTTCAAATATTTTCCAATGAAGACTATTTCATTGATTTGTCATCAACATTTATTGATTTAAATGTTGCGGTGGAGAAAAAGTCAGATAATACAACTCCAACTGCTGCCGATGGTTTCTCCTACGAAAACTGTTAAAACTACGAAAACTGTCTACACAACCAGTTAAAACAAATTAATGTATTTATTAATGGAACATTGGTGAGCACTAGCAATAATTTATCCAACTATGCAAGCTACATACAATTTATGATGATGACGCCAAAGGCGTACAAGGAGATGAGAGGACAATCATTTGGCTATGAATATCGATCAGGTGTTGATA
Source organism: Artemia sinica (assembly GCA_027921565.1). NCBI lineage: Eukaryota > Metazoa > Arthropoda > Branchiopoda > Anostraca > Artemiidae > Artemia > Artemia sinica. The sequence goes on from CM051274.1 coordinate 4,138,761, forward strand.
CTGACGGTGAGTTGACTACTGCAGTGACCCAGGAGTATCATCGGGTTGGAAAATTAAATCAAGAGATATTCAATATATCCCAAAGGTTACCCCCAATGTCAAGATTGACATAAAGTTGCAACTAGCCCCATCGAATTTCATTTTGAGAAATATACTTCTTGCAGCACCCGAAGCAAATGTCATTATCACATCGGCAATTCTCCACGTCCGAAAACCACAGGTTATGAGCTCTGCTGCATTGGCAGTGCAAAAGCTAAGAGCCAGTGGCAACAACATTAAACTTCTTGTCCCCCATACGATCACCAATCAACGTCACATTGCCACCGGCTCTCGTAGCTATACCGATTCATCATTTATCAATGGAGCAATCCCATCAAAATTGGCTTTGGCCTTTGTGAAGAGTGGCAGTGCCGTTGGATCATGGACTGAATCCCCCCATGATTTTAATTTTTCGGTCTATCTAGCCTTGTGTGCAAAGTGAATGGTATTCCACTGTACGCTCTATGATTTGACAAAAAATCATATAGAACTCTGTACGAGTTGACCATGCAATCCCTAGATCATGACTCCCAACTATTTGAAAATAGAATAACCGATTCAATGTTTTCAAAAAATCATGGCGTAATTGTTTTGTACTTGTCGGGGACCCAGGATATGAGCATAGTACGAACAGGGAATGTACGTTTAGAGTGTACATTTGCCGATGCTTTGACTGAGAGTATCACGCTAATATCATTGAGTCAATTTTAAACCTATTGGGAAATCACACCCGACGGTAGTGTTCTACTAGACCTAGCACCATGAACACAAACCAAATAATCAACGTATTTAATATGGATCCATACATGTCCCAGTACAAGTCCTATTGCATACCATCGGACTTCATTGAAAAAATTCCAATTGTTAACAATACCCTAATCATTGTTAATAGCAGTCCATCGACTTTGAAGACTGGCCATTTGCTATGCATCTTTGAAACAGCGAAGAATATTGAATTTTTTGATCCTCTTGGCCTATCGTATAAATTCTACACTCCATACATCAGCAACTTTATTGAAAGCAGTGGAAAAACTATTATTCAAAATCAACAAAGATTACAGGATTTAACGAGGAAGACATGTGGCTTTCATGCACTACTCTTTTTCATATTCAGATGTCCTGGCTATACTTTTAAACAGTTTCTCAACATTTACGTTGACTTACCTCTATTGAACGACTTTCTAGTGGAAAATATACTTACAAACGAGTTTAATATTGATGTTAGTGCCCTACGAATAAAATATTCTAAAAATGTATGTGAAATTGTTTATTAATAAATGAAAAACGTATGTACATGATAAAAACGACTTTTCTACTCTTTAGATTTCATCTTCTACTAGGTATAGGTATTTGTCGATAACAACTAATGTAGGTAGATTATCTGAATTCACAGTATAATGATCCTGATGTGCTGCAACGTCAGGGTCGCATTTTCTACAATAGAGTGTAACTTTACTCTTGTCATATCTCTTTGTATAGTCAATGATACTATTTTCATTCATTTTATAGAATTCACATGTTTCAATTTGCTTATTTGAAACAATATCACAAACAGTGTCCTCAAGTGACGAATCACATTCCGTGACAGCCAAATAAAAATCAGTGGGCTTATAATTTTAGTAGCCATTGTCTTCACAACGATGACGTAGAAACAAAATTCTTTTGTTGTTCCAACAGTTGAATCGCCGACCAGGCTCCTCCTCCCAGAACAATCTAAAACCACGACGATACCAATCTCTTAGCAATAAACTAAAATTACGCTTAGGATTCTTTCCAATCATACCAGGATATGTATTCTCCCATTGATTACATTTATCATAGTGGCAATTCGAGCATATGTGCCCTCTAGGATGAGAGTCACACACCTCTTCAAGACAGGAATTACAACCTTTAATTTGTACAGCATATCCTCTATGCAATTGACACGAGTTGCATAATCTGCAATTTTCATCATACTCATCAATCATTGTGCAATTCTCACATGATGACCAGCTGCCCAGTGTGTACATACATAGTGGACATGTATGGAACATTTTTTCATGTGTTGACACTCTCACTGCCACAATGAAACTGAGGTATCAACAACAACAAATTGAGTGGGATAGAGAGAGAGAGAGAGGAGTAAATCATCCTTGAACACCATCTTTCTCATGAAAAAGAAAGTCCTAAATTTTTAAAGTAGTGTTTAAAAGCATATATCATTTTGCCGTGTCGTGATTAATATATCAATAAATTGTGTAAATGCATTTGGACCACAACGTTAAAACTTCATGCAATAGTCTAATGATGGAGAATCAGTTTTCATTATATCGACAAGCATTCCCTGAGAAAATATCTTCCTTTGAATAGACAGCTCTAGAAAATCATCATCTAGAATCAAACGTTTTTCCATATACACTAGATTCCCCATGATTCGCTTTTTTCTCAAAAATCCATCCATTTTTTAGAGTCCTAACACTCTCACAACCAACTTCAGACTAACAAGAATTTTTTTTTCTACTCTAAAAATATACGCTAGTCTACTATAGAAAGAAAAATACCTTTGATTTAGAAAAAAATTATTGAGCATAATTACAACAATAATAATCACTGATGCATTTTGTTCTCATCAATATATTTCAATAGTGTCACTAGAGTCACAATTTTGTGACGAGCTCTGCAAATTCATTGATGAATCTCCTGACCTTGATTTTGTTGTTACTTGTGACGCTGTTATAAAAGCCATTTCCCAACTTAAAAAGAAAGCGTCTTGTGGGATAGATAAGGTGAGCACTCTACACATCATTAATGGAAGTTATCTATTGGTGCGTCATCTCAGCCTTCTCATGCAAATGATATTTGTTACAGGCATTGTTCCATCTTCGTTCTGCATTGGTGATCTGACTCCGATTCCCAAAAAAAGGAAATCTGAGCTGCAATGTTCCTCCTTCCGTCCCATCACCGTCTCTACTACGATATGCAAACTTTTCGAGCTTCTTTTTCGTGATGAGTTAAGACTGAAATGTTACGTTCCCCCATATCAGTTCGGTTTTCAGGCTAATCTTGGCTGTTCTCATGCTCTTACGGCAGTTTTTACAGCCCTCGCCGACGCTGAATCTTCGGGAGAAAGTTTGATTCTCGCAGGACATGACGTTAAACGTGCGTTCGATTCCTTAATTCATTCGTCCATGCTTCTTCATATGGCAAGGCGAGGCGTAAACCGATCAGTTGTCCGTGTTCTCAGGGATTTATATAGGAACCTAAAAGTGCGTTTAAAACTTCCATCCCGTTTTTCCCTGCAGTCGGCTCTTCATCCTTCCATATATAATTGCATTAATTCTCGTGTGAGGCCAAACTCTTCGATTCCCTCGAATATTCTTGTGAATCTTCAATACCCCATCCTCGTTAAGAAAGGGACTAGACAGGGAGCTATCACTTCCCCTACCCTGTTCAATAATAGTGTCCTGGAAGCGCAGGCAAAGTGTCTTCCTTCATGCATTCTTGGGAGAATCGATATGTCTCTTATTTGTTATGCTGATGACATCCTGAATCTCAGCCGTACGATCCAGCGCATTGAGCAGAATTTCAAAATCCTCAAAGATGAATATTCAAAAATCGGTCTGTCTTTTAATGCTGAGAAATCCGAAGTAATCCTTTTCAATTGGCGAAATCCCTCTACTCCTCTTATAAATATGGACGGTTCTCTTGTTAAACCCTCAGACCATATTACATACCTGGGCCTCCCAATTGGCAAATCTATAGGCCACACACGTCGTTTGCTGATTTCTCACGTTGAGCGTAAAATTAGCATTTCTTACGCTGTAATCGTAAAAAGCAAACTACGTTTCAACCGTTATATTCTAGCTTCCATTTACAACGCCACAGCCCTTCCTCATCTGCTTTACATTGCTCCTTTCTGGAGATTCTTTACAGTTACAGATAAAAAGCACCTACGATCAATCTTCTTCAGATTTGCTAAATATCTTCTACATTTGCCCCCTTGGACAAGAAACCGTAAAATTATTCAATTGTATAAGCTATCTGACCCTAATATTAGCATTAATAAATCTCTATCCCGTTTTCAAAGTAAGTTTAATCATCCATGGTCAACAATTTGTTCACAATAGTTTTTTTATATTAATGTAATGCATATACTCACTGTTCGTATTAAATAATGAAGAGTTTTCTTTTGTCATGTGTCTGAATTTTCAATGTGTGTTTGTGTCCTTCTTTTTTTTTCTTTTTTTTTTTTTTTTTAGTGATTACTCCGTCTACTGTACCTTTTGTACCTTTTTTTGACGGGCAATAAATGAATAATAATAATAATAATAGCACATCTAATGCTGCCTGAAGTCTATTTATATTCACAATATTCAGTTACGCAGCAAAACATAATTGCTCCTCCATTTTAAATTTGCTTAATGATATCACATATCTAGCATACATATCGTCCCATTCAAGGCATAGTCTAAAGCCTCCTGTTATTTCCACAGCCACATTTTGTACTCGTATATCTTTGCTGCTGCCGGCTCCACCATCAATGTCCAATAGTGTAAATGCTCCACTCATTTTCTCTACTAATATCCTCTCAAATAAACTATTCTCTCTGAATTCAATTCTCTTACTAATATGAATTGCAATGAAATATCACTCCTTTTATTCGAACCCAATTACCCATCAAGTTATCGTATATGGAGTAACCTCCGCTGTCTCTGATTGGCCCTAAAAAATGGGTGTTGCCTCAAAAACCAGTCTTGTTGTGTTATACAATCTCGACTATAGTTTCAAAACGTGTTTGACCACTTTATAGGTTTGCTTGCTTTTTGCAATGTGCACGTGAAACTGTACTGCATATTCTTGTGCAATTCCATGTGTACTTTCAATAGCAAAAACCAGTCTGATATATACAATCTCGTGTTTTACACACGATTGTGTTATCTCGTGTTTTATACAATCTTGTGTTATACAATCTCGACTATAGTTTCAAAACGTGTTTGACCACTTTATATGTTTGTTCGCTTTTTGCAATGTGCAAGTCAAACTGTAGTGTATACCATCTGAGGGGGTTTTCACTCTTTTTGAAAAGGTGTAGAGCATCAAGCAAATAGTATGGGAATTCCTATACCTGCAAGCAAAATGGTACTTAGACCTCTACTTATTATTACTCTTTAAAGCTACCCAAGTGGCAATGATGATTTGATGACGAGAGTGGGGTGACACAAGCGAAGGCGTCTTAATATAACTACATCCCCCTCATCTGTAAGTATGCAAGAGGGCAGTGAACACTTCACTACGTGTTTACGTTCAAAATGGTTGGAGTTTCAAAACTTAATTATGGGAATATTGGAGATGTGGGAAGTTTAGGTTCCCCTACCACAATTACTGAAGTCATTGGACTTAAAAAGAAGCTAGTGACAGAGTATCTACTGGGTGAATCAAGTTAGACTCTGCATCGTAATTATAGACTTCGTGATAGTCAATATCGGAAAACTAAACTCTTTTTACCAATGCAAATATTACAAGTATTTCTTTTTACTATAGACGAGATTAAAAGAGGCCAGAATAGGCCATACAAGTACATTCTACTTGAAATCAGTGTTTTTAGTCGCTATGTATATACCATTTAAGTGCTGTCAAAGAGAGGTGATGAAGCTGCAAAGGGTCTTGAATCCATCCTTGAACATGATTCTTATAGAAATATCAAAACTGATCGGGGTACTGAGTTTATTAATGCACATGTAAAGAAGGTTTTATGGAAATACAATACAATGCTCTATCGTAGTCATAATTCAATAAAGGCAGTACTGGCTGAACGATTGATAAGAACTATTCAACTTTTAGGTTCAAAATATTGTACGTTGAAAAATACTGCTGCTCTTATTCATGATTTGGATAAAATCATGTTGAATTATAATCAACGTCCTCATCCATGCCTGTCCAACTCTACACCTCGGGAAGTTCACCAGGGAAATTTCAATACACTTGACAGCTTCTTAAACAATATTCTAATGAAAGTAGGGAAGTGAAAAAGAAGAAATTTAACCGTTAGCGGTAAAGTCCAAATCAATCGAATTACTAATCTTTTGAAAAGAAAAGCTGCTTATGGTCCACTGAATTTTTAAAGTGCCCAGGGTCTTAGACACTAAACCTGTAACGTATCCTCTATGTGACATATGATATTAAAGATATTAAATGAGTCGTACACACAAGGGTAACAGTCAGTTTTTTAATCGTTGACTAGGATACAACTCTGATTTTGGTTCTTAGGCAGCCGCTGAAGACGTATACAATACCTAATGATTTTTATGTGGCGTTCATATCCAATGTCTCTGATCACCTCAACAATGTTTGAATAAGACAAGCAATTTTGGGAGAAAACTCTCCCCCGCCAAATTGAATGAGGGAAAGTATGAAGTTGTTCATGGTGATTGTATTCTTAAAAATACATATGATATCCCTTGAAAAGACTGTACATACGAGATAAAAATTAGACCACACAATTGGCCACTTATTGTTGACATTGAATGAATAGAAGCACTTGACTCTGATGAACATCCCTATATTACACTACCAAACAAAGAATTGGGTAGCATGAGTGATTTTTGTCGCGTAATTAATAGAAGAATTTTTTTGTAAGAATGGTGCATTCCATTTTAACTCTCTAATGGAACATGGCAAAATTTACATTAGCTCTCCCATTGAGAATGAAATGACTCGTCTCAACAATAATCTGAGAGAGTTCGTGGTTTTAAACAGAATATATTCAAGGATAAAGGGCTGGAACCACTGGCGGGATGGAACATGTTATTTTTGCAGACTATCCACCCGGAATCTTCTCCAACAGTTGTATATTTCTTTATGCATCCTTTGTTGAGACATCAAGTAGGCAATAGCAATGTCCCCCTCCTATATGTTCTCGAACGAAACTCACGATCACATTCAACACTACATTATAAAGCATTTTCAGTATTATCCTGTAATCACTTCACATTTGTAACTCGGTCAGTTAACATTAAGAACTGAATGATTTGAACCCTTAGCAATAACAAGAGGTTTGGCTGGGTATACATGTCATTTTCTACCCTTTCAGCGAAATGGCTAACAGAAAAAATACATTTGTGTGTCCTGATATTGATTGCTACGTTGCTGCTCTTAGACCAAGACAACTGGGTCATAGAATGACTATTACAAGGGTCGTTCGTTAATGTCAGGGTACAGTCTTGGCAATTTGTTTTGCAAAGTAGTTTCACTCTTCACCACCCCTGGCTAAAAATAAATTGCTCCAGTTGCTGTGGATTTTTTATTCTCTACAATACACGATTGGGGGACTGGCAAAGACCTTAAATAAAATGTTTCACAAAATCTGAGGTCCATCACACGATTCCTTGGCGAGAGATTGAAATCGCGACAAAGTGGAAAAGGTTTAGAAAGGTATAAAAACACCTCATCACTCATCAGTCTCTACTCAGGTAAGAAATGAAAGACATCACTCTTGTCAAAGAAGAAGAAAAAAAAGAAACCAAGGGAATAAAGTTGTTAGATCGAAAATCGATTTCTTTTCCTAGAAAGAAATGACGTATCTACTATACAAGGAATCCCACCCCACAGTCGCCTCATCTCTAAATATTTTCAATGCATAGAAATAATGCACGAAACATGGCTACTATGAACAATTCTAAACACAACAACCACTATCTGAAAATATTCACTTTCAAATTTATTCCAATCAAGATTATTTCATAGATTTATCATTTAAATTTATTGTTTTCAAGGCTGCGGTGAGGCAAAAGTCTGACAATCAATTTTCCACCGCTACTAATCGATTATACTGTGAATATTAAGTACGACACAATTTGTTTAGACAAACAAGTGTCTACATAAATGGAACAAAGGTGACCACTAGCAAAAATATATTAAAATTTTCAAGCTATATACAATTTATGCTAATGACTCCAAAGTACTATAAGAAACTGAGTGGTCAGGCAATGGGCTAAAAATATAGATCAAATGTTGATACTGATGTTGAACTCACTTCGGCGGTGAGCAAAGAGCATCATTTAGTTGGTAAAGTAAATCATGATATATTTAATATACCTCAATAGATACCTCCTAATGTTAAGATTGACTTAAAGTTACAAATCGCCCCGTCAGATTTCATTTTGAGAAACTTTCTTCATGCAGCACCCGATGCAAATGTCAACGTCACCTCGGCAATATTTCATATACGAAAACACCAGGTTATGAGTTCTGTTGTTTTGGCAATTAAAAATTTATGAGGTAGGGGAAATAATATAAAACAGCTCGTTCCAAACAATATCGCCAATCAACGACATATCGTCAAGGTTTCACATACCTACACCGACTCTACATTTATCAATGGTGAAATTCCTTCAAAACTTGCTTTGGCATTTGTAAAAAAGGCCAGTGCCATAGAATCGTGGACAAGTTTCCCACACAAATTTGAATTGTTTGGACTTCCCTATCTTGTGTATAAATTAAAAGAGATTCCTCTATACAATTTACCCTTTGATAAATCACTTATGACCCTATATGAATTGACATTGCAGTCCCAGAATCAAGATTCCCAACTATTTTGAAATGGTATAACCGATAAGATGTTCACTAAAATTCACGGTTTCATAGTATTTGACTTGTCTGGTACTCAAGATAAGGTCCAAATGAGTCTCGTAAGTTTAGACCTTTGCCGAAGCTTTTCCAAACCGTTGGTGGAGGGCTTAGCATTTATCTAGCTAAATCAATTTGAAACCTATTGGGAAATTACGCCCGACCGCAGTGTTCTCTTAAACCTCGTACCAAGAATATAAATCAAATGATCGATATGTTCAATTTGGACCCGTACATGTTCAAATACAAATCTTATTGCATACCTTTTGATTTCCTTGAACATGATCATAGTTTTAGCTCTGCCATTATTACTATTAATAAAAGTCCGTCGACTGTACAGACGAGTCATTGGCAGACACTCTTTGAGACTTAGGGGGTTGTTGACGTGTATGATTAAGTAATTGGGAAAGTGGTGCAAGGTTTATATCTGGGACTGCTAAAGTATCGACTTCTCTTTTGAGAAAACTGAAATACGACTAATTCATTCTTAAATCACCTGAATCTCTGTTCAAAGCTAGACCGAAATGTTTGTATTTACAAATTTCTACAGCTTCTCTGTAGTGCTGGACAATACCTCTGTTACGCAAAATTAGGCTAGCTTGATTAAATGAAATAGTGTGGTATGGGTTTTCAAAAGTGTGCTCTGCAAAGGCAGAGTCAAAATTTTCTGTTTTTTTTTCCGCTTTTTAAGTGTATTATAAATTGAGGTAGAGGGCTGAGTTAATCAATCCATAAGTCACTTATCAGTTCTTCCGATATACCAAATACCACAAGATTAAGGAATTCTGTAGACCCCGGAGTTTTCTCCTATCGGGATAAGATCTTTAGCTTGATAAATTTGGGAACTGATAGTTTTTCTGGGCCTGTAGTAAGTGTAAATAAGCAAAAAACCATCATGCAACAAGTTGCTTGAACAAAATTAGTTTCACGAGGAGAACAACCATTGTACAAGTTTCGCGAATAGAAAAAAAACAGGCTGCAACAAATTTCACAAACAAAAAAAAAACATCACTCAACAACTTCCACGAACATAAATCAGCATGCAACAAATTCCATGAACAAAACTAGTTTTTTTCAATGATAAAAATCATTGTAGATGTTTCACGAAGAGAAAAATTAACAAGTAACATGAATCACGAGAATAGAATATACATGCAATAAGTTCCATGAACAAAATTAGTTTCACTATGTGGAAAAAAAAATCAAGTTTCATGAACAAAAAACCATCATGCAACAAGTTCCATGAACAACAATCAGCACGCAACAAGTTCCTTGAACAAAATCAGTTTCACGAGGAGAAAAATCAGTGTACAAGTTTCGCAAAGAGAAAAAAAAAGCAATATGGAACAAGTTTCACGAATAAAAGAAAATCAGCCAGCAATAAGTTCCAGAATCAGAAAAATATGCATGCAGTATGTTCCATGGATAAAATTGGTTTTAGAAGGAGAAAAAAAAATCAACGTACATGTTTCACGAAGAGAAAAAATCAACATGCAACAAGTTGCACGAATAAAAAACAGCATGCAACAAGTTCCAAGAACTAAAAAAAACAATCAGTACGCAACAAGTTCAATTTACAAAATCAGTTTCACGAGGTGAAAAATCAATGTACAAGTTTCGCGAAGAGAAAAAAAACAGGCTGCAACAAATTTCACAAACAAAAAAAATCATCACTCAACAACTTCCACGAACATAAATCAGCATGCAACAAGTTCCATGAGCAAAACCAGTTTTCTCAATGATAAAAATCATTGTAGATGTTTCACGAAGAGAAAAATCAACATGTAACATGAATCACGAGCATAGAATATGCATGCAATAAGTTCCATGAACAAAATTAGTTTCACTATGTGGAAAAATTATCAAGTTTCATGAACAAAAAACCATCATGCAACAAGTTCCATAAACAACAATCAGCACGCTACAAGTTCCTTGAACAAAATCAGTTTCACGAGGAAAAAAATCAGTGTACAAGTTTCGCGAAGAGAAAAAAAAGCAACATGCAACGAGTTTCACGAACAAAAAAAAATCAGCACGCAACAAGTTCCAGAATCAGAAAAATATTCATGCAGTATGTTCCATAGACAAAATTAGTTTTAGGAGGAGAAAAAAAATTCTATGTTCAATTTTCACGAAGAGAAAGAATCAACATGCAACAAGTTGCACGAATAAAAAACAGCCTGCAACAAGTTCCACGAACTAAAAAAAAACAATCAGCACGCAAGAAGTACCATTAACAGAATCAGTTACACGAGGTAAAAAATCAATGTACAGATTTCGCGAAGAGAAAAAAATTAGACTGCAACAAGTTTCACAAACAAAAAAAATCATCAACAACTTCAATTAAAGTTAGGTTCAATTAGGTTAACCTAATTGGGAACCTAATTGAACCTAACTTGAATGCAGTTATATGAAAAAAGGGTGGTATTGCAGGTTGGCTGCAGGTACCGGGTCACACGCTCTATTTATTTTTGTTCGTGAAACTTGTTGCATGTTGATTTACTTGTGGATTACTAAAGTTTTTTTTTGTGAAACTTGTTGCATGTTGTTTTTTCTCTTCGTGAAGATTGTACATTGATTTTTTCCTCGTGAAAGCGATTTTGATCTTGGATTATGTTGAGTGCTGATTTTTGTTTCTGGAACTTGCTGCCTGCTGAATTTTTTTCGTGGAACTCGCTTCATGTTGTTTTTTTCTCTTCGTTGAATTTTACATTGATTTATTTTTCTCCTCGCGAAGTCGATTTTGTTCATGGATCTTGTTCTGTGCTGATTTATGTTCGTGGAAAAAATTATGTTGATTTTTTTCTGGTTTTGTTATGGAACTTTTTGCATGCTGATTTATGTTCGTGGAAGTTGTTGAGTGAAGATTTTTGTTGTTCGTGAAACTTGTTGTTTGTGAAATTGATTTTGTTAATGGAACTTGTTGCGTGCTGATTGTTTTTTAGTTCGTGGAACTTGTTGCATGCTGTTTTTTATTTGTGAAACTTGTTGCATGTTGATTTTTTCTCTTCATGAAACATGTACATTAATTTTTTTTCCTGCTAAAACTAATTTTGTCCATGGAACATACTGCATGCATATTTTTCTGATTCTGGAACTTGTTGCGTGCTGATTTGTTTTTGTTCGTGAAACTTGTCGCATGTTGCTTTTTTTTTCTCTTCGCGATACTTGTACACTGATTTTTATCCTCGTGAAACTGATTTTGTTCAAGGAACTTTTTGCGTGCTGATTGTTGTTCATCGAAATTGTTGCATGATGGTTTTTTGTTCATGAAACTTAATTATTTTTCCGCATAGTGAAACTAATTTTGTTCAAGGAACTTATTGTATTCATATTCTATGCTCGTGATTCATGTTACATGTTGATTTTTCTCTTCGTGAAGCATCTACAATGATTTATATAATTGAAAAAACTGGTTTTGTTCATGGAACTTGTCGCAGGCATATTCTATTCTCGTGATTAATGTTACATGTTGATTTTTCTCTTCGTGAAACATCTACAATGATTTATATCATTGAGAAAACTGGTTTTATTCATGGAACTTTTCGCATGCTGATTTACGCTCGTGGGATTTGTTCAGTGATGATTTTTTTTTGTTTGTGAAATTTGTTGCAGCCTGTTTTTTTTCTCTTCGCGAAACTTGTATATTGATTTTTCACCTCGTGAAACTGATTTTATTAATGGAACTTGTTGCGGGCTGATTGTTTTTTTAGTTCTTGGAACTTGTTGCATGCTTTTTTTTATTCGTGAAACTTGTTGGATGTTGATTTTTTCTCTTCTCTCTTCGTGAAATATGTACACTGATTTTTCTCCTCGTGGAACTGATTTTGTTCAAGGGACTTGTTGCGTGCTTATTGTTGTTCATGGAACTTGTTGCATGATGGGTTTTTGTTCATGAAACTTGATTTCTTTTCCACATAGTGAAACTAATTTTGTTCATGGAACTTATTGCATGCATATTCTAGTCTTGTGATTCATGTTACCTGTTGATTTTTCTCTTCGTGAAACATCTACAATGATTTTTATCATTGAGAAAACTGGTTTTGTTCATGTAACTTGTTGCATGCTGATTTATATTCGAAGAACTTGTTGAGTGATGATTTTTTGTTTGTTTGTGAAACTTGTTGCAGCCTGTTTTTTTTTCTCTTCGCGGAACTTGTACATTGATTATTCACCTCGTGAAACTGATTTTGTTAATGGAACTTGTTGCGTGCTGATTGTTTTTTTAGTTCGTGGAACTTGTTGCATGCTTTTTTTTATTTGTGAAACTTGTTGCTTGGTGATTTTTTCTCTTCGTGAAACATGTAAATTGATTTTTTTTTTCTCCTCCTAAAACTAATTTTGTCCAAGGAACATTCTGCATGCATATTTTTCTGATTCTGGAACTTGTTGCGTGCTGATTTGTTTTTGGTCGTGAAACTTGTTGCATGTTGCTTTTTTCTCTTTGCGAAACTTGTACACTGATTTTTCTCCTCGTGAAACTGATTTTGTTCAAGGAACTTGTTGCGTGCTGATTGTTGTTCATGGAACTTGTTTCATGATGGTTTTTTGTTCATGAAACTTTTTGCATGTTGATTTTTCTCTTCGTCAAACTTGCGCATAGATTGTTTTTTCTTCTCTTGAAGCCAATTTTGTTCATGGAACTTGACCGTGCTGATTTATGTTTGTGGAACATGTTTAGTGCTAATTTTTCGTCGTGAAACTTGTTGAATGCTGATTTTGGAACTTGTTGCATGCTGATTTATGTTCATGGAACTTGTTGAGTAATAAGTTTTTTTTGTTTGTGAAACCTGTTGCATCCTGTTTCTTTTTCTCTTCGCGAAACTTGTATATTGATTTTTCACCTCGTGAAACTGATTTTGTTAATGGAATTTGTTGCGTGCTGATTGTTTTTTTTAGTTCATGGAACTTGTTGCATGCTATTTTTTATTCGTTAAACTTGTTGCATGTTGATTTTTTCTCTTCGTGAAACATGTACACTGATTTGTTTTCTCCTCCTAACACTAATTTTTTCCATTTAACATACTGAATGCATATTTTTCTGATTCTGGAACTTGTTGCGTGCTGATTTCTTTTGGTTGGTGAAACTTGTTGCATGTTGCTTTTTCTTCTCTTCACGAAACTTGTACACTAATTTTTCTCCTCGTGAAACTGATTTTGTTCAAGGAACTTGTTGCGTGCTGATTGTAGTTCATGGAACTTGTTTCATGATGGTTTTTTGTTCATGAAACTTTTTGCATGTTGATTTTTCTCTTCGTGAAACTTGCACATTGATTTTTTTCATCTCTGGAAGCCAATTTTGTTCGTGGGACTTGCCCGTACTGATTTATGTTTGTGGCACTTGTTGAGTGCTGATTTTTCTTCGTGAAACTTGTTGCATGCTGATTTTTTTCTCTTCGCGAAACTTAAACAATAAATTTTTCTCCCCGTTAAACTGATTTTGTTCGTGAAACTTATTGCGTGCTGATTTTTTATTCCTGAAACTTGTTGTATGATTATTGTTTCCCTTCGTGAAACAAGTACATTGACTTTTTTTCTACCTGGTGAAACTAATTTTGTTCATGGAACCTTTTGCATGCATATATCTTTGTTCGTGATCCATGTTAAATGTTGATTTTTCTCTTCGTGAAACTTCTACAGTGATTTTTCTCATTGAGAAAACTGGTTTTGTTCATGGAACTTGTTGCACGCTATTTATGTTCGTGGAACTTGTTGAGTGATGATCTTTGTTCGTGAAACGTGTTGCAGTGTGATTTTTTTATTCTTTTCTCGAAACTTTTACATTGATTTTTCTCTTCGTGAAACTGATTTTGTTAATGGAAGTTGTTGCATGCTGATTGTTTTTTTTGTTCGTGGAACTCGTTGCTTGCTGTTTTTTTCGTGAAACTTTTTGCAGGTTGATTTTTTCTCTTAGTGAAACATGTAAATTGATTTTTTTTTCTTCTCCTGAAACTAATTTTGTTCATGGAGCATACTGCATGCATATTTTTTTTTTATCTCGGATTTTTTTGTGCTCTGAGTGTTTTTTTTGTTTGTGAAACTTGTTGCTTGTTGATTTTTTTTCTCTTCGCGAAACTCGTACACTGATTTTTCTCCTCGTAAAACTGATTTTGTTCGAGGAATTTGTTACGTGCTGATTGTTGTTCATGGAACTTGTTGCTTGATGGTTTTTTCTTCATGAATCTTGATTTTTTTTTCACATAGTGAAACTAAATTTGTTCATGGAACTTATTGCATGCATATTCTATGCTCGTCATTCATGTTACATGCTGATTTTTCTCTTCGTGAAACATCTACAATGATTTTTCTCATTGAGAAAACTGGTTTTGTTCATAGAACTTCTTGCATGCTTATTTATGTTCGTGGAACTTGTTGAGGGATGATTTTTTGGTTTGTGAAACTTGTTGCAGCCTGTTTTTTTCTCTTCGTGAAACTTGTACATTGATTATTCACCTCGTGAGACTGATTTTGTTAATGGAACTTGTTGCGTGCTGATTGTTCTTTTTAGTTCGTGGAACTTGTTGCATGCTGTTTTTTATTCGTGAACCTTGTTGCATGTTGATGTTTTCTCTTCGTGAAACAAGTACATTGATTTTTTTTCTCCTCCTAAAATTAATTTTGTCCATGGAACATACTGCATGCATATTTTTCTGATGCTGGAACTTGTTGCGTGCTGATTTTTTTTTATCGTTAAACTTGTTGCATTTTGCTTTTTTTCTATTCCCGAAACTTGTACACTGTTTTTTTCCTCGTGAAACTGATTTTGTTCAAGGAACTTGTTGCTTTCTGATTGTTGTTCATGGAACTTGTTGCATGATGGTTTTTTGTTCAGGAAACTGGTTGCATGTTGATTTGACTCTTCGTGAAACTTGCACATTGATTTTTTCTTCTTCTCTTGAAGCCAATTTTGTTCATGGAACTTGACCGTGCTGACTTATGCCTGTGGAACTTTTTGAGTGCAGATTTTTCTTCGTGAAACTTGTTGCATGCTGATTTTTTTTCTCTTTGCAAAAATTAAACAATGATTTTTCTCCCCGTTAAACTGATTTTGTTCGTAGATCTTGTTGTGTGCTGATTTTTTGTTCCTGAAACTTGTTGCATGTTTATTTTTTCTCTTCGTGAAACAAGTACAGTGATTTTTTTTCTACCTAGTGAAACTAATTTTGTTCACGGAACTTATTGCATACATATTTCTTTGTTCGTGATCCATGTTCAATGTTGATTTTTCTCTTCGTGAAACTTCTACAATGATTTTCCTCATTGAGAAAACTGGTTTTGTTCAAAGAACTTGTTGCATGCTTATTTATGTTCGTGGAATTTTTCAGGGATGATTTTTTGGTTTGTGAACTGGTTTTGTTCATGGAACAACTTGTTGCATGCTGATTTATGTTCGTGAAATTTTTTGAGTGATGATCTTTTGTTCATCAACCGTGTTGCAGTGTGATTTTGTTTATTCTCTTCTCGAAACTTGTACATTGATTTTTCTCTTCGTGAAACTGATTTTATTAATGGAACTTGTTGCGTGCTGATTGTTTTGTTTTGTTCGTGGAACTGGTTACTTGCGGTTTTTTGATTCGTGAAACTTGTTGCAGGTTGATTTTTTCTCTTCGTGAAACATGTACATTGATTTTTTTCTCCTCCTGAAACTAATTTTGGTCATGGAACATACTGCATGCATATTTTTTTTATCGTGGATTTTTGTGTGTGCTGACTGTTTTTTTGTTCTTGAAACTTGTTGCATGTTGATTTTTTTTCTCTTTGCGAAACTCGTTCACTGATTTTTCTCCTCGTGAAACTGATTTTGTCCAAGGAACTTGTCGCGTGCTGATTTTGTTCATAGAACTTTTTGCATATTTTTTTTGTTCGTAAAACTTGTTGCATGTTGACTTTTCTCATCGTGAAACTTGCACATTGATTTTTCTCCTCTTGAAGCTGATTTTCTCCATGGAACTTGTTGCAAGCTGATTTTTTTGTATGTGTAACTTGTTGTATGCAGATTTTTCTTCGTGAAACTTGTTACATGTTTATTTTTATCTTTGTGAAACTTATACATTGATTTTATCCAAATGAAACTGGTTTTGTTCATGGAACTGGTTACATGTTAATTTTTTTATTCGTGAAACTTATTGCATGTTGCTGTTTTTTTTTTTCTTCGTGAATGTTGTAGCCTACATCGATTTTTTAGTTTTTCCTCGTGAAACCAATTTGTAGATAGAACATGTTGAGTGCTGATTTTTAGACATGTAAAAAAAAGTTGAAAAAACTAAAAAAAATGGAGGGGGGGGAGGGGTCCAAAAAATTGGGGGGAGGGAGCTCCTTGGAGGTGTTGCACTGTGATTTTGTTTATTCTCTTCTCGAAACTTGTACTTTGATTTTTCTCTTCGTGAAACTGATTTTGTTAATGGAAGATGTTGCATGCTGATTGTTTTTTTTGTTCGTGGAACTTGTTGCTTGCTGTTTTTTTTATTTGTGAAACTTGCTGCAGGTTGATTTTTTCTCTTAGTGAAACATGTAAATTGATTTTTTTTCTCCTCCTGAAAATAATTTTGTTCATGGAACATACTGCATACATATTTTTTTTGATCGTTGATTTTTTCGTGTGCTGACTGTTTTTTTTTGTTCGTGAAACTTGTTGAATGTTGATTTTTTTTTCTCTTCGCAAAGATCGTACACAGATTTTTCTCCTCGTGAAACTGATTTTGTTCAAGGAAGTTGTTGCGTGCTGATTGTTGTTCATGGAACTTGTTGCATGATGGTTTTTTCTTCATGAAACGTGATTTTTTTCCCACATAGTGAAGCTAAATTTGTTCATGGAATTTATTGCATGCATATTCTATGCTCGTGATTCATGTTACATGTTGATTTTTCTCTTCGTGAAACATCTACAATGATTTTTCTCATTGAGAAAACTGGTTTTGTTCATAGAACTTGTTGCATGCTTATTTATGTTCGTGGAACTTGTTGAGGGATGATTTTTTGATTTGTGAAACTTGTTGCAGCCTTTTTTTCTCTTCGCGAAACTTGTACATTGATATTTCACCTGGTGAGACTGATTTTGTTAATGGAACTTGTTGCGTGCTGATTGTTTTTTTTAGTTCGTGGAACTTGTTGCATGCTGTTTTTTATTCTCGAAACTTGTTACATGTTCGAATATCAAAGGCATTTGAGCAGTGATATGTAGTTTCGGCCTCCTAATGTGTAGGAAAAATTATCGGTTACCCCCCAAACCCCTTTTCTTTGTAGGTGCCTATAGTGTGTCTTTTTTTGTTTTTAATTCTTATATGTTTTATAGTAAACATCAATTCATGTCTATGGCCACTTGAGAAAGTAAATATTGTAGATAGGAACTTATCGTACGAAGATAAATCCTATCACTTTCTGCTTATTTTAGACCTGGTATTTTATTTTCGTTGCAGAGAGAAAAGATTCATCCGGCTGCTTATTCTGAGGAGTGCTTTGTTCTGAGAAAGAATACAACGAGGCTTATCAATGATGTAAAAATGTCTAGACAGAAACGAGACGGTAAAGTAAAATATTATGAGGGTTTGGACGTCCAGCTCAGACGTCTGTTTTGAAGTGCCTTCAATTGGTGGACGCCCAGGCAGACGCACAGGGTTTTCTTGGGTGCTAGGTAAAAAAAGATATGAGTTAAAATAACAAGGGGTTAAGCACTGCGTGTTTGAAGTGTGAACAATTTATCACACCCAGTCTATGATCGTAAAGACGGTCATGCCTCCATAAACTGGATGGAGGATGGAAGGAATCCCCGATAATAGACTGGTTCGAAGGACTGGCGAAAAAATAAAACATTTCACAAAACGAAACCTGTTACGCTGAAATAAAACAAAATATGATGAAAATAGAATACTTTATTAGCAAAATTGTGAAAACTACAACTTGGAAATATGCTCCCAGAACGCAGAAATATCCTCAAGAATCGCGTTAAAATGGACTGGGCCATCTGCCTTTACTGCCGCCCGCCACATGTACTCTACTAAGTTTGAATGTAAATGATGGCGGGATGTACCTCGGTGCCGTTTGTTCCTCCACTTTCTGGAACCCCACATTCTCTCTACTTTTTGGGTAGAGGCACCGGTTTTACATTTACTTTTAGAAAACCACGTACTGACACGCACATTGACGGTTTTCAAACATGGCCTAGTGTTACACTTCCAAAAATGCTGCTTCTCGTAAGAGTACAAAGTCACAGTGTGTCCATTGACGGAGTGTTTTGTTTAGGGCAACAACCCCTTATCCTGGAAAAATATAATTGTCCGTTCTTCGGTCCTTGGCAAATCCCAAATCTTAATTTGAACATCCATGGTGAGACAATATATTCTATCGGTACTTGTGCATTATATCTTACACACGAAAGAAGTCAAGTTTGGTTAATGCTAATGAAATAAAATAGAATGAAAATATAATAGTTTAGATATAAATTTGGGCTATATGTTTGTACATTAGGGGGTAGGGTGGGGGTAAAGCATAGCATATATTAAATACGTAACCTAACCTAGGTACCCCCCCCCTAAAAAAACAAACAGTTTAAATAGGTACTTGTGCATTATATCTTACCCACGAAAGAAGTCAAGTTTGGTCAATGCTAATGAAACAAAATAAAAAAGGATGAAAATATAATAGTTTAGAAACAAAATTGGGCTATATATTTGCACATTAGGGGGTGGGGGGGGGATAAAGCATAGAATATATTAAATACGTAACCTAACCTAACCTAGGTACCTTTTTCTCTCCTAAACCCCAAAGTTTAAAATATTTTTAGATATTAAATATTATAAACGCAATAATAAATCACGCTTTGTGATCCATTTATCCATTGGCTTGTCCCGTTTGGCTTGTCTCCTGTAGTATTTCCTTGTACAGTCTATAGCGGTGGGTAGGATATAATGCACAAGTACCTTTAAATATTGTAAACGCAATGAGAAATCCCGCTTTGCGATCCATTTATCCACTGCAATTACCCGTTTGACTGGTTTCCTGTAGTATTTCCTTGTACAGTCTTTAGCGCAGTGTAAGATATAATTCATAAGTACCATTCTATCACTATGCATTGACAACTAACCGGTTATTGTCCTGTCTGATCTTCGCGATTCACATTCTCGATTGTTTTTCGTATAACACATAACTACCAATGTTTCTGATTATATTGAATTTCTGGATCGTTAAACTCATTTTATTATTATTGGTACTTGTGTCATGTAGCCACCAGACTCAAGTTCTGTCGAGAAGTGAAGTTTGGTTAATGCTATTGAAATAAAACAAAATATGATGAAAATATAATACTTTATCAAGAAAATTATGAAAACTACAACAAAGAATTATGGATTCTTTGTTTGCCATAACCATATTATATTAAGATGGTTATGCATAACCATATACATTATCCATAAAGTATAATGCCCATACCGCATTATATTAAATACGAAACCTAAACTAACCTAACATAAATACCAACTAAATATTTAATTAAAATACAGCTACAATGTAGTTTCCCACCAGGCCGAAGCTAATATTGTCTGGTATAAAGACCATGAAAGCCGGTGATTGTCTCATGTTCGCGATACAAGATCTTGAGGGGGATGGCTATAAGACAAAAGAACCTTATTATTATATTATTATTTTTATTTTCATATTATTATTATTATTATATTTAAAGCATGATTGAAGAGCATTGCCTAAAGTGCGGGTAGGAATAAAGTTATAGGCTTTCTTTTACCGCCCCTAGGTTAACAAACAAGGTTAGCCACCAACAATCTACTAGCCGTAGAAACAAAATGCGAGCCCGACACTTGTTGTGCATCTCAGAACGCCAAGTGTGTCACACAGTTCCGTCACGCTTGGCACAGTCCCCAAAAACGCTTTTCAGACCCCCCCCCCCCTAACGCTTGCCACGTGTCACATGGTGTACATGATTTCTGAGAGATAGTGACCCCTCGCAAAAGTGTTGCATTACAAAATTGTTAACGAGCAGTTTTCACAAAATCTGGGAGGAAATAAAAAAAAAGAAAAAAAAGTACTCTCCGTGATTTGCTAGGCCAAAAGCTTGTTCCACGTTGGTTCAAAGATAAGATTCTTGGAGGATGGGAGGGGGGGGGGGGGTTGGCAATACCAAGTAATTTCTAATGCGAGGGGCCAAATGGATTGATATTTTTGAAGTAATTTAAAGGCCATTTCTTGGTATATCTTTTATTTGTTATTCCCTTTTTCAATTTATTATAATTTTCTACTTTTTTCTGCAAAACGTAAGTATTTGGCAGGTTAACTACAAACTTCCAAATTTTCAGAAAAAAGATTGAGATAAATAGATTTTTCGATGATTTTTTTTTCAAAATCTTTCGGCAAGGGTCTCCTGTCTCTTTTATGGGCCCCAATTTCCTTCTTTATATTTCTCTTATGGGCACCCCTGTCTCTCTTCTCCCTTCGCGTACGAATAAATGGTGGTCATTCATTTTTTAGAACTTGTTACCTGTGATCTATGTTTTGAGTTAAATCAGGGCATTTTATAAAAAAAAAAGATACTTGTTAAATATACTGAAAACACTCAGGTAGGAAGTTAGGTTAATCATAATGAAATATACCAAAATATGATAAAATATAATACTTTATTAACAAAATTATGAAAACTACAGAAAAAAAATCATGGAAAGCTGGCCAGCTGGAACGTATTATGTTAAATACCTATCCTAACCACCTTTATATTTTAAATATTTAATTAAAATATACTTGCCTCGCTCAGGTTAATCTGATTATCACCGAATGTGAAAGACAAACTGGTTTTTCTCCGATTACACAGATCAAGTTTATTGAGGGTTTTCGGGATATTTAGCAAGTACGAAAAAAAAGAAAAAGAAAATGTAGACCTTAAAAGTCTCCTCGGTATAAGAGGCGTTGAAAATTATTGGGTATCGCAAGCTAGCTTTTTTGTAAATATGTTTCTCTGGATTATGTATATGTTTTATATTATGTTATATTATGTACATGTATATGTTATGTATATGTTTGTTTATAGTTTGTCATTATTTCTTTTGTTTCCATGGCCTAGTGGCCTTTTTTATAATACTGTTATCTCATATTTCCTAAGCTCTTAAATCAATTAGATATTTAATAATATGTATTTTAATAAAGATTTAATGTTTTGCGAACAGTCGTTAGGGTTTTTCTCAAAAGCAGTAGCGTAGCTAGGAAAGTATGGGAAGGGTGTGTACTGGTCCTCGGGTGCAGCATCTCGTCACGTGTCATTTACAGGAGATAAAAGTGTTTTTCTCGCTTTTTAGTCCTTGAGATGTTTGAGTGCAAAAATTATTGGGAGTATCCCTCCTCCTAGACATGTACTTAATTTCATCATTTCAATTGGGAGGGGGGAGGGAAAGAGGTGGTCTACATACGAGATCCTGGGATACCAATCAGGGGAAAAGGGTTCCCCAAGAAAGTTTTTGAAAAATACAAGCCTAAGTATGTTTTTAAGGTGTCTGAAAATGTATTTGGGGAAGCTGTTTTATAATGGATACCAAACACCAAACGGTAAAAAAGTAAGGGTGGTATGGGCCTACCCACATCACAAAGTCTTCAATAGGTCATTTTTCTTCAAGCGGTAACGAAGAAAAGTCATTTTTTAGCGAAGGCGCTACACGGTTAATCTCAAAAACATCACACAATGCATAATAAACAATACACACATAAAAAAACCCATAAAATTAAGTTGGCAGTCCTGCATCCACACCTATCCGGTGGTGGAGGCTCGCTGGCGGATTCCTAGCACCCGGCGCACATGGCATGCACGGTGTGCACGAGCCATACGGGATACCTCCGTCCCAAACCCCTGTGCGAGAAATCCAGCTGCGTGGCCTCATCGTGGCAGAAGGGTGGCATCTGCTATATCAACCTACCCTTGACAGATGTCAGCTAACAGGCAGAAGGAGTAGCCTACCGTCTGGAATTGGGGCCAGACGGTTAAATATATTCTTGTCAGTCGTATGGAAAGGGCAGAAAATAGAAATGAAATCTTATATCTATAGTATTTCCGGCGAGTAATGCGCCGGAGGCTCTGGTGACCTCAGTAAAAAGTCAGCGAGCCGGGCCTCTATTTAACCTACGACAGTCTCTCAGTATGGGGTGCTGGAATGTTTATTCAGTGAAGAGTTTTACAGCAAGAACATTTATTGCTAGAGAATCCAAACGCTACGAAATGGACATCCTTGGCCTGTCTGAAACAAGAGGGAAAGAAACCATTGAAATTGAACTTTTCTTTACTCCTGATGGGTAGGACTCCTTTCGCTTCTTTAATCCTGATATAGAAGATGGTTTGGCTAAAGTAGGTGCAGAACTCCATCTAAATAGCAGAACCATAATCATCCTCCTATATGATCCACTTATTCAGTTGTCAGTTGTTCAATGGCTCATTTTAAAGAAAATTAATTGGGTTAAAAATCTTTTTAACTAAAATAAATTATTTCTAAAAGAGAATAAAT
This sequence comes from Artemia sinica, assembly GCA_027921565.1. NCBI lineage: Eukaryota > Metazoa > Arthropoda > Branchiopoda > Anostraca > Artemiidae > Artemia > Artemia sinica. The sequence goes on from CM051274.1 coordinate 4,161,890, forward strand.
TGTTCCACTAAAAAATGCATTTTTGACAGTTTGACTCGGTTATTTATTGTAATTTCTGTTCGTTTTGAGTTTCGTTTATTTATCGATGCTGATTTGTGGTAGTTTCACGCTTGGTAGATTATTTTATTTTTGCTCATTTTTTGTTTAATGGAGTTCTTTACTTTTCTTTGAAAAACTTATTTTGTGGAAAGTTTTTTTAATTAATTACTGTTCGTTTTATATTGGCATAGTCTTTTCAGAGAGAAAGAAAATAATACTTTAAATCTTTTCGTTTTTTTAAAGATTTATAGTTTGGCCTGCTATTTGTATGCTGGAGAAAAATTTTCAGCAATTTTTAACAAAATACACGCTCTTAAAAATCTGGACACAAATAGAAGTGTTTAACTTAGTTTCATACCTCGTCTAGTTGACCTGAAATGGAAAACTTGATACCAATCGCAAAAAATCTGTTTACTTTCTTTGATAGCTTGGATACACTTACGCTATTTTGATTTGGTTAAATTTTAAGAGCAGAAGTAGCCCCAAAAGTTTGAACATAAAACCCTCAGTCGTTCTTGGGATACTGCTGAGATGCCTTATTGGGAATTAGCATTAACACAGTGCATTTTGATTTAATCTTATGGCAACATTTAGTTTTTAAACATAACGTCAAATGGGAGGGTGGGGGGGGGATTAGTTTTCCTCCAATCACTTTCGACTATTAAAAAGGGCATCAGACCTTTCTATTTTCAATCGAATGAGCCCTTTTCGAAGTTCCTATGACATCTCCTTCGATACAAAGTGCCCTGGTCTAAACAACAACAACAACAAATAAATAATACATTATACCCACATCGATCTTTACTATAAAAATGTCAAGCCTTCCAATCACTTTCGTCTATTAAAAAGGGCACTAGGCCTTTCGATTTCCAATCAAATGAGCCCTTTTTGAGTTTCTACGACAACACTTCCTATAAACACCTTATATGCCCCCAGGGCAGAAATTACAACTCTTACCCTAAGGGCTGTGAGGGTGGTTGTCACCCTCTAAGACCTAATTTCCAGAACTTTCAACTACGTTAAACAAAATGGCTATCTCAAAATTTTGATTAGATGTGGCTGGGAAAATGGTGGGCATGAGAGGGGCGTTAGTCTTTCTCCAATCACTTTCAACTATTAAAAAAGCACTAGCTCTTTCAATTTCCAATCAAATGAGCCCTTTTGAAGTTTCTACGACAAAAATTTCAATAAAAACCTTATAGGCCCCCAGAGGATAACTTATAGCCCTCGCCCTGAGGGCTGGGGGTTGTCATCCTCACAGACCTAATTTCCAGAACTTTCTTCTACGTTGAACAAAATGGTAATCTGAAAATTTTGATTGGATGTGTTTGGGGGAATGGTGGGCGTGAGAGAGGGGTTAGTTACCGTCCAATCACTTTCAACTATTAAAAAGGGCACTAGCCGTCTCAATTTCCAATTGAATGAGCCCCTTTTGAAGTTTTTATCATAGAGTCTCAATCATTAAAAACCTTATATGCCCCCAGGGCATAACTTACAACTTCGTCCAGGGGACTCTGGGGGGTTTGTCATCCTTAAATACATAATTTCCAGAACTTTCAACTACGTTGAACAAAATGGCTATCTCTAAACTTTGATTGAATGTGTTTGGGGAAATGGAGGGCGTAAGAGGGGGGTTAATTACTCTCCACCCACTTTTGACTTTAAAAAGGACAATTTCAATGTCCAATCAAATGAGCCCCTTTTGAAATTTCTACAACAACTTTCTATATAAACTTTATATGCCCCCAGGGCATAACTTACAACGCTTGCACTGAAAGCTCTGATGGGGTTATCAGCCTAAAAGACCTAATTTCCAAAACTTTCGAATACGTTGAAAAAAATGGAATATTTCAAAATGTTGATGGGATGTGTTTGGGGAAATGGTGGGCGTGAGAGGGGTGTTAGTTGCCCTTTAATCACTTTCGACTATTAAAAGGGCAATAGCCCTTTCAATTTTCAATTGAAAGAGCCCTTTTGGATGTTTTTACAACATCAATTTCAATAAAAACCTCACATGCTCCCAGGGCATAACTTAAAACCCTTGCCCTGAGGGTTGTGGGGGGGGGGGATGGGTTGTCATCCTTAAAGACCTAATTTCCAAAACTTTCAACTGCGTTGAATAAAGTAGCTATCTAAAAATTTTTATTGGATGTGCTTGGGGAAAAGGTGGGCGTGAAAGTTGCCCTCAAATCACTTTCGACTATTAAAAAGGGCACTAGCCCTTTGAATTTCAAATCGAATGAGCCTTTTTTCAAGTTTCTACGACAAACATTCAATAAAGCCCTTATATGCCCCCAGAGATAACTTATAACCCTTGCCCTGAAGACTGTGGGGGGAGTGTCCTGCTCAAAGGTATAATTTCCTGAACTTTAAACTGCGTGGAACAAAATGACTATCTAAAAATTTTGATTGGATATGTTTGGGGAAATGGTGAACGTGGAAGGGGTGTTAGTTGCCTTCCAATCATTTTTGACTGTTAAAAAGGGCACTAGCCATTTCAATTTCCAATCGAATGAGCCCTTTTTGAAGTTTCTACGACCACGCGATCAGTAAAAACCTTATATGCCCCCAGGGCATAACTTACAACCCTTGCCATGAGGACTGTGGGGGAGTGTGCTCCTCAAAAACATAATTTCTAACTGGAAATCCACAACACTGAACAAAATGGCTATCTAAAAATTTTGATTGAATGTGTTTGGGGGAAAGGTGGGCGTGAGAGGGGGAATAGTTACCGTCCAATCACTTTCAACAATGAAAAAGGGCACTAGCCCTTTGGATTTCCAATCAAATGAGCCTTTTTTGAAGTTTCTATGACAACGCCTTCTATAAATACCTTATATGCCCCCAGGGCATAGCTTAGAACCCTTGCCCCGAGGGTTGTAGGGGAGTGTCCTCCTCAAAACATATTATCTATCTGAAAGTCAAGTACGCTGAACAAAATGGCTATCTCAAAATATTGATTGGATGTGTTTGGGGGAATGACGGGCGTGGGGGGGGGGGGGGGGGCTAGTTGACCTCCAATCACTTTCGACTATTAAAAAGGGCACTAGCCCTTTGAATTTCCAATCGAATGAGCCTTTCTTGAAGTTTCTGCAACAATGCCTTCTATACAAACCTTTTATGCCCCTAGGGCATAACTTAAAACCCTTGCCCCGAGGGTTGTAGGGGAGTTTTCTCCTCAAAAACATATTTTCTATCTGGAAATCAACTACGCTGAACAAAATGGCTATCTCAAAATTTTGATTGGATGTGTTTGTGAGAATGATGGGCGCGGGGGGGGGGGGCTAGTTGCCCTCCGATCACTTCTGACTATTAAAACGGGCACTAGCCCTTCGAATTTCCAATCGAATGAGCCTTTCTTGAAGTTTCTACGACAACACCTTCTATAAAAACCTCATATGCCCCCAGGGCATAACTTAAAACCCTTGTCCCGAGGGTTGTGGGGGAGTGTCCTCCTCAAAAAGATATTTTCTATCTGGAAATCAATTACGCTGAACAAAATGGCTAGCTCAAAATTTTTATTGGATGTGTTGGGCGTGAATGATGAATGATGGAGGAATGATGGGCGTGGGGGGGGGGGCTAGTTGCCCTCCAATCACTTTCGACTATTCAAAAGGGTACTAGCCCTATGAATTTCTAATCGAATGAGCCTTTATTTGAAGTGTCTACGACAACGCCTTCTATAAAAACCTTATATGTACCCACGGCATAACTTAAAATCCTTGCCCCGAGGGTTGTGGGGGAGTGTCCTCCTTAAAAAGATATTTTCTATCTGGAAATCAACTGCGCTGAACAAAATGGCTATCTTAAAATTTTGATTGGATGTGTTTGGGGGAATGATGGGCGTGGGAAGGGGGCTAGTTGCCCTCCAATCACTTTCGACTATTAAAAAGGGCACTAGCCACTCCAGTTTGCAAACGAATGAGCCCTTTTCGAACTTTCTACGACAACTCCTTCGATACGAAGTACCCGGGTATGGAGAACCAAAAAAAAAAAAAATACATTGTACCCACATCGTTCTTTACTTAGACAGCGCTAGCGCGCTGCCTATGATTCACGATACGAGCTACCTCAAACTCAGAAACAGAGTTCAAGACCATTGAAGTTGAATATGGGGGTCCAAGATAGGCTCTGAAATTGCAACTAGAAGTTGTAGAGCTTGCAGAGGAAGCAGTCGTATTTCCAATATTAGCAAAATAACGTATCAAAACAGGTATCCTCTACACGTGTCCAGTTCTTCGTTTTTTCTGAGCTTCAACCAAATTTTAGTCCCTTTTGACATAAATCTGGTTTCAGCCATTCACTAACAGAGTAGTAGCAGAACTAACGTAGAACTAAAGTAGTAGCAGAACTAGTAGCATTCACTAACGGAGTAGCAGAAGTGCTATTTCAGTACGCAAAAAGTTTTTTACGGTGACACGCTAGGTCTCGAGGTAAATCGTAATTGATACGTTTACGAGAGCCTTTGAGGCTTCCACAGTTCTACATAACATTATCCTTACCAGTAATGCTTGTCAGTGTGACTATACGTGGCTCAATCTTATTCCTACAGGAAGACCTGGTTGAAGCCCCTGTCTATTTACTATTATCCAAGCAATAGCGCTTCACAAATGGAATAGCGTCAGCATCTGCTAACCCCGACATCAGTCAAAAGCAAGTGAACGGCATTTTCTGAACTTTGCCTCGACACAACGGGAATCCCGTGAAGTAGAAGATTCTTACTTTAGAGGCAAGCTTCGAATGCAGGCACGACTTTTTTTTATATTAATTAACTCTGATTTCAAAACTCCATTTTCCTGCCGAAGTTGGGAATTTTTCTGGCGGAGAACACCAATTCCTTGTTCCAGACTAGCAACCAACTGCACAAGTTCTTGATGCTTCTGATCAAAATAATCCCTCGTAATAGCCGTCATATTCAAATTCCTTTATACTAACAAAAAATTCCTGTAAATGTGTTAAATCTTATCTAAAAAAAAAACATCGAACAAAAACTTGCTAGCAAAGGCCCCTTTTTTCGAAGACATAGAAATAAGAGGGGCCCACTTTTAAACAAAGTCAAAATTAACAATAGCCAGCCAGTGCCTTGAAACGAAACAGCAATTACCTTTAATCAATAAATGGCAATGTTGCCACGTTGTAACAACATAGTATTGACTCAGTATTTCAAGCAAATGATACATTTCGAAAAGAGCCTGAAAAATCCATTTACTACTTTACTCGCATTTTCAGCATATGGCTATGTTTCCATTTTGCATAGCATAATGTTGACACAGGTTTCAGAGGAAAGATATGTATTTTCAAAAGAAGCAACAAAAACCCATTTAAAGCATATGGCAATGTTGACATGTTGCAAAAAATGATATTAAATCAGTATTTGAAAAAAAAACTCTCAAACAAATATTAAAATTCAACTAACAGTTTACTCATATTTTCCACAAACATCAATGTTGCCATGTTACAAAAAAAATAATGTTGGCTCAATATTGCATTAAAAAGATATGTTTTCAAAAGAGCAGACAAAAATCCTTTACCTCCTTACTCACAGTATCAGTATATGGCAATTTCGCCATGTTGCAACAACACTATGTTGACTCAGATTTAAACTAAGATGTATGTTATTCTAAAAGAAACAACAAAATCTGTTTAACAACTTACATTTTGAGCATATAGTAAAATTGCTAAGTTGCAACAACATAATGCTGACTCAGATTTAAGAAACAAATATTTTTCCACGAGACGTAACAAACCCATTTACTAGCTTCAATTTCAGCACATGGAAATGTTGCAATTTTGCATCAAAATAATGTTGATTCAGTATTTTAGAAAAAAAAATAATTTCCAAAGAAACAAATAGGTTAATTTCACATGGCAATATTTTCATGTTTCAAAAACATAAGGTTGACTACTTATTTTAGAAAAAAGACATACTTCAAAAAGAACAGACACAAATCTATTTAACATCACGCTCATTCTTTCAGCATGTGACAATGTTGCCATGTTGAAACAACATAATGTTGATTTAAAAAAAAGATGTGCATTTTCCAAAAAAAAATATATTCACCAGATAACATTTTCAGAACATGGCAATGTTGACACGTTGCAAAACATAATGTTGAGTCGACATTTTCGAAATAAGATACTTTTCCAAAGAAACACCAAAAATCCTTTTACTAACTTGCTTATATTTTCAACAAATGGAAATGGTATTATGTTGCAAAACATGTTGATGCAGATTTTTTGACAAAACATATACTTTCAAAAGAACTAACAAAATCCTATTTACCAACACACATTTGAGAATATGGTAATGTTGCCATGTTGCAAATACATAACTTTTACCCTGTATTCTTAAAAAAAAAATTCTAAAAAAACCTTCCTTACTCATATTTTCAGCAAACGGCATGTAGCCATGAATTATCATTGACTCAGTATTTTAGACAAACAATATATTTCCAAAATGACCTACAAAAAATCAATTCACCAGCTTACTCACATTGTCAGAAAACTTTCAAAATTAAAGCTTTATAAAGGCCTCACGCCTTTAACATTTAAGATCCACTGGTTTACACGCCTTTAACAGTTAAGCACCTCACGCCTTTAAGATCCACTGGTGTAAAACATCGAGATCACAACGAACCTCTGATTGATCATAGATAGTAATATTTTCATCAGTCGCAAAACCCTCTGCAAAATCTACTTTAATTTTTGCCAAATCAGAAAAGGTGAATTTATTTCCAATTTTTCCTAAGAACGTGTTGTTATTGGCAGATCCTGACGAGTTCATCAGCTTTTGCTTACTCATCTGCAGAAAGTCCCTGAAAAAGAGGACAATTGAGAATACCCAAATAGCAATTCCTTCACTTGAGGCTCATTCTTAAATGGAGTTAGCAGGCGTACATATTTCATAAATTGTTCTTGATTTCTACCAAAGTTGATCGCGAATAGTAATCCCTCACTCTTAAGTAGTTAGAACATGTTTCATAAATTTTGTCTGATTTCCACCAAAATTGGTATGAAAGGGAGTCACTAATTAAAAAAAAATGAGGTTATGCATGGATTACGAGCATCACAAAGAAAAATAAAGTATAAAGAAATTGCTCCTCTTAAATGGAATAATTTCATATTTCTCAATTAAGTTTGATTCCCGTCAAAGGGTTTTTGAAGTCACTAATTACAAAAGTAAAACAAAGCATAAAGCTATCGCTCCTCTCGAGACTTATTCTTAAGGCGAGTAAGCACACATTTCATAAGCAAAGCTTGATTTCCAACAAGGGGTTTCTGAGGCCGCTAATTACAAATATGAGGATAAATTTTGCATAGAATCATCTTAAAGCAAAACAAAGTACAAAGTAATTGCTGCTCTTAAGGCGCGCTCTAAGTGGAGAAATCTAAGCGTCATAAAGCAGAACAAAGTAAATAGCTATCGGTTCTCTTGAGGCTAACTCTTAGGCCGAGCAAGTAAATATTTCACAAATTATGTCCAACAAGGGGTTTTTGAAACTGCAAATTACAAATATGAGGATAAACTTGCCAGAAGAACATCTTAAAGCAAAACAAAGTGCTATGAAACTGTTCCTTTTAGGGCTTATTCTAAGTGCTTCACTACCATTCATACAGTGAACATCTAGCTTGAAAGCGGATAATAAAGAACTGGTTTCTTCAATTAAACGGATTAAAATACAGGTCAGTGATAATATTGGGGAATAGCCATCAAGCAGTGCGAATATAAATAAATAGGACATCCGATATTTAGAGGCAATTACGCTGCGATTGAGGTGGAGAAAGAAAAGTAAGCAGAGGGGGGGGGGGGGGGGGGGGGGGGGGGGCGGGGTGGGGGGGGGCGGGGGGGGGTGTCTGGAGTTTTGTTAGCAAGAGCCGTGGTACCCGCTGGGCTTGCCCCTTAAATTGCGGGGACAAGGTAGACAGCAAATTGACAGCCTTCAACGCCTCCCTTACTTCTCTCGCAGGGAAACCACCAGAAAAACATTGAATGAATTAAAATGGTTACTGGCGCTTTTGCTTAATTTCTAAAGCGCTTACCATTCTTTTGGATTGGCAAGGCCCTACTCTAACAAGTACAACAATTATTTTTTCAACGATGATTTCCCCTAATTAGTTAAATATTCATTTAGTATTCGAACGAGTAAGACGTACTTTGAGTTCGCTATAACTGTTTATCATGCTCGGAGGGGATGAAGAAAATTTGCATTATTGTCCGGTGCTGAATTCTGTTCAGCAAACGTTGATAGAGGAATTAATGATGAGACGATCAAGAAGTTTGGTGCGGAGTTTTTTGACGTTGATGATATCGTGAAGGGTAAGAAATGGCTTGGGTCCAAGCTGTATCCAGAAGCTTTATTTCAGAAGCAAACTGGATAGAAAGCGCCACTGAGCCATCTAGTTTATATTCTGGACTTTATCAAGAATGGCGATACAGACAATTTTGACATCCCAGTATTTGTTATTTTAAGCCCAAATGAAGTGCCATCAATACCAGCCACAGTTTATTCTGCTCTTTTTTCGAGAGTGAATGAGCTGCATGTCCAGTTAAAGAAAATTTCCAACCTGTTCGAGGCATATTCCAACCATTTCCCGCCACTACCATAGTCTGGCGCCAGTCCCTCGAAACCAGCCGATAGCCACTCTACTATTGTTGTCTCTAAATTGCCACCGTCTATTAGTGATCCGACAAGCCGTAAGGACTTTATCGACCAACTAAGTGGTCACGATTCAATTGCAAGTGTTCAACCGTTGGGAGATAAACTTTTTGTGAATATTGAAAAATCTGTAGCCTCTGATTTCTGTGAGTCTGTGAAGTCTGTTGTTTCGGGTGCTGGCAAGAAGATTCTGCAGAAGCGGTACCTCGGAGCAGTAAAAGGAATCCTGCTGTCATTTAGTACTAGTGAATTCAAAATGCACCCTGGAGTCGAGGACACAAGTCAATTTGGGTCGTCCCAAACAATCAAGCTAGTCTTTTCGGACTCTTTTGGTAAAAGTGACGCGACAAAAAATGGTGTGAAAATCGGATACGAGATTTTCAGCGTTTATGACTTTATAAGTGTACCGCGTCCTTACTTCAAGTGCAGGTCTCCTGATCACGTTCTAAACGAATGCAACATTGAAGTGGAAAAATGTGCACGGTGTGCTGGGAATCACTCTTCTTCGAAAGATGCACCCTGTATAAGCAGCCCTAATTGTGGAAACTGTGGCGGGTCACACACTTCGCATAGTCTATTGTGTCCAGTGCTCAAGTCTCGTATTGCGGCCGGTGTGAAAAAATGATGTTGCAAAAGTTCTCGGTTATTTCGTACAATATAAACGGAACGCGTAGGAAAGAGCTCATCATTGACGAACTTTCGAACAAATACGATATCGTCTGTCTTCAAGAACATCTTTTATCATAAGCTAATACCAATCTGCTGAAACGGAGTGGGAATCACGTTGCGTTTGTGAATACTGCACGGTCTACGTTTGGTAGACCTTCCGGAGGCCACGCCTGTGTTTGAAACGTAGTTCTTTTTCACCCGCGACGCCAGTGCTGTTCCACAGTGAAGAAAACACCTTGGCCGTGGGAATTGCCGATCTGGTATTTATTAATGTATATTTTCTTTGTGATCGTAAATCTGTTCAGTCACTGAATAAGTTTGCCAAGGCTTGTAGTGTTTTGAAAAGTGGCAGAATCTGAATCATCTTTTGGTTACCTATTTGTTGTCGCTGGGGATTTTAATAATTTATTGAATTCAAACCTCTGATGAGATATGGTTTTCCAGTCTTTGTCCGCCTTTAAGCTACTGGATAAGAATCGTTCATTGTCATATATCCATCATTCTGGGAGCCATACTAATATAGATCACATTCTTTGTTCTCCAAATTTATCGGTTTCGAATGTTTCTGTTCACGAAACAGAAAGTGATATAGACCACCTACCAATTTCCTTTTCGTTTGATATCTCTCTGTCACCAGATATTTCACGCGTGAATCATAGTTGGTTTACCAGGTGAAATTGAAATAAGGCTAATGGGTCGCTCTACATTTCTAATCTTACAGCTCTTTTGTCTACTGTAGACAAAAGAGTAAAGCTGAAAACTGTGTCCTTTTCAGCTACTTCAGGGTGGATCTAAATTTGTAAATGATAAGAATTTTTTGAACAAATATTATTTTGATATTATATCATGTATGAAGGAAACAAAAGAGTGACCGTTCCCGAGGAACATGTAAAATTTAATACGCGAAAGCCTGAATGGTCGTGGGACCCAGGTCTAAAAACAGTGAAAAATAGAGCCAAATTTTGGCGGCGTATATGGGTTTCTCGCGGACGGCCACTTCACGGCGTAGTATTTGAGCTTAACAGAAAACTAAGCAAGAGTATAAAAAGTATTTACGGTCTGCAAAATCCAAAATTTGTAAGCTCCCGACAATTAATTTAGATTGGAAAAAGGTAGTAAATTCAGATAAATTTGAATGACTCTTTTTCAACGAGTACCCCAATTAGCCCTGCTGCTTGGTGCAAATATTATTATCAGATTTTCAACACCGTAAACCATTTCGTTCATGCTACATTTATGAAGCTTCTTAATTCTGCGCTTCCTACCTCACTCCGCCAGAACCAGATCCTCCCAGTTCATTTATCTTCGGTGGTACTAGCTATAAAGAAGCTCAAGTCAAGTTCTAATGATGGTGATGGCATAAGTGCCAAACACCTAAAGGTTGATTGTCCAGCTCTTGCCCAACATCTACAACTTCTTTTCCAAATGTGTTTATCTACCTCGGTAGTGCCTGAAAGTTTTTTGTGCGGAACAGTTACATCAATTTTGGAAAAAGGAAAAATTCCGATTGAGTGTGCATCTTACAGGCCAATAACGGTTTCCTGCAGTATTAGTAAGATTTGAGTATCTTTTCCTCCCTTCGGTTAACTCTGCCACATATTTCGGTGAAGACCAGATCGGGTTTTCAGCTGGGATAAGTTGCCAGCAAGCACATCGAGTTTTGGCGAATGTTCTTACTGAGGCGACTAAAAATGGATTCGAGTTACATTTATGCACCTTGGATCTCACCAATGCCTTTGACACCGTTACCCATTCCCAGGCTATTTTTCCCTTTTTAGTCACGGTATTAACATTTCGGTAATTTTTCTTCTTAGATATTGGTATTCAAATTCTTTTTTGCAGATTAAAACGGACAAGAGTGTTTCCGACACCAAAATTCCAGTTTGGAGTGAGGTCCGGCAAGGTGCCGTCCTAACTCCTTCTATTTTTAAATTTTGTAAATCATATGTTGTTTCTTGTATCCCATCCACTTGCATTCTTAATTCCGTAAACATCTCTTATCTTACTTATACAGATGATATCCTTTTGATCAGCAGGACTAAAAAGGGGCTTTCCCTGTCTGTTTCAACAATAGCATCTAAACTTCATACCATTGGACTTTCTCTTAATCTTTCAAAGTGTGAATATCTCTCAGTTAATAGCAATAATACGACCCCTCTAGTTTGAGGATCTTTTTCTGTCCCGTCGGTTCCTTCTTTCCGGTGGCTGGGAATTAACGTTAGTAGAACACTAAAATATTTCCGAATGCTCGTCGTCGCTGATTACAAGAAGAAAATCTCTAAAACTCTCGAAAATATCTCTAGAACGATTTCACGGGGAGATTTACATTCCTTGTTTTTATTCAGAAAATATCTTTAGACTGATTTCAAGGGGAGGTTCAAGGAGGGGTATTCTGTGGACAAATTTAACAATGCGGATATTTCAGAGCCAAATAGCGAACTTATCAAAATAAAATTAAAAAAAACTCCTTAAGAACTCACATCTCCTTTTCAATAGCATTCTTTACCGCCTCCTTGACTCTTGAAGCCTTATCACATTTGTTACAGAAAACAAGAATTCGAGGACAGGTTCTCGCGATTTGATCATCAGTTAGAATATCATATATGTACCTGAAAGAAAATAAAACCAACTTTAGAAGATTGCATACCTTAAAGGATCATCCTATCACTTCCATAATAAGCTTTTTTTTGTTTGCGTGTGCCAAACTATTTAAAATTGATTGAGCGGTCTTGCCATACTTTGTAGATCTTGGATAAGAGATCAGAATAAACGACATAAAGCCAAAAGCCGACCGTCACTTTTCTGGAAATCTTAGAAAAATCATTTAACTCTTCGTGATTTTTGCCAGAGTGTATTCAATTTTTATTAAACTAACTTCATCAGAAAGTGTGTGAATTTGTTTTTTCGATTTAATGGAGCAAATTTTTCGTTTTAAAGTGGAGGAAAGGGCAGTGCCAAAAAATTTTCTAGCATATTTTCTAAGAAAAATAGGTAAAAAAAATCAGCTCAAACACAATATGATTTGAGCAAGTTGGCCACTTTTGGAGTTCTCAATGGTGTCACCGGCTTTGATTGACAAGCTCGTCAACAAAAAGGGACATAAAATTTCGTTTTTCAGTCAGATTTCTCAATCAGAATACGAATTCTCGACAACCCTTGATGCTGGCCAGTACACTGGGGGAATTCGCTAATGGGCTCTTTTTCTTTGTGATGTTCAGACGACACTGTAGCTCATGAATAATTTTTATGTATTGTGTCGCCTTAAAAAAATTAGTAATAATAGAAAAAAACATATGAAAAATTAACAAATAGGAAAAGTACTCTGAAACTCAATTTTTGTCAATACGTACAGTAAAGAAAAGAGGAAAGGAAAAATAGAAGGATAAGAAGGGTAAATACCCGGTAATAATGACATTAAAATCTGAATGTAAATATAAGGCAAATCTAGAAACTTTATTTTAAAAACGGATTCAGAACACAAGCATAGAAATGACATTGTAAATTAGGTACTTAAAAAAGACAAAGACTAGAATAAACGAATGAAAACTACTACTACTACTACTAACAACAACTCACCGCAGCAACAAGCCACCCGAGTCCAACACAGGTACGCACGCTCCTCCTCCATCCGAATCTGAGCAAAGCCTCCCTTTTTACACCCTCCCACGAAGTTCCATTTTCCTTTAAATCTTTCTTTATGACGTCTTCCCACCCCAGACGAGGACGACCAGCTTTCCGTTTAGACTAGACGGCTGGCCAAAAAGAACAGTCTTCGGCAATCTGTCATCCTTCATCCGCACAACGTACCCTAGCCATCTCAACCTTTCTTTCATTATAGCCCTAGAGGGCAGTATTGAACCAAATTTTTCGTACAGCCTATTGTTTGAAATACGGTCAGTCAGCCGGGTACCCAGAACAATCCTTAAGCAATTTCTCTGGAAAACATCTAGCAAATCTTCATCCGCTTTTCGAAGCGCCCGTTCTTCAGAGCCATATTTGACTACTGTCATCACTGTAGCTTCTAATATTCTAATCTTGGTTTGCAGACTTATCTTCCTATTCTTCCAAACTTTTTTTTAATTGCGAAAAAACATCCTGAGCCTTGGCTATTCTACTTTTAACATCTTCACTGCTCCCACCATCTTTACTAATAATACTACCAAGGTAAGTAAAGCTGACCACTTGATCAATCTTTTCATTACCCAACGTCACCTTTTCATCTTCACTTATTCCTAGCCTTAGTGACTTAGTCTTCTTATCATTAATTTTCAAACCTATTCTAGCACCCTTAACTCGCAAAACCTCTAAAACTTCATTCATTTTGCTCACACTTTCATCTAGGATGCTTAAATCATCAGCATAATCTAAGTCCAGGAGACTTTTTCATCCCCATTTGATTCCGTGGTCTCCCATTGCCTTTCCTGTGCTCCTTAATACAAAGTCCATCAAAATAATCCATATAAAGCGCTAATACAAAACCAGCTGCTAACCTCATTTCCTACCTTAACCGCAGCAGTGTTATTCTCGTACATAGCACTAATCACTTTAATGTATTTGTCTGGTATACCATACAAGGATAAAACCTTTGCTAAAGCTCTCTGATCAACAGAATCGAACGCTTGCTCATAATCTATAAAACTAAGGAACAAAGATGTTTGAAAACTCAGGCACTTCTCAATTATTAGCCTAAGAGTGAAAATTTGGTCGACACATCCTCTACCTTTTCTAAAACCGCACTGCTCTTCTCTTAAAACTTTGTCTACGGCATCTCTTAGTCTTAAAAGTATCATATTACAAAGTAATTTGCTACCTACAAGACTAATGCCTCGATAATTAACACACACTTTTATCAGCTTTCTTATGAAGTGGCTGAATTAATGTTTTCCTAAAACCATTTGGTACTTCCCCTTTTTCAAAAATCATCTTCATAATCTTCAGTAACTTATTTCTAACCTCAGAGCCACCATATTTAAGAAACTCATTTACTAGCCTATCAGCACTTGGAGCCTTATTATTTTTAATCCTTTTAGTACTGTCATTAATTCTTCCTTGCAAAAAAAATCTTCCTTCACATCCAAGGTATGACAAACTTTTTCATTTCCCTCTATATCTTTTGCTGCAACTCTATCTCGGTTTAGCAGATTCTCAAAATGTTCTGCCCATCTCTCTTTCATTCTTTCCTTATCACTAATTGTGGTCCCATTCCTATCTTTAACTGGGCCAAGTCCGGATTGACTACTCCCTCTCAATTTATTGACATGCCAGTACAATGCTTTACTATTATGCCGTCTAGCTGTATCATCCAGATCCTCGGCAATTTTATCCATGGCCTCCACTTCACACCTCCTTAATTCTTATTTCAATGCTTTCACCACTTTCTTTACATTCCTTTTGTTTTCATATGATCTATCCCTCAGATAATTCTTGTACAAGTCCTTTCTCCTTTCTATTAAACATATAGCTTTTTCACTAATATTCTTAGCTGCAGTCCTAGCTTTCTTCCCTATAACACCTTCAGCAACTTCACAAATTATTTTTCTAAAATTATTCCAACCATCTTCCACATTATCAAATTTTAAACTCTCAAGTCTAGTATTCAACTGTTCCTGGAAAGTTTCTCTCAATTTCTCATCCTAGAGTCTACCAACATCATCACTTCCCGGGAGGTAGTTACCCTTCCGAAATTTGAGCTTTAGATTAACCCTTGATACTACCAGATGTTGATCTTTACTTTTAACATCAATAACAGCAGTCCTATATACCCTAGTATCCTGTATTGATCCTGCCAGTCTACGGTTTACTATAACATAATCAATAAGGTTTGGTGTCTTACCATCACGTGAATACCATGTTAACATATCAGCGATTTTATGACCAAAGACTGTGTTGGTTATAGCTAGATTGTTATACCTACAAAATTGCAAAAGTCTTTATCCATTACTGTTTTCTTTTCCTACACCAAATTTACCTAGGCTAGGATACAATCTATCCCTATTTCTACCATTCTGGGCGTTATAATCTCCTATTAAAAACATCATATTTCTGCCTGGGACCCTGTCTATTTGCTCCTGTAACTGTAAATAACATTCATCTGAGTCACTAGCATCTCCGTCAGTTGGTTCTACAGGGGCATATACTACTATGACAGATACCCTGAACTTTTTGGTCATAAAATGAGCAATTAGTATTCCATTATTAATACCTTCCCAGCCTAAACAAGACTCAGCAGCTTCCTTACTCATCATGAGCCCAACTCCCTGTCTATGTACCCCATCCTTCCTGCCTGAGTAAACAAATTCTATATCACCCAATTTCAGGCTTCCTACCCCTGGGATATGAGTTTAAAACGAAAAATTAGAAAAGCATTGCACAAACAAAAATTTTTATTGAACTTCCTCGCTGAGCATAAAATTTCTATTATTATATATTGTAATATAATAACAAATTATACAATATTATTACTTCTCCAACACAAAAACCGCCTAGATTTTCTTTATCAGTAAAAGTTCTTTACAATCAGAAGCAAAAGTACATATTTCTGATATTTCCTTTTTGCCTTTGTGACGGTCAGTCAACGCTGAAGCTTCCAAAATTATTTTTAAGGTACTGCATCGCTTTAAATCCAATAAACTTTAAAACCGTCGCTTTAAAACCAAATACAAATAGTAACAATTAACACACATGGTAGCCTAGTGTAGGCCAACTTGCCGCGAACGACAAAGTAATATACATATCTGCTTATTGTAAAAATACACTTCATATTTAATATAAATTTTGTTTCAAGCCTAATTTGAAGTGTCTTTCAAGTTCGATTTGATTTAAAGTCCGATTTGATGAAAACCAAACCTAGCAATAAACACGGAAGATCTGCGCAAACCCCTTCTTCATTCTATTCTTGTCTCAATTATTTTGTGTTTCCTTTTGAGCCTGATTTTATCTTTCTTTTGATTTAATTTATATACTATTGAATAATAAGAATACCAGCGACCGTAAAAGATCTGCACAAGGTCCTGCTACAATCTCATCAGCTCTTTTTATATTTTCTTCCGAGGCTAATCTTACCTTTCAAGTCTTACTTCTAAGAACTTGAAGCTTAGCTTACCTAGTCAGGATTTATAAGATAACCCTTACCTACTTCTTACCAGCGCGTAAGCCAAACCTAACCTAGGCAATACATGGAGGGCAACTCTATTCATTAGGGCACTGAAATTCTTATTAAAAGAAAAAAAGTCAGGTGTGTACCTACAAATCAGATACTTCAAGGCATTTCGGTTTTATCCAAATTATCGGGTTTGCCACGCCGAACAACTCGCAATAAATAAATAAAAATATGAATATATTTCTTACTCTTACACAAACCGAATCTAATATAGGTGAAACAGGGGTAGTGTTCTGTTTATTGGAAGGTACCATATGCATATAGGGCGAGGGGACTAAGCTTTGTTTGGTGAAAAGAAAGACAATTTTTTAATTTCTTTCGAAAAAAACAATTTTTTTTCGTAGAAAATAAAACCATTAGAGTATTAGAAGTCAAAATATTTGTGACGTCATTCATACGACAAATGTTTTCTCAAAATTAATCAAGGCCCTAAACGAATTTTCCCAAAGTTATGACCTATCTAGATCGATTTTTCACACAGGAAAACGAATTGATTCTCCTATTAATAATAGTAACCGTCAAAGGTCGGTCCCCTGGAGTACAAATTATTATGTTAATTTTCTGCCACTATGTGTAGCATTTAATGCGAAGCAATTAAGAATCCGAAACTCACTTCACAGTTATTAAAAGGAAATGTCTTTCTCTAAAAACTCAGAATCAACTGATTTGCCAAAAACTAATTTCATTTTGAAACTCCTCCCACTTATGCTAAAGGCGTTCAACCTCAAAGGGGTCTCTAATTTCAGTCAGCGGGCGATTCATTAAAAGTTTTAAGGCAGCTGGGGAGGGGGTGAGTTTACTCAAAGTTGTGACTTATCAAGATGTTTTTACATACCAGAAAATAGTAGTATGCGAATTTTCAGAGAATAATAAAGTCCTGTTTTCGAGAAAAATTTTAACAATAGGCAACATATATACAATTATTGCTTGTTTTACATATTAAGGATTCGAAGTAGTGATTTAAGCTTGTTTATAAGCTTTTCAATATAACAATTTAAGATAACAATTGCTATCTTAAACTTTATGTTATCTATAATTGTTATCTTAAAAACTGTTTTTAATATAACAACTGTATCTTCATGTTCTTTAACAACTGTAACTGTTTATATTTTCAAAATCATGCACATTTTCGATGCTATGATATTACTTTTTCGTTAGAAAACTTTTAAAATGGCGCTGCTAATCAAAAAAAATTGTCGCCCAAATGCTTAATAACGTTGGTGTTGAATAGCATGGTATGCAATCTATGTCATCCATGGTATGCCATCTGTTTTATATCAAATGAAAGTCCTTTTCTCTCCTGTACATAAACTGTTTCCTCCTATACTTTAAAAGCACTGGTTTTTGTTTTTTAATTTTTTTTCTAATTCTTTTTTTTTTCTAATCTTACTTTATTTTTTTATTTTTTTTAATAACTCGGCTTTGCATTGATTGATAAAAAAAAAGCTTTTATGACTGAAAGCAAGGAGCAAAATTAAAACTTAAAAGAAACAGAGATTACTCCGTTTACGAGGGGAGCAACCCTTTCCTCAACCCTTACTCTTTGTGTTAGTTTTAAAAAAGTTTTTTAAAAGCACTTCTCACTCAAATTCAACAGGTATTGTATTTAAGCAGTCTTCCTTAAAGGATTGTCACAAAAAGTCAAACTTCAGCGTAGAGAGCGAGGTTAGGGAGAGGTATGCAGAATAATATGCAGAAAATATCCAGAATAATTTCTCTTCCTTTTAAGTTTTAATGTTGCTTCTTAATTTCAGTCGAAGAAACTTATTATCCTTGTTTAATTTCTGACTGTTTTCTAAATTTTTCAAGAAAAAAACTATTTACCATGGGCTGTGTGGGGTCTTGTCATCCCCAAAGCCATAGTTATTGGACATTTCAACTATTCTAAATTAAATTACTATCACAAAATTTTGATCAGATGTCTTTAGAAGATAACAGGGCGTGGGAGGGGGGACTTCTTGCCCACCAATGTTTTGGTCACTTATAAAAGGAACTAGAACTTTTAATTTCTGTTCGAATGAGCCCTCTCCTGACCTCCTAGGATCATAGGGTTCGATACAATCACCCCTGGGGAAAATAAAAAAAACAATTAAACATGCATCCGTGATCTTTCGTCTGGCAAAAAAAATACAAATTCCACATTTTTATAGATATAAGCTTGACACCTCTACAATAGGGTTCTCAGATATGCTGAATCTGACGGCGTGATTTTCATTAAAATTGCTTAATTTTGGGGGGTATTTCCCCCTTTTTGAAAAGCAAGCAAATTTTCTCAGGCTCGTAGCTTTTGACGGGTAAAATTAAACTTACTGAACTTTATACGTTTGAAATTGGCATAAAAAAAAAATTTATGTATCAAAAATTTAATTTTTTGATGAACTATCAAAATTCAATTTTTTAGAGTTGCGGTTATATTTGGACCGAGTCACTCCTTACTTACAGTACGTTACCACGAACTGTTTGATAAGTTCACGATGTTTGAGCGTGATGTCAAAGACTAGCCAATTGGTTAAAATTGGCCCACTCAATGTACCTTTCCCTTGGTTGGTCGGCGCTCCCCTGGCTCGCAAAAGAGGCGAGTTTACTTGTCTTGTGGTAATAAGTTTGCAGTTAGTTTACGACAAGTTAATAATGAATTCTTAAACAGTTCGAGACTTTGGTCTGTATGACAATCTTGTAAATAAAAGTGAGTCATTTTCTTACCCGCTTTTGGTTATTCCCTAACCCGTTGAGGTTGAGGATGAATATTTTAGGCGAGTTCTTAGTATATAAAGAAGTGCGGTAGCTACATTTACCAATCATGGTGACACAAGACACAGATAGAAAATTCCTTCTTGGACACATAACCACATTCTAACTAATAAATATAATATACCTGACATAACGTTAAAGTTGGAAAAGCTAAACAGAGAGTCTTGTTACATTTTTTCTATAGTTTATATTTTTCGTTTTTTGTATGTTTTGTAGTTTTTGCGTGTATTTAATTTCTTTTTACGCCACATTTTAATACTTATTGTACAGTGTTTTTGTGTGTAATAAATAAACTATTATTATAGTGACATCATACTTTTCAATAGTCAGTATTTTTGATTTGTCAAACGTTAAAATGATATGATAATGGATGCAAACCAAACCTTAGACCTTAGTTCCTCCGGTGCCTCCGGAGGCATACAGGGCGTTGGTGAGTAGCCTCCAATCTTCCTTCATGTGAACCGCTGCATATGTTTTCTGTCATAGGCTCTTCTGTCAAGTTCATATGTCCTACGGAACGTTTGGTCTTCCTCGGCGACGGGTGCCTTCCGGTCGCCAGTGGAGGAGCATTTTTGTAAGTCTGTGATCTGGAATGTAGAGGATGTGTCCAAGGCATCGCCATCTACGTTTTCGTACAACAGTTGCGATATCTGAATGGCCTATGTGGGTACGGATCTCGTCATTGCTGACACGGTCTCTCCAACTGATTCTAAGGATTCGAATCATGTGAGCCGCTGCATATGTCTTCCCACTCTGAGATGAGACTCGTCTGGAGGGCTCTTCTGTCACGTTCAGATGTCCTATGGAGCGTGTTCTTTGGTCTTCCTCGGCGACGGGTGCCTTCCGGTTGCCAGTGGAGGAGCATTTTTGGAAGTTTGTGATCTGGCATGCGGAAGATGTGTCCAAGGTATCGCCGTCATGTTGTCCTGCAACGGTTGCGATATCTGGATGGCCTGTGCGGGTGCGGATCTCGTCATTGCTGACACGGTCTCTCCAGCTGATTCTAAGGATTAGGCGAAAACAGTTATTCCTGAAGGCGGTAAGGCATTTCTCCTGTTCCGCAGTTAGCTTAAGGCATTCCATAGCATAACTCATGACAGACAGTACATTGCTCTGGAACAACCTGAGTTTCAACTTCAGCGAGTATACGGTGGATTTCCAGACTGGTAGAAGTCTCTGAAATGATGCGTTGGCCGAAGCTACACTGGTACGCAATTCTTTTTCAGAGTCGCCACTGGAAGTGACTGTACTCCCAAAGCACTTGAAATCTGTCACCTGTTCGATGTCCTCTCCTCTTAGTTGGATTCTCATGGGTAAACTATCTATTGCATAGCTTTTGTCTTTGGGGCGTTGATGTGCAGTCCGAATCGTTCAAGTTTTTTCAGGAATTCCTGAGGCTTCGGCTTGACGGCTTCTATGAGCCAAACATCGTCGGCGAAGTCAACGTCCTGAAGAAGTTTTCCTGCAATCCGAATTCCATGCCCATTTATCTGTCTAATGAATGTAGTCTACAACTAGGACAAAGAGGAGAGGTGACAGGACACAGCCTTGCTTGACGCCAGTCATCACTTTGAAGTAGCGTCCGATGATTTAACACAGCACTCCATCTCTTCATACATAGCGACTATTAGACGGATTTGGTTCTCGGGAATGCCGTAAAACCGCAATATTCTCCACAGGGATTAACGATCAACTGAATCAAACGCCTTTTCGAAGTCCACGAAGAGTATATACAAGCGCTCTTCATTCGTTAGATTCATCCAGCATGGTGCGTAGAGTAAAAATAAGGTCGGCACAAGATCGTTTTGGCCGAAATCCATGCTGTTTTTCACGTAAGTGAGGATCAAGTGCCCTAAACAGCAGTTTATTGTGAATCGACCAAAAACACCTTCAACAGGGCTTTACGCACAATGATTTTGAAACTTGTTTTCACTATTTCAAATACGGCAAGTTCTTTTGAAATTAAATTGATCAATCAAATAGTTAAATAGTTATAAACTACAAATTAAATAGGTATCTTCTTTTTTGTCTTTTTGTACTCCTTTGTTTTTCTTCTTTTCATGGGTAAAAGTGTCACACACCACACACTGATCATTTGCCTTGCCTTGCTTCCTATATTTTTTCTTGAGTTTTTTCAATATAAAACACGAGTCATCAAAACAAAAGCATATTTTACCCCCCCCCCCCCTCTAAGAGTGTTCTGAACTCTAAGAGTGTTCAAAGATAGATGCAATTTAAGCCCACTTGGTAACAGCAACCACAAATAGGTATGATCAAGGGGACCATTGGATTGGTAATCAGAAGTTCTAGTGCCCTTTGTGAGATTCAGAGTGACCGGAGGGTGGATACCCTCCCCCCCCCCCCAACTAAATCTGATTTTCTATGTTTTTCTTTTGATTGTTTAAAAATTACGAAGTTTTTAAGAGTAGTACCATATTTTCGTCAGTGTTGCCACGTTGATTCATTAAAATAAATAAGCAAAACTAATTAGTTGAATTTGAGAACGCTGTTTGCCCTAAAAAATTCAAATGTTAAAAATCTTTTCATTCCCAAAGAAACTATACATTCAAAGGAAAAGTTTTATTTATACTTTAATAGCAAACTATTTTTTTTCGGTTTAAGCTTGATTTTCATATTCAATCTCAGCATTACTTGCTTGAAGATCTATTTATTCATTTATATTATTACTTGTTGTATGTTCTTTGCTATGATTGTTTATTTAATTTCTGTTCGTTTTGGATGTCATTTATTCTTTAATAGTAATTTCTGGTCGTTTTGAGTTTGAATTTTAACAGGTATTTGTATCTCCTGAGCTTAAGTTTACAATGGCCTTTCCTTTTCTTTGAAAAACTTATTTTTCGAAAATTTTTTTTTAATTAATTCAAAGGAAAACTGCGCCTTTTAAGCTGCTTAGTGTACGTGTTTTTAGTTATTTTTTTGGCTGTTTTTTTTACTCGTTTTCTTTTGTTAATTTTGGTGCCCGCTTCTACCAACAACTGCCAAACTGCTTATGGAAGTCCTTTTCACCAAAAATCAAATTCTCCACTTTTCTTACTTTTTTTAAGATAAATATATGTATGGTTGTGAAAGTTTCCATTGAATCCATCAGATTTCTTTTTCATTATCTTTGGTACTTCAATTACACTATGAGATAGAACTTTTCTCAAATTTGTGTATATTTCAAGAATTATAGCGCACAAAAAATATAGCCTCTTGGGAATTAAACCTCAGCATTGTGAGCAGGTGATTAAAAGGTGCGGTAGCTTAAATCACGTATAGCATAATTTCTGTTCATTTTAAGTTACCTTCTTTTGAAATATTTTTTTTTAATAAAAAGGAAATACAGTTTACTAGCTGCGGGCAAAAATTACATTTGTAAAAAAAAAAAAAAAAAAAAAAAAAAAATTTTGCGTGCCAACCATTGGCCCGCGTCGCGCAGGTAACGATTCTTGACTGTGGCAAATTTATCTAAAAAAGTGAAGGAGAAAGGATAATAAGAAGCGAAACTCACTCTGTGATATCCTTCAGATTCCTAGTATATGTTGTTGAGTCGACTACAAAAACAATTGCTTTTGCTGCCCGTTTATGGGCATCAAAAAATTCTTGACGGAATCTGATATGACCAGGAATATCAACAACAGTTAGACGTTCCTAGAAAAAAAATAATTACAGTTACACCCAACATTAAAAATTAATTTAAAAATCTCAAAATTAATTACAGTAATCCTTTCACGGTGTAGAACGCAGGTTTAGATTGCCCAAACTCAAAATGACCAACCCAACTTGAATCCCCTTGATAGTTGCAGACATAAGTTGACATACCGATTTGTGCTAGAATGTTTGAAACCTCATCATGTTTAGCCTTGACAGCCATACTGTAGGACCAAAACCAGACTTCGCCAATTTAATAATTTACTTAGCTTCTAATACTAAGAGATACAATAAATTAATTGTTCCTTGTTTTACTTGACATATACATGACAAGTAAAAGGTGGATAAAGTAGTACATGTGAGACTCTAAGCGGGCTCATAGAAATTCATAGACTATTTGAGTTACCCTTATTCCATGACTATCTACCTTAGTTCTACCCTAGGATGAATTTATGACAGACTATCTATCAACAAATGAAATGACATCATTTTTATTCAATCCTGAAATAGGCTTATGCCAACTTTGCCTCTCACTCAGACTATCTGTCTTGATTTTCTCTCCAATATGGCTTGATGGCAATTTGATCGTAATTCAAGATTTTTTTTTTTTGATTTTGTTGCTGCCTTTTGCATTTTAGATTGATTTCTAAAACTGGAGAAAAATATAGGATGCTAAGCACGGCCAATAATTTGTGTTTAATGTATGACACTTTTACCCATAAAAGGAAGCAAAGACAAAGATGGAGTACAAAAAGAGAAAAAAACCTAATTAATTTGTAGTTTACAACTATTTAACCATTTAATTTGTCAATTTAAATTTTAAAAGAACTTGCCGTATTATAAAATGTTGAAATGTCAAAAACGAGTATCATGTTGCAAGGAAAGATTTAAGGGAAATAGGAACTTCTTGGGATGGTGTAAAGAGGGAGGCTTTGAATAGATTGGGATGGAGGAGGACCATACGTAGCTAAGTCACCTCAGGCAGCTTGGCGCTACAGTGAGTTGTTGATTTGTTAGTAGTAGTAGTAGTTGATTTATAATGCATTTTAAGAATGTGATACCCTGGAAATTCTAATAATTCCACTTCTTCTGTGGCACTTCCATTCAAAATGTAATGGGAACTTTATGTATCATCGTTAATAACGTGAATCTCGAATGAATTTACAAGAAAATCTAGAGAAATCTTAAAATTATCGAAACAATCATATCGGAAGTGAAAGTCGTTTAATAACTTGTCTAATTTACTGTCATATTGTAGCTTACTATCGCAATTTAGTATACGATCATAAATTTAATATACAGTCGTATACTAGTTTTTTCTTCTAATTTACTGTCGTATACTAAATTTAGTATACTGTCGTATACTAAGTTTGTCTTCTAATTTACTGTCGTATTCTAGTTCACTGCCGTATACCAAATTTAATAAACTGTCGTAAATTTAGTACACTATCGTAAATTTAGTATACTGTCGTAAATTTATTATACTATCGTATACTAAATTCATCTTCTAATTTACTGTCGTAGATTTAGTATACTATTGTATACAAAATTTTTCTTATAATTTATAAGAAAAAATGCCGTATTCGCTTAATTTCTTCTCGTCAATTTCAGAGAGCCTATTCTTCATGAAAGTGCTATAACATTTCTCTAGTTACATTACATTACAAAAAAAAATGATTCATCAAAATAAAATGCGACAAAAATTAAGTTCCGGAAAATGTGGGGAAAAATATTTTGATTTTTCATATTATTGATTTTTCATTTGAATATTTTGATAATTTGCAAACAAATGCTGCTAATTATTCTGGAAATATTGCTATTGATTTGAACACCTTAAATCCACTCAAACTAAACCCATAAAAAATGGGTTTGAATGGCGAAGTGAATGGCGAATTTGCGCCATTCACTGGCGCAAATTCACGAAGATGTAAGGGACGGGAAGAAAAAAATATATCTTTCTAAATTGCAAGGGGGGTTATTTTTTCAAAGAATATACTAAAAAAGGATATTTTTAAAATTGAAATACCGTACCAAAACAAGGCACTTCTCAAAATCTAGGGAGAGCAAAATAATCTGAGGGACAATTGCCCTCTGCCCCCTTTTTTAATAGTGTTTTTTTATCACTTTGAATCGTTTGAATAGGATCAGTAATAATTTTCCTTATATCAATTGTTGAAGAACTGCAGAGTTCCATTATATCAATTACGAACATACAGTTATTAAATCATTCATCATTTTTATCAGTTCATATTTTCTGACCTTACTTGGCATGAAAATACTGGATTAATTGTAAAAAAGTCAACTCTGCAATTCTAATGCTGAAACTCCTGTAGAAATTCCGGTTGCCAAAGGAAACAAATTAATTTTCTGCATATTTATCCACCCATTTTTAGAATATGCTGGTCGTGTTTGGCATTTCGCTCTGACAAAAGAAGAAAGTGAAGAAATTGAACAGGTTCAGAAGAGATTACTGCAAATCATCTACAAAAGTTTCCCGTTGCCTTACTGTTTTATTATGAAGCATTTAAACTTATCCTCGTTTGTGCATGAAATTTGGTTTAACCCTCCTCCTCCATCCTATAAAGAAGACCCCCCCCCCCCTTCCTTTGTCCTTCTTAGATCCCAACTCTGACTAGCGGCTGGTGAAAGTCCCAAAATTAAAACGGGTTTACTCCAAGTCACAGCACTATTCGCCAAGCTTTGTGCCGAGTTTCGATCATGTTTTTAACAATTCGTAGTTTTTTGATAATTTTTCATGTGTTGACCAATTTTAATTATAACAGCACCTCTTTTGATTTGACTATAACTTATTAATTGTGATATTTTTTCTACTTAAAGATACCATATTTAGGCCACGCCTGTGGCCCTTTTCCACAAAAAAAAGAGCCTAGGGCCCATTTTTTTGAAAAAAATTTGGTTGAACATTAAAATAGACTATTACAAATAGCAAAGCATTAAATATGATGCACCACTTAAGATATTTTGAACCAGAGCCCTAATTGGAGAGAGGAGGTGGAGACGGTTCCCTTACTTTCCATCTCTGGGTATACCTCTGTCTAGCACTATCTATTTTGACCCAAAGAAGCAACAGAAGTTATTACTATCCTTTTCTGCCACTAATACTCTTACTGGAAAATTATACATTTAATTTTTTTCTACTATAATTTTTTTTTTTTTTTTTAATTATTATTCATTTTTTTTAATTTTTGTTAAAAAATTAATAAATAATTTTTTTTATTATTTTTTAAGATATTTAAATAAACTAAAAATTAAAATTTTTTATATAATTTAAATAATTTAATTTTTTTTATTTAAATTATGCACAAAAAAAGAAAAAAACCTTTTCATCCAAAGCTAGGCTGCCAACATTTTCCTTGACTGATGTAACAGTGAGCACAGGCTTTCTGTAAATTAATTGTCCAAAAATCAGTGTCTTTCCACTTCCTGGAAGGCCAACAAGAAGAATTGATTTCCCCCTTGGCTTCCTTTTCAGGAACCAGATTAGCCCTAAAATCAAACAGAAATATTCCAAAAAAAAAATTCAAAGAAATATTCCTGCCAGTCTTCGGTTTACAATAACATAATTAATAAAATTAGTTGTCTTACCATCAAGCGAATAACATGTTAACTTACAGGCCATTTTATGACCAAATACTGTATTGGTTACCATCTTCTTACCATCACGTGAATACCATGTTAACTTATGGTCCATTTTGTGACCAACACCGTACTAGTTATAACTAGATTATTATACCTACAAAATTCCAGTTCAACCATTTTCCACACTGTCAAATTTTAAACTCCCCAGTTTAGTATTCAACTGTTCCTGGAAAGTTTCTCTCAAATTCTCATCCTGGAGTCTACCAACATCATAACTTCCCGGGAGGTAGTTACCCTTCCGAAATATCAGCTTTAAATTAACCCTAGACACTAGTAGATGGTGATCATTACTTTTAACATCAACAGCAGCACTTTTAAAACCTAGTATCTTGTATTGGTCCTGCCAGTCTTTTGGTTTACTATAAAATAATCAATAAGGTATTTTTTTTTTGTCTACCATCACGTGAATACCATGTTAACTTACGGGCCATTTTGTTACCAACACTGTACTGGTTGTAACTAGATTATTATACCTACAAAATTGCAGCAGTCTGTAACCATTACTGGTTTCTTTTCCTATTCCAAATTATCTAGGCTAGGATACCATCTACCCCTATCTCTACCAGCCTGACCATTAAAATCTCCTAATAAAAATACCATATTTCTACCTGGGACCCTGTTTATTTTTTTCTGCAATTGTAAGTAAAATTCATTTGAGTCACTACTATCTCCATCAGTCCGTTCTACAGGAGCATATATTACTATAATTGATATCCTGCACTTGTTTTATAAAATGAGCAGCTGGCATTATATTATTAATACCTTCCCAACCTAAACAAGACTTAGCAGCTTCCTTATTGATCATGAGAAAAACAAAACCCAAGCAAATATTTTGGCTATGTAACCAAAAGTTATCCTCAGCAAAATAAAAGAAAAACTAAAAAAAGCTAATAAAAATTTAGTTAACAATAACAAGGTTCTTAATAAAAATACAGACATATTAAAAAAAAGTTTGGTCAGCTTCTTCTGTTAATTTTTTTTTATTGTTACTTTCAGCTTTTACTTTTATCGAGCATTGTTTGAGTTTTTGGCTTCTTTACATCAGTGGCATTGCAAAAAAAATCAGAGGAGGGGGGCTAGGGAGGACAGAGATCTTCCCAATTAACGCCACAGCTTTGCATTGATCAAATAGCCAAAATACTTCCATCGATTTTGTTTTGATCACTGTTTTTGAAAACAAGCTCTTTTCCCACATAACTTCTTGTTTTTTTTTTTTTTTTTTTTTTTTTTTTTTTTTTTTTTTTTTTTTTTTTTTTTTTTTTTTTTTTTTGCATGATAGAAAAGCAGCGCAGTCGTTGTTGTTAATTAAACCTATAATTTGAGATAATAAAGCTAGCTTTAAAATAAGCAAATAAACATATGATTCTATTTAACTAAATACGTGATCATTGTATGCACATCTATTGTGCTGACTGGCACAATTCATCTATTGTGCTCACACTCAATACGTGATCATTGCATCCACATCTATTTCAAGGAATAGCAAGTTTTCAGAGAAGTAACAAATTCTATTTTTATTTTAATTAATTAATCTTTATTGATTTTCTTTATTCCTTCAACTTAAATTAATTCAATGTTAAATTAATTCAACCTAACCTGCTGGGGCATGTAAGTATTACATCACATTTTCAGAGGAAGCAACATATTAAATTTTGTTTTAATTTGTTGATTGTATTTATTCATTCAATAATTTAATTTTAAGCCCTTTTGCTGAGGCTAATTTTTTATTTTTCTAAAATAACATATAACAAAGTCAATGAGATGCAAAGAACAATCTTAGGCCTATAATCTAAGATGCTCATGCTATCTTAAAACTGTTGGAGCAAAAAAACATTTTTCTTTTTTCTAATTAGCTCAATGCATTTTCATTGTTTCCACATCTATATTGAAGAGCGTCATTTTTTCAAAAGAAGTAGCAAATTCAATTTTTTTTTTATTTAATTTAATAATTTTTAGAGATTTTATTTACAAAGTAAATTAAATTTAATTAATATTATTTTAATGCATAAATTTAAACTTTAAATTTAATTTATTAAAGTGCCGAGCAATAAAGTTAACAATAAAGAAAGATAAATCCATATATTTTCAGTAAAAAGGATAACCATAAAATTCTTTTTATCACCACTTTATTATTTTGTGCACCACTTGGTAGGGCTTGAAAATCTGCATATGACAGACCATTACTTTCCATAGAGCCAAATATAATATTTTATCATGTCAAATAAATTATATAATGTTATTATATATAACATAATTAGGAACAAACAAGACTCATCATGTTATCTAAAACTAAAAGATTCAGTTTTTTTTATAATATATTAAAATAATAAGCAATAAAGTTTAACAAAAAGCAAAGAAAAAAGCAAGACACACACAAACATTTTAAGTATAAAAAATATTTGCTTTCTCATAATTATTTTGAGCATCATTTAGTGTAACTTCAAATGCTACATAAGCTTTTGTCATTATTTAAATTTTATTAATTAAATTTTATCACGTACGAGCAGAAACACTACAAATATCCAGAAACTTTTTTTTACTGATGATAACTAGAACATTATTAGAACATAATTTTTTTTTTTTTTAATCCACATAAGGGCAAAACAAAAACTCAAGTTGATTTTTTCTAAACGAGTTTGCATTAAGTTTTGATTCTTTTTAGGTGTGATAAAACAAATGAAATCAAATCAAGAAGGAGTATAGATTCAATTCGAAGCTTACCCATTGAGACCAAGATTACTGCAACAGCAATAATAATTGATAGCCAATCCACCTCATATTCATTTCTTTGGGACATGTTAGTTTCTTAATGATGGGAAAACAAACTGAAATAAAGTATGTGTTTAGCAAAGCAATATGACTTAGCTACTTAGTGATTATCATACATTATTGCACACATAGCCACATCGATTGAGGGGGCAGGGGTCCTGATTCTCTTCCCCTAGGTTTTTCCCAGCCCCCTAAATCTCGAAAACGCAATTTTTGGGATTTACTTATTTAAATATACCTTTTCTTGTATTTTCATTGGAAAAAAATGGAAAAGCAACACATTTGTTGTGACAACAGGAAAAATTTAACTAAATAAGTAGGAAAAGCAATATATTGGGCAGTAATGACAGAAAAACTTTAGCTAAAAAAGTTGGAAAGCATCAAATTAGCTGTAATGGCAGGGAAACTTTAACTTAAAAAGTTGGAAAAGCAGCAAATTTGCTGTAATAACAGAAAAACCTTAAATTTTGGAAAAGCAGCAAATTTACTGTAATGAAAGGAAAACTTGTAATTAAAAAAGTTGGAAAAGCAACAAATTTGATGTTCTGACAGAAAAACCTTAACTTTTGGAAAAACAACAAATTTGCTGCAATGACAGAAAAACCTTAACAAAAAAAATCAGAAAAGCAACAAATTTGCTGTAATGACAGAAAATCTTTCCCTAAAAAGTTGGAAAAGCAACAAATTTGCTGTAACGACAGAAAAACTTTAAGTAAAAAGATGGAAAAGCAAACAAATTTGCTGTAATGACAAAAAAACTTTGTCTTGACAAAAACCTGTGAACTTTTAAAAAAACATCATATTTGCTGTTATGACTGGAAAACATTAACTAAAAAAGTTGGAAAAGCAATAAATTTGCTGTAAGGACAGGAAAACTTTAACTAAAAAAGTATATCTTCACTGGAGAAAAGCAGGTGCTGTATAGACTGTGGCAAGGGTGGCATGGAATAAAGGAGTGTTTTTAAGGTGAATTTAAAAAATGAGGAGTTATAGAATGGAATTGAATTCAGGATAAAAAGTTTATCACTTGGGACAAGAAGGCTATATTTTGAGGGGAGGCAAAGGAAGGATGACCTTTACTGTTGCCCTTTGTGTGAAGACATGGATGAAAGTGTGGGTCATATGATGTTTGAGCATGAGAAACTGAGTGCATAGAGACTATAGGTTTGATGATAGATGGCTGGCAAGTATAGTGAGTGGTGTTGTTTGTTATAGTGGTGTGGTTTGTTATAGGCAAGTTATAGAGAGTGAGTGTTTGTTTTTATAGAGAGTGAGTGAATGTTTTGTTTATGCAGTATCAATTAATTGAAACTGGATTTTTCATTTTGTATTGTCAGGAGGCCTTTGCCTTTTAGAACAGTAAAAATTATTTTATTTTTTTTGTCATATCTTCTTATGTACACAAGGGAAGGAGGTGATATTTTTGAAAGAGAATTTTTAGCTGTGCACGTCTGCTCAAAAAATTACAGCAACATATATGATGTTTTTAATAATGATTTTAAGCCTTATAAAGTGGCTGATGAGAAGTTTCAAATTTCCTAGAGGAGAGAGCTTATTTTGTGTGAAAACAAAACAGGTGTACATTTTTCTTTCACTTTTGATAAATTTTTAAGGCATATAAAAATGCTGATAAAAAGTTTAAATAGTGTCAGATGAAGTACCAAAGAGTAACTGATAAGAGAGGGAACCCAAATCTGTATCTCAGAAAAAAAAAATCAATTCAATTTAGCATAGAGCAGCAAAAACACAAAGCAAATTAATAAAAACTTTAAAATGATAAAAATAATACATTTTTTTACTTCAAATTGGGCCAAAGATAAGAGTAATTCATTTGCTAACATAGAGTAAGGTACAAAATAAATGTCAGATTTATGTATGTACAATGTTTTTTACTTTGATGATTATTTTGATGCAGGTAAACGGGACATGTAAAAAGTTTGAGGAAGAGTTCATTTTGTGTTTTATGCAAAAAAAGTAAATCTGCATGAATTCCCCAACACTCCAAATGCGAAAAATTGAATTCCTGGAAATAATTTAGTTTTCCATGGAAAATTGAGTTCCTGAATTTTCCATAATTGCTCAATTCAGGTGATTAGAGCATGGTTCACAGCACAGTTTATAGAATTATCCAGTAAGTTTATCACAGATCATTTCTGGTCTTCATTCTCGGTGCGAACAAAAAGCTCCTCCCACTTATTTCTGAATTAGCGGGTTAATCTGTTTCTGTCAATCAATGAGAAATGGTTACAAAGTGCATTATTCGTAATAGCAGGTTTCCACTTGTTTCGTGTCCAAGAGAAATCTGACATGTCTACCCATGAAAAGATCTAATGCCGCTTATGTTTATATCTGCAAAAACGTTCTCTGGAGCACTCTCACCTTGGTCCGGGTTTTTATAATGGGTGAGATAGGGAATGATCATACTGCTAATTCTATAAACTGTGGTTCACAGCCACCATATTTCACAGTAAATATTTCACCTATTTCAACTATAACTCACATATATAGAGTTGAAATACTGTGGTTGAGAAATAACAGAAAAATTACTGAGAATAATGAGTGTGATTTGTTAAAAAAGGGAAATACCCTAGTGATTTTAGAAGAACTTCCATCAAAGCCCTTAATAAGAAAGGTGATAAGAGTAAGTGGGGTAATTACAGAGGCAATAGCTTGATTCCTTTAGGAAGCAAATTACTTAGCGTGATGACATTCATTAGATTAGGAGATGCTGCAGATTAAATTTTAAGAGAAGAAAGCGTGATTTTAGGAAGGGGATAGGATGCATCAACCAAATTTTCCCTCTTAGATCAATAATTAGAAAGCATAAATCATCCATCCCTTCAGCTCTCAGTTTTACTGATTATGAACATGCATTTGTTTCAGCTAGTAGAAAAGCCTTAATGAATGCTAGGACTATGAACACTATACTATGAATTTGAATGAATACTACACTAGGATTTTGTCCTAGTATTATCTTAAAGATAGAGCTGACCTAATAGATACATCCCACATTGTTAGGAACATTGATAATACCAATCCAAATCACTTTTTCACTTTTACAAAATGCAGTAGTACCCACCAACACCAACATAAAATTTACCCACCATGTTCAGAGAAAAGATTAGACCAAAACTCTTTGTCTAGCCAAGTGTGGAAGACTTGGAATTCACTTCCATCAGTAATAGTTGCAAGTACCACAGTCCAGTCTTTCAAAAATAGTTTAGCCTCTACAAATTTCTATACTAGGTCTGATCACAATCCATTTTGAGAATATTTTCACTTTTATATTACCTGATTTGTGACCAGTATGTTTTTCTGTTATTTTGTAGGCTTACTTTTTGGTATGTTTCAATTGTTATCAGATATGTTTCAGTTAGTTTGGTATGCTACTGTATGTTCCAGTGATTATGTTTTCAGTGTGTATGTTTACTGTATGTTTCAGTTACTGCATGTTTATGTTATGTTGTCAACATTGTCATATACTTTTTTATAATTGTTTAGTGTGACAAGCTTGTTAAAGCTTACTGTATTTTGGTACTAATAAATAAATAAACAAGTACAAATGTGACTAGTAAAATGTACAAGGACAATATTGCTGATGTTAAAGTAGAAAGTGAGGTTAGTATTTGGTTTGGTGTGGAATCCAGGATTAAGCAGAGTTGTGTCCTATCCATGTTTTATATGGAAAATCTTGATGGACTTTGTCTGTAAAGCTCAACAAAGGCAAAGGGTGATCAATCAAATGGAAAGGAAAAACTCTCGTCAACTTAGAAAATGATTTGATAGTTTTAGATCAAAATGTTGGCAAAATGGATAAACTCTGATATTTTTGGACATTCAGCATACAACAAGCTTCAAAATTAATGTTAAGAAGACTCAATTTCCAAAGCTGTTATACTAGGGTAAAGAGTTGACATTTGACACAAAGAAAATTGCCAAATGGATAGCCTTGATAACATGAGTAGTACTATAAGCAAAGATCCACACGAAGAGTGTCATTTGAACCCACTTTCTAAGGCTGCAATAAAAGAAAGTTTAAGATGGCAAAGCAACATTTTATAGATGAAGGAGAAAAGATTGTGATTTCTAGCCATTTATCTTAAACCAATCAAAAAGCAGGTCATCTCTGAATGGGGTGGGAAAAGGTCATGAGGAAGGATTAAAAGGACATGGAGAAGGAGCTTGTGCAGCTGTTTACACCTCATGTGGTTTGATGCTGTATTGAATTGTTAGTAGTGGTAGTAGAAATTACTTTCTTAAGTGATACTAACATAAGTATTTCAAATCATTTAGAAAACACCTTTTGGGCAGAGAAGGAATCATTCCAACAAAACCAGAAAAGTTTGGGGAAATAATTAGGTGTTGACCACTTCAAAAGGATACATGTTAATAAAATACAAGTAAAACCATTTGATGCCTTATTTTCTGTCCTTTTCAAACATTCTGTTTACTATTTTTGCAATGTTTCCTCCTCCCCCCCTCCTTGCTTATAGTGTTTTGTACTGCAACAGGGCTGTGGGACTGTTACATTTAAGGCTTTCCTGTTGTCTGTTTCATCATTTTTGTAACAAGACAAGCATATAGCTGACTCTGTTTTTTGTTTTAAATATAAATAAAAGAATGGGTTTGTCTTCTCATACTGTAAACTGTTTTTGATAGCCTACTGTTTTCTTACAATATATTTTTCATACCAAAACTGTTGTGTTTGCATTATTTTACCAAGGAGACATAATATGAATATTTTTGAAGGAGCATATGAATATGAATATTGTCATCATATGAATATTGTTCATCATATGAACAAATATTTTTGAAGGAGCTACAATAAAACAAAGGTTGGAAACCACTGGATACTGGTCTAATTGGTTAGAACTGTTGGAGGTAAAAATTTAGCAACAATAATGGATATTATAGGCTATAGCACCTGTTGTAGGCTATAGTACTGATGAAAATGTAAATCTTTTTCCTACTCTTATTCTTTGACTATAACAAGTTTGATTATATTGTTGCTGTTACATCTAAGGATTTTTAAAACTTTGGAAATGATTCACAAAACTGTTTGTTGAGCCACATTCTAAGATAGGATCCTTCATGCTTTGATCTATATTACCCTGTTCCTCCCCCCTTTGAGAAAAAATTAGCAAACAGTTTCTGGTAATTGCCATGGAAGTTTGAAAATGGGTGATACAACATTGAGGAATAACAGCAATCGGCCCGTTTTTTAGCACTAAGGTCTTACATCTAATATCTTGCATCTTTCTGCAAAGATTATCGTTTTTTAACTCATCTTTGTTCTAAGACCTTGCAGCTCACTGATGTTAGCAAAAAGTGTGAAGACCACCACTGTTTTGCCATATAGAACAATGATGAGAGAACTTTGATGATCTACTCATCATTGTTCTCAGACTGCTGATCAGAGCAGAATGATGAAAGACGTTTGCACAAAAATGACCAAAGATGTAAGATCTTTGTTCAAAGATTTCACTTTTAAGCATTTTCTGACAAAAGATGTAAGATCTTAGCACATTGATGAGTGAAAAAATAGGCCTAATGCTTTATTAATGGAGGTACCATCCAAGATGTAATTATTTACACTAATGTCTTAGATTTAGCATACATTCTAGTGTACAAAAAATTCCCATTTTATCATGTATAATTGTTCTTTGTCACTTGAGTGCAAACAAGGTTGATCAGTGGATTTAGTGGGTCTTGATCACAAATTCATGCATAATTTTCACATGATACCTTTTTCTATATTTAATTATGCCATTGATTGTGTTGATAGGTCATAGCTCCTTAAATAGTTTGAAATTCATGAAGACAAAAGAAATTTCCAAAATCTAGAGAAAAGTTTCCATTCTGAACTTTCCAATTCAACAATGTCTTATTTTTTTCTCAACCCTAACTTTTGTCACAAAGAAGTCTTATTATTTCTCCTTTTGTGATCTTTGATGCATTGATATATTGGATAACAAAAGAAGTACAATAGTAATACATAAAGCATTTCTGAGGTCAAGACAATCTACTGACCCTGTAGTCATACTTTTGCATCATATTCTTCATTTGATGTGCTTACTAAATATCATGGTTGCATTTCTGACAATACACCCCTTCCCTTAATTGTCCTATGTGCCAACCCAATAGCCTACCTTTCTCTGTTGTTTTGAATCTTATAACAATTCATTTTCTTTGTCAAAACAGGTGTTCTGCATTCTTAGCTTGATCAAATCTAGTTTTGAATGAGAGAGTATTACAATATTGGGAAATAATATTAGGCTATGCCTATTTGAACTGAATTAAAAATGTGGATAACAATGGAAGGAAGCATGATACCCTAGGCCTTGTCTGATCAATAGAAACATACTGCAGATTATAAAGAAAGAATCTCATTGTCTTAATGCTTTCTTTTATTTTTCTATAGCCCTAGGGCTATGTCAGTAACCATCAGAAGGGGGGAGAACTCCATTGTCAAAAAAAGACTATGATAAATGGAAGGAACATAAAGCAAGGAATTTAATGCTACTAATTTGATTTGTTTAGAATTGTTTGTTTGAAGTAGTCAAAAACTAAACTGACACCAAACCTGATACTGTAGTAAGTTCTTATCAGGCCAGTGGTTGCTCTGGCCTGTCTTGCAGTTGGGGCAAAATCTTGATTAGGACCCCCCCCACCACCCTATCTCCCACAAAATTTTTAGGTCAAATTTTAACAAAATTGACATTTCTTAACAGGAATATTTTCAATTTATTAATTAATTAATTGGCTTCTGGCAAATGATTGGCTTTTTGGAAAATGATTTGCTGTTGGAGTTTAACATCACAAAGTGCAGCATCATCCCATAAATACATGTTGCTTGACAAGGGGTTGCAGCTTGCAGCTGGATGTTGCTTACATCCAGCTGCAGACTAACCATGACAAAGGAGATTTGCATGTTATAGTTGAAGACCAAATTAAATTCCATGAACACTGGGTTTCAGCAGTATCAAGGGCAAATTCTAGTCTTGATTTACTCAAATTTGCAATCACCTGTCACTCTTGG
Organism: Artemia sinica; assembly: GCA_027921565.1. NCBI lineage: Eukaryota > Metazoa > Arthropoda > Branchiopoda > Anostraca > Artemiidae > Artemia > Artemia sinica. Next base: position 4,198,284 of record CM051274.1, read on the forward strand.
TCTGCCTTCCTGAGGCTGTATAGGGCTGATGTCAGGCTCATTCTGGATTTTGGGAGATGTCTTATCTATCCCTCCTATAAGAACAATACTAGCCTAGTCAAAGGTGTTCAAAAGCATACCACAAAATGCATGAATGGTCTGCAATATATACCATATAATAAGAGGCTGGAACACCTGCAGCTCCCACCACTTGTCTTCAGACACTGGTGGGGTGACATGATGCTGACCTACAAATATAATAGCCAACCAAACAATAATCTCTTCACAAAACTGGCCAGTCAGCACCATAAAAGAGGCCATTTGCAAAAACTTTCAAGGCTAAAGATACTGTGAAGACACAAATATGGCAAAACTATTTTGCTGAACATGTCAAAATACATGTTCATGTATTTGTTCAAATACATGTTCTTCTCAAATATATTTGGCTGTTCTTGTCAAATGACAAGAACTGCACCCACAACTGCATCCTTTTAGTCAAGACTTGACAAAGAATGGAGCAACAAGCCATGGAAATATGAGAGGGACTGTTTGTCCCATTCAGCTACCCACTGATTATTGATGCAAGTTTTTCATAAGAGTGTGATGCTAGGAGGTTGATGCTGCTTTTCATTCCTAACCATCTTGCAAATTATATCTGAGGTTGCTGTTGTGCAGTGGTGTCAACTCTAAACTACCAGAGAATAGTTCTTATGGATCATCTCTACCTTGTGGTTACTGTTACCAAGTGGGCTTAAATTATGTCTCTCTAGCAAATCTCTACTATGATGTGTCACTGGGCCTTTAACATAGTTACATTACATTATATTGACCTCATTGGCACAAACAAAAACAGATCCTATATGGACCTTAAACTTGCTCTGAAGTGTGAATTAAGGCAGTTTGATATATTTTGATTCTTTTCTTATTTTTATATTGTTCATTATTCAATTATTGATTAATTATTTTCATTTATTGACTGTGTCCTCTACTTTATTTTAATGAAATAAAGATTACTAAATAAAGATTACTGAAACAAAGATTACTACTTTATTTTAATGTCAAAAAGATTATAAATATAAGATTATTTATTTGAAATTTTGTACCTTCTAAAAATGCTTTGCCTGGGGCAAGGGTCCCATCTGTCCCTCCTGAAACTGCCTTTGTCATACCTTAATACAGGGAAGAAATCATTCCTTAAACAAGAAAAGTTTATTCTATTTATTGGTCATTTTTCTGTTTCTGATTAATTTATTAGCTAAAAAAAGACACTAGAACTAAGTACAACATTTAATACTCAATTCAGATATACTAATCACTACCATAGGTATTGTTTGGGATGGCAGTTACCCTTTCCCCCAATAGTTGAAAAAACTGTAATTTATTAAGTAAATTAAAAATTTATTTTTAATTTATTAAGTAAATTTAAACTGTTAACTTTCAATTTATTAAGTAAATTTAAACTGTTGCTTGTTTTAACTTTCAACTGTTTAGGCTTGTGCTGCAATGCTGAAAAGAATTATTTAGAATTGCTAGATTGTCTTTATCACACAATTCCTGATGGCTCAGTTAATAATTTGGCAAATTTTTGCAGTTCATATTATTGACTTATCTTAAAAATAAAGTGAACATACCACTCTATGCCTTTTTTCTGCTCTTTACAAATATAAGGCTAATTGCTTCTACTGCAAATTGAAATCTACCCACCCTCCTAATGTGCAAATATATACCCTGAATTTATTGAAAAGTTATTGAAAAGTGGTTAAAAACATATCACTAGTTTATAAACAAGTTGTTCAAGAGTAACATATTCCAAAAATACTTATTTGGGCTATAACAATTAAAACTTAATTTATTAGGTAACTCAAATATAAAATGTTTTCCTACCATTTCAAGCTTTTCAAAAACTGTCAACAAGTATAAAGCTGAATTTTGCTATCAACAATTCATGGTATATTCTAATTCAGGGTATATATTTGCACATTAGGGGGTGACCGTGGGTAAATTTGATTTTGCAATAGAAGCAATTATTATATTTATAGAGCACTGTATTTGTAAGTCAATATAAACTGCAAAAAACTTACCAATAATTTTACCTTTATTTTTTGAATAGGCTAGAGCCTAGGCCTACCTTGAAATTAATAAGCCTACATTTGTAAATTTGTGTGGAGAAAATTTCTAGGGAGGAAATTTTCTTTCAAGATTTCTAGCAAGGATGAGGGGAATTTCCCAGGAAATATTTTAAAAGTTTTTTTTCATTGGACAAGATCTATTTTGGTTATGTTAATTTTTTTTTTTTTTTTTTTTTTTTTTTTTTTTTTTTTTTTTTTTTTTTTTTTTTTTTTTTTTTTTTTTTTTTTTTTTTTTTTTTTTTTTTTAATGGGAAGTCAACCCAAAGTGCACTTTTGAGTGCCCTTACTTTTTTTTTAATTTGATATTCAGTTTCCATAATGAATAATTTCCCAAAATATGTTTCATATAGGATATCTTGAAAGCACATTTTGCCTAGGCTTGCATTTTCACAAGTGTTCTGATACTTCTTTCTCCTGAAGGATATTCCATGCCCGCTGGCTCCCCAGATGAGGAACCACACATCCCCTTAATAAAAATGCTGGAGATACTCCCATGATAACTTCCCAAGCTCTGTAATACTTTCAATCAACTGTAGTGAATCGAGGCGTGCGTCCTGAACATCAGATCATTTGCCCCTCTTCTTTCTGGGTTGGGTTGACAATGTATCCCAATCTTTGAATATTTCTTCTTTTCTCAGGATAAATTCAAATCCTTCTTCTTGGGACAATTCACTTGCGGCTGAACAGAATGTAAATTCACTAGTCGCAAAAATTACGTTACTATTAAAATAAACGGCGTAATTGTAAACACTGCTTATAAATATTCGAAATATGGATGAATATGTAAACATGTAGATTAGCTAATTAGGTAAAAAAATGTGGTATAATCGTAGTAGGGTATACCCAAGTCAATAAGTCAGCATAAATTGATTGCTATATATAGTGTTGTAGGTTTAGATCCATTAACAGTTTGAAAGCATGTATGAAAAAATCTCTTTTTGAAGATTGGGTCAAAGTTTTTACATCTGTCAGAGGGTTTGAATTCAGTCCTAGTTGAACTTTCAAATTGAGGAGATTCACTTGTTTTCTTTCCAGCATTTTACATTTCAGTAGTATGTGCTCAGGGGTTTCTTCTTTGATCTTACAGTACCTGCAAAATGGGCTACTGGCAACTTCTCCATTTGGCTGCTTAATTTTATATGAGAAAGAATGGTGGTTGAAGTTAGCTGTATTTGTACTCAGGCGATGAAACCAGACTGATTGCATCCTGGTTGGAAAGGGGGATAGATTTGATGGCTTTAATTTGGGTAGTGTTTTCAGTCGCAATCTAGTTATGTCCCTTATAGTTAGAGGTTTCACTGGTTCCATTTGGCTTTTTGCTCCTTGCTTTGCTATATTGTCTGCTTTTTCATTTCCTTCTATACCCAGGTGACTAGGTATATATTGAAATTTAATAACACAGCCTAATCTTCCAAGGCTGCTAAGGTTTTCTTTAGTTTGATGTAAGTCTATGTCCAGTGTTTCAAAGTTCGGGTTTGTTAGGATATTGAGAGCAGATTTGGAGTCAGAGAATACTACTATATGTTTATTGCTCTGTTTCAGTTTAATTAGTGTCTCTAAGCCCAAATTGATTGCAGCTACTTCAGCTGTTAGTATGCTGGTCCCTGCCTTATGTTTTTCCATAATGCATAGGCTATGCTCTCTTAGAAAACACCCACTTCCACATCCATCTTCACTTAATGATCCATCAACATATAGTTGGTTATATCCATCATATTCCTTTTTTAGGAGCTGTCCAAAATGTTGAATTGCAGTTTGGGATTCAATTTGTTCCTTTTTTTGGGGGAGAAATTCTAGTTTAACCACTGGGGTGATTGATATCCATGGTGGATCTTTTGCTATTTTAGTTTTAACATGCTCTAGTTTGATGGGGTATTGTGTCCTGGCCATAATTGCTGACATCAGTGGGTGATTTTTTGGCTTTAGTCGGCTAGCTCTGGCTTCTGGAAATAAGAAATGATGAGGGGTTGTTTCCAATTTTGTCAGGTATCTTATGGTTAAAAGTTTGTATCTATTTTCAATAGGTGGAAGCCCTCCTTCTTGTAGAAGCTTTTGAATCTTTGTTGTTTTTCTACATCCTGTGGCAAGGCGGATTGCTGTATTTTGCACACATTCTAATTTATTGAAGAGCTGTTTTGAGCAAGTTCCATAGATAATCAGGCCATACTCAATTACTGGTCTGATGTACTGTGTGTAGAGTTTGAGGAGGGATCTATCCATACTTCCCCAGGTTGTACCACATAGTCTTTGAATAATTCTCATCTTTTTCATGCATGATTGTATGATATGGTCAATGTGAGGTTTGAAGGTAAGCCTGTTGTCTAGAATTATTCCAAGGTATTTAGTTGCACTGGTAGTTGGGATTGTAGAATTTCCTAGGGTAACTGGTTGTAATTCTACTTTTCGTCTATTATGGAAATATATGATCACTGATTTGGGGACTGATATGGGTAGTTTCATGCTGGTAGAAAAGTCCTGGAGGTTATTAGAAATAGTTTGGAGTTTATTTGCAACTTCAGCAAATGTTTTCCCTTTTGCCCATGCTCCAATGTCATCTGCAAAAATTCCATGTGGTGAGTCAATTTTTAATGCTGTCATATACAATATGAATAATAAGCAGCTGAGTACAGCTCCCTGTGGGAGTCCCTTTTCAATAGGTCTTGAGGATGATAGTTTCCCATTTACTTTAACTTTAAAAGTTCTTTTATCTAGAAAGCTATCAATCAGTTTTCTGATTGGTTGGGGGAAGCCTAATGCATAGAGTCTTTCTCCTAGTATTTCTTTTTGTGCATTATCATATGCTCCTTCTAAATCAATCAGTACAGCACCCATTATTAATCCCTCATTCATAGTTTTCTGTGCATCTGTCACAAGTTTCAAAATGATGTCTATAGTTGAATGGTAAGCTCTGAATCCAGCTTGATATTTTGGGAGGATGTTATTTGTCTCTGTATACCACTGGACACGGTTGTACAGCATTCTCTCAAACAACTTACCAAGGGTTGGTAAACATACAATTGGTCTGTATGAATGTGGGTCATCTTTGGGTTTCCCTTGTTTGGCCACTGGTGTTATAATTGCTTGTTTCCATTGCTGGGGGAATACTCCTTGTGAGTAACAGAGGTTAAACGTATGTATAAGAGCTTCTTGGAAGTTTCTTGGGGCATTTGATATCCAAGAGATATGGATTTCATCTTCACCTGGGCTTGCTTTTTGATTCACTTTATTAACTGCTTGCAGGAATTCATTTGTTTTAAAGGGCTGTGTTAGCTCATAAACTGTATTTAATCTTTCATTGTGCCTTTGCTTATTTAACTCTTCTTTGTGGGCAAACTTCTGTTGGTAGATGTCAGCAAGTGCTTCAGCTTTTTTGCTATCATCTTCAAGTTGGATACCAGATACAAGTAGGGGATGCTTAATGTTATTCTTCTTTTTTCCTGCTCCCATGATTCTGTCTAAAAATTGGTGTATTTTTGATTCAGGTGTGTATCTGTCAATCTTTTCCAAGTAGGAAGCCCATGTCAGGGCTTTTGCCTTTCTAGTGTCTCTTCTGAGTCCTGCGCAGGCTTGTTTAAATCGGATGTATGTTTTGGGGTTTGGGTTTTTTCTAAAATTCTTTTCTGCATCTCTTTTTGCAGTAAATGAGGCTTGACACTGGTCATTCCACCATGGTTTTGATGTCTTCCTTGATGATTTATTTATGTATTGTTTGTTGGTAGTTCTAGGTATTGATGATATTGCAGCTTCTTTAAGATGAGTAGTTAGTCTTTTGGTACAGAATTCTGTGTCTTGGCTTTCTTGAATTGGCATGTAATCAATATTTTTGAGAATTTCTTTAAATTTAGTCCAGTTTGCCCTGTTATTGTTAAATTTTGGTGTGTACTCTTCTTCTTCATAAACAGTTCTACCAATTTCTACCAGTATGGCATAATGGTCTGTTAGTAGGTGAGGGACTGTACTTATTTTTGAATATTTAGATAGTTTATTTGGCATTAGTTGTAGGTCAATGGTGGAGAAAAGGTTAGTTTTGCAGTCGTAATAGGTATTCATACCATATGGTGTGGCTATTGACATTTCTGGGAATTCATTTAGTAGGTTTTCTAAAAATTGGCCTGCCTTGTTGGTTTTCTTTCCTCCCCAAGTAGGGCTATGAGCATTGAAGTCTCCTGCTATTATTATTTTCTGATGAATCATCTTAGGTGCAATTTCTGTGAGGAATTCCTTAGCTTCTTGGTTACCATTGGGATTGTAAAAGGAGTATATTGTTAGTGTTTCTCTATCTTTAAGACTTATTTTTACTCCAACTACATCAACCTCATTAGGGTATTCCTTTGGTATTATGAAGTTATGCTTAACATCTTTCCTTACAAGGATAGCCACACCCCCTCCTTTCCTGCCAGATGATCTTTCTTTCCTGTAGAGCTCATATCCTTCTACCCATAGTGTACTTTCTTGGTCAAGGTGGGTTTCCTGGAGACATATAACATGTGTATCTTTTACTTTAGTATACATGAGCAGCTGGTCTAGCTTTTCTTTTGATAGTGAGCGTGTGTTCCATTGGAGGATCTTTAGTGTTGTTTTGCTCTGGTTTTGTAATGGATGGTTGTGGGTTTGGTCTTTATGCATTGGCCATATAGTGGTAAGCTTGATGGTTATTTAGGATGGTGATTAGATCTAGCTCTGCAGTCTCTACTAAGCTTTTAGAGAAGTATTTTGTGGCTAGTTCTCTCAGGATGACTGCCTTAAGTCCTTGGGGCATTTTAGCTTGGGAAAGGAAAGTACTTGCCATGGTGTAGGCTATGAGGTTGGTGATTGCCTTGGCTGTGTTGGTGGGCATTGATTCTGTGGCCTGGTTTGTGACTGATGCTACTGGAGCTAGTGGCTTGGGGTTTTGCTTGATACCTGGTAGGCTTGTGGGTCTTACTTGCCTATTGCTGTTGCTGGAGCTGGTGCTTGCTGGGGCAGGGAACAGGGAAGAGAATCTGGCAGGTATTGGAGATTTTTGTGGTGTGCTAGATGTTCTTGGTGTCCATGGGGTCTCAAGCGTGCTGTATGTTGGGGAGAGGGGTGTGTTGGGAACTGTTTCTGAGGGGATAGCTGGCTTGTTGTATTTACTTACTTGTTGGGCAGCAAATGGGATTGGTATATTTTTTATTTCTGCCATTCTAATAATGTTAAGACGCTCTCTGTATTTAGGACATAGTCTTCTGTTATCAGAATGATGGGGGCCATTGCAATTTATGCATTTAGGTTGGGCTTTACAGTCATTGCTTTCATGTTCTTCTTGGCACACTAGGCATTTGTTTATTGTGGTTTTGCAATGTTTGTAGGTATGGCCTAGTCTATGGCACTTTTTACACTGAATTGGTTTGTCCTTGTATGCCTTATGTGCCTTTGGCTGCCCAAATAGAAATATTTGTTGGGTGATCTGGGGGTGTCCATCCAATATGAAAAGTACAGTCCTACTTGTTTGTGGAGTGTTTATTCCTGGTTTACCTAGGCGGTGGATAGCCTTAACTGGAATGTCTTCCCCATTGGCAGTCATTAAACCCTCTTTTAGTTCAGCTTCAGGGATTTCAGGTGGTATGTTGTATACTACAATTTTTTTTTCTTTTTGTTGAGGTTTCCACTTTTCAGTTGTCACCTGGATGCTTCCAACAGTTGTTAGCTGCAGAGCTGTGTTGGCATGGTTAGCTTCTGGGAACAGGACTTCTAATGAGCCATCTCTAGCTATGTTGATGCTGAAATTGCATCTTAGGGCCTTGAAGAGCGTTAATCTTATCTGCTGTATGTTCTTAGGTAAGAATAGTGTCTCCTGAGATTTTGGAATCAGTCTTATAACTGTTCCATCATGGATGTATTTCTCTGTAGTTTGTTGGGTTGGGCTATGAATTAGGAATGGTTGGGTGGTTTGGTAATGGCCTCTATGGTTTGTAGCCTGTAGAGGACTAGTAGATGGCTTCTTCCTTTTTGATTTTCTCTGTACAGTGATGAACTCAGTTTCTACTGTGCTGGTTTCTGGTCTTTCCTGAACTGTGATCATGGTGTTGTTTTGGCTATCATCAGATGTTTCAGTTTCAATTTCCAATGCAGGATTGGGGACTTGATTAGGGGAGAGTATTGCATCTCCCCAAGACTGGCCCCCTTCCAAGTGGGGGCCAGGTGGATCTGGTTTTGACATTCAGTCAAGGAAAATGGCAAAAATATTGATAACAGGTAAATCAATACAATAAATATATCAGATAAGATACTTGACCAAAAAAAGGATAATAATTGTAATCCTCCTCAAAATGGTAGTAAAAAGGATAATTTTTGTATTAATTATAAAAAAACAATCCTCCGTGATTATTTTCAATTTATTCTGTTCCTTATGAAAGAAACCGTCATAGAAACCAGTTCGGTGAAAGAAACCGTCATAGCCGAAAAAACACCGACATCCAGAATGAAAAAAAAAACGAAAATTCCCAGAAAATCGGTGGCTAATAATCTTCTTTTTCATATTTTTTGCAAGGTCTGTGGATCCAGTATGAGAAACATTCACCTTTTTTAAATTCCAGAAAACCCTTTCACTGATAATTGGATGATTCTAACTAAGTTCCAAAAAAACATCTGCATTTTGACAACTATCAGTAAGCTGCTTGTATAAAGGCGTATTTTTAAGATCATCAATCTATAAATTGCGGCTTCCGAATCATGTGCAAGGGGGCAACAAACGTGAGCATATAATTATATAAGGTTTTACGATTGACGGCAATAATTTTTCGGCATCCTGACCCAATGGGCTAAATGCGTTTTCTAAAGGTTTATGGCAATTTCTACATGGAGGGGTGCATTTCAAAATTAGAAGTCAAAATTACTATGGACTCAGAAAAACATGTTATATTAACGGAAAGCAAAAAACAGAAAGAAGAATACCGCAAATAAAGCAAAATATATAAGATAATGAATGGACCCAAATAGATAAAGTGAAAGCTATGGAACAATTTATCAGAAAAAGGTTAAATACATATTATAGCCATAATAGTATTAAACTCGCTGACGTCAGGAGCAGTTCTTCAGTCTTTATATAAATAAACCTAAAATAAAACTCATAAAATTAAAATATTTTTTCAAACCACAAACTCTTTATTTTCCTAATGAAAATAAAATTTGCCTTGAAACTTATTGTGGTAAAGCTTTCTAATTTAGTTAATTATTAATTTAGTAAAAATATATTAAGACGCAAATACAAAGTTTAGAAATACCACTTTTTATTAAGATAAGGAATATATCCTGCCAAATTATGGTTAACAGGAAATTGAGAAATCACCCCTTCCTAGCAATTGCGTTGGTTGGTTAAAGGAAGGTGTGGTTGATAAAAATGTATAAAAGATACATTTTATGGGAAGGGGCAGATTTAGACTGATACTAACTTTTTGCCGGACTGACCTCTGGTCCGTTGATTTAGAAATACCTTGGAATATTGTCGAATCATTGTAAGTGTCTAAATATCTTATTATATATTATTGTAGTTTTCCTAGACTTGTGGTCTATTTGGGGCAGCCATTCCCAGTAGAAAGTATATATCTAGTATTATTATATGTTAATTGAATAAAAGTATAGCATAATAGCCAACCTCTATACAATTTACCTTTAGCCCCTCGAACATACCCAGCTGGTACGCCTCAATAGTTCGGTCATAGCCTAAGGCACGCTACCAAAGTTTAATTACCTTAGGGCCAGAGTTTATCTCCCAGAGTTTATAAGGGGAAAAATAAAGGCATCTACGACTACATCACCCAAATACCATAAAATACACATTACAACAACTGGTGGCATTGCGGAAAAACTGGGTCGAGGAGACTAAATAAGGTTGCAAAATACAAAAAAAATCGAAATGACCGTATTAGAAGGGGAAAGTAAATGTACTTCGCTTTTAGCGGCGCTCGAATTAGCAAAACTTCGAGCAGCTTTGCTCGAACTTTGGCTATTAGAAATACATTTGTATCCCCTCAAAGATTTGGGTACAATAGATAAAATGGAAAAAAGGCTCGATCAAGAATTGTAAAATAGACAAAAAATACAGAGTCTATTTTTTAGCAAGTAGAACCAAGTGTATAATTAGTAGTTTTTTTAGTGTTAGTAATAAATGAATTGTAGTAGTGCCGTATATTACTAAATAATAAAGTATTTGTACCGTGAATTGAAAGAATAAAATAAAAGATAATACGTATAGAAAAACAAAATCTAGCTGGACCGATGAAACGTTGGTAGAAACAGAAGAATTTTAGGCATAATAGTGGCAAATAGGGTCCTAATTCAGCCTTACTACTGGTACAGGCTATAGACTTCTTGTTCAAGGATAACACTGCTACAATTTAGCAAAGGAAGCACATAAATTGTGGTCCAAACAAATATAGGTTAGAAGCTGCCATTTCCGAGTGTTCTAGGAGTAGAGATGCTTCAAAAATATGGCATCTTACGACGTAATAAGCAATAGAATTACCTTTGTTAAAGCTAACAAATACTATGTTAGTTTTGTAGTTCACAAGAAAAGGGAAGGAAAAGATATATAAATATATAGTTAAAGTACTTGAGGAAAGGGATGAAAAAAAAAGAGAAAAGTAACCTTATAAATAAGAAAAAAAATGTGGAATCTTAGCAAAAGTCGCCGAAGGAAGCAAAAAAAAGAGTTGTTACCCAGCTGTGACTGGACCTCTGCATAAGCCGAGAAGTTCGGTGAAAGAAACCGTCATAGCCGAAAAAACACCGACATCCAGAATGAAAAAAAAAACGAAAATTCCCAGAAAATCGGTGGCTAATAATCTTCTTTTTCATATTTTTTGCAAGGTCTGTGGATCCAGTATGAGAAACATTCACCTTTTTTAAATTCCAGAAAACCCTTTCACTGATAATTGGATGATTCTAACTAAGTTCCAAAAAAACATCTGCATTTTGACAACTATCAGTAAGCTGCTTGTATAAAGGCGTATTTTTAAGATCATCAATCTATAAATTGCGGCTTCCGAATCATGTGCAAGGGGGCAACAAACGTGAGCATATAATTATATAAGGTTTTTACGATTGACGGCAATAATTTTTCGGCATCCTGACCCAATGGGCTAAATGCGTTTTCTAAAGGTTTATGGCAATTTCTACATGGAGGGGTGCATTTCAAAATTAGAAGTCAAAATTACTATGGACTCAGAAAAACATGTTATATTAACGGAAAGCAAAAAACAGAAAGAAGAATACCGCAAATAAAGCAAAATATATAAGATAATGAATGGACCCAAATAGATAAAGTGAAAGCTATGGAACAATTTATCAGAAAAAGGTTAAATACATATTATAGCCATAATAGTATTAAACTCGCTGACGTCAGGAGCAGTTCTTCAGTCTTTATATAAATAAACCTAAAATAAAACTCATAAAATTAAAATATTTTTTCAAACCACAAACTCTTTATTTTCCTAATGAAAATAAAATTTGCCTTGAAACTTATTGTGGTAAAGCTTTCTAATTTAGTTAATTATTAATTTAGTAAAAATATATTAAGACGCAAATACAAAGTTTAGAAATACCACTTTTTATTAAGATAAGGAATATATCCTGCCAAATTATGGTTAACAGGAAATTGAGAAATCACCCCTTCCTAGCAATTGCGTTGGTTGGTTAAAGGAAGGTGTGGTTGATAAAAATGTATAAAAGATACATTTTATGGGAAGGGGCAGATTTAGACTGATACTAACTTTTTGCCGGACTGACCTCTGGTCCGTTGATTTAGAAATACCTTGGAATATTGTCGAATCATTGTAAGTGTCTAAATATCTTATTATATATTATTGTAGTTTTCCTAGACTTGTGGTCTATTTGGGGCAGCCATTCCCAGTAGAAAGTATATATCTAGTATTATTATATGTTAATTGAATAAAAGTATAGCATAATAGCCAACCTCTATACAATTTACCTTTAGCCCCTCGAACATACCCAGCTGGTACGCCTCAATAGTTCGGTCATAGCCTAAGGCACGCTACCAAAGTTTAATTACCTTAGGGCCAGAGTTTATCTCCCAGAGTTTATAAGGGGAAAAATAAAGGCATCTACGACTACATCACCCAAATACCATAAAATACACATTACAACAACTGGTGGCATTGCGGAAAAACTGGGTCGAGGAGACTAAATAAGGTTGCAAAATACAAAAAAAAATCGAAATGACCGTATTAGAAGGGGAAAGTAAATGTACTTCGCTTTTAGCGGCGCTCGAATTAGCAAAACTTCGAGCAGCTTTGCTCGAACTTTGGCTATTAGAAATACATTTGTATCCCCTCAAAGATTTGGGTACAATAGATAAAATGGAAAAAAGGCTCGATCAAGAATTGTAAAATAGACAAAAAATACAGAGTCTATTTTTTAGCAAGTAGAACCAAGTGTATAATTAGTAGTTTTTTTAGTGTTAGTAATAAATGAATTGTAGTAGTGCCGTATATTACTAAATAATAAAGTATTTGTACCGTGAATTGAAAGAATAAAATAAAAGATAATACGTATAGAAAAACAAAATCTAGCTGGACCGATGAAACGTTGGTAGAAACAGAAGAATTTTAGGCATAATAGTGGCAAATAGGGTCCTAATTCAGCCTTACTACTGGTACAGGCTATAGACTTCTTGTTCAAGGATAACACTGCTACAATTTAGCAAAGGAAGCACATAAATTGTGGTCCGAACAAATATAGGTTAGAAGCTGCCATTTCCGAGTGTTCTAGGAGTAGAGATGCTTCAAAAATATGGCATCTTACGACGTAATAAGCAATAGAATTACCTTTGTTAAAGCTAACAAATACTATGTTAGTTTTGTAGTTCACAAGAAAAGGGAAGGAAAAGATATATAAATATATAGTTAAAGTACTTGAGGAAAGGGATGAAAAAAAAAGAGAAAAGTAACCTTATAAATAAGAAAAAAAATGTGGAATCTTAGCAAAAGTCGCCGAAGGAAGCAAAAAAAAGAGTTGTTACCCAGCTGTGACTGGACCTCTGCATAAGCCGAGAAGTTCGGTGAAAGAAACCGTTAATCGCAGAAAATGGAGGCATGGGGATAGGTCTTAAAAGGTTCTCCTTTACCTACACAGAGGACCTTTATCTGAATAATGGTGTTAGAAAAAGTTCAAATTCTGAATTAGCTGCACAAAATGCGTCCGAAAAAAGTTCAAACTTGAATTTTAAACCATGGCTGCTTTTGAGCCATGTAGATATAAAACGAGCCAGTGTATGAAAACTGTTATGCTTGTTTACATAGAATATAAGCCCACATTAAGACAAACGGATAAGGCAAGGCATCCTTATGGGATAGCTAATATTGATAATTCTGGTCCGCTCTTACGGTTACTCAATGACGAATCATCCTCAAGTCTAGTCTGATTATAAATCAGCAGAGTTTAGTCGAATATCAGGTAGAGTGTATATCAGATAAAACACGGTCTGATAGTGGAAATCAAATAGAGTGATGCCAATAGTCCCTTATATTCAAATTAGCCTACAAGTAGATTGTATCCAGGAACTAAATAGAAATAATATTACGGAAAAAATAAATAAAAATAAAACCAGTAAAGAGCCGCTAAGGAAATATCTATATTTTCCTTCTTTTAATCGGTATGTAAATAACATCAGAATTTTCCTTCAAATATATATCGCCAGTAAAAATTATTACCGTCACGTAGAAAAGAAATTCAAAAAAATTTTAGCCTAAATACTCGTAAGTTCCCAGAAAAGAAATAAGCTCCGATCTAAAGTGACATCATAGCTTTCTGCAAAAATTTTGTCTCCGAGACGAAGTAAAACTTCACGAATGGTGTAATGACAAGACTTGTCAACAAGAATTAGGCTACGTTTCATAAAATAAATTAAGTAAGGCCACGTAACTTTTATATAGGTGCAGTGAAACTAATTAAATTACACATATTTAGAATCAACATTAAAAGGCAATTATTTTGATATGCATATTGAAAAAAAAACTTATTTTGGGGGGTAGTAAAAAAAAGAAGGAGGGTAGTCTACTGAAATAAAGTCATTGGAAGCTAGCAAATTTGGAGTTGAGCTCAATAACTGCTGGTCTCTCGTTGTTAAGTAAATGCGAAGCATCTACTCACCTTTGACTCTCTGGGGTGGCACTTTCAGTCGAATTTGAAAAAAAAAAAACTGTTTTTGAAGAATTTTAAAATAATTATGATGGGAAAAACAGCAAGAGTTTACATTAAGTCGACTACATGTGCAAGCTGGCTGTAATCTTATTATAATTAGTTATAGTCTAATATAATTTTTTTTATTAGTTACAAATGGTAAAAAGAAAAAAATTTTAAAGAAGCGCTATAAAGATTTAAGCAAAACTTAGAATAAGCTTAGAAAGCAAAAGAAAATGCTAGGTAGAAACAAGCAATGAAAAATAAGTTATAACCTAAAAACTTACCAGAAGGTAAAAGCCAACGACAAAATCCATTAAAAATAACCAATAAATCTCATCGTCACAAGCAAACCACAGTAGTTCAAGGTAATAATTTTAACTCTAGCGATGTATTGGATCTGAGAAAACGAATTGGCACAGGAGAATCCTAGTTTAAACAATTGGCTTTCACCTGTGCCAACCCAAACACCCAAATCCCAATCCGTTGAACCCTAACCCAAACTAAACGTATCCACTTTTTCTTTGAAAATAAAATATAACATTACACAACAACAAAAAACTCGCAGTAATGAACAGAAATTCATTCTTGTAATTCTCCCAGATTCAATCTTATCAATAAACCACAGATAATGAGCACCGAATTCAAAGTTATTTGGCCTTGCAAGGGAATTATTGCCTCTCTTTCTTTGGCAAATAAAATAATAATTAAATCTGGGAAAATTGACAACCAGTATATCGTAAAAATTGCATTTTAGGAAGAAATGAGAACTAGCAAATGCGGGGCAAAACTTAATTAAAAGTGTTCTAAAAATCACCTAAAGAATACAGTACTTTTCTAACACAAACACTTTTGGACAGAAAAATTGAATTATGTCAAAAAAATACAGGTGGAAAAAATTCGACACCCCCTCCCCCCACCTCTTAAAAATAAGGAGATAATGAATTTGACCATAAAAGGGAAATTAGTATAAACACTTGTAAATGTATTGAATAAAACATGAAACATATAAATATAGGCTTAGAAAAGACCTATCTTACTGAAAAAAAACGGAATAGAAACTTGAAAAAAAACCTTTAGGCTTCATTGAAGTAAAGAATAAAAAAAGAGAAGGGTTCAAGTTGAAAATATAGTAGACAAAATTAAAGGAGAAGAAACTGAATGATGTCAGTTAAACTCTGTTATGCGCATATATTGAACCGACCGAACGAGACTAGTATGAAAATTGTACTAAATAGGTACAAAATAAGTAGCATTAATTCTACGGAACCACCGTTACAGTGGTTAACGCGGGTCGAAATTAATAGAAATATTGGAGAAATGCTCCAAGTAGACAGGAAATATTTTTGCTCTCTTATGTGGGAGTCGTTTTCAGAAAAATGACTAACATGGCATGAAAAATTAAAAGAAGGCAAATAATATCCTTAAGGACTTAAGTTGAAGTTGAAAGCTAAGACAAGACCACTAAAAGTTGGGAAGTTAAAGTGAAAATAGTCATTGTCACTTGTATGTCTAAAACTAAATTACTGTGTGCCATGAAGGCCAGGTATTTTCTGCAGAAGGGCCACTTTTCTGAAAAAAGAATAGCCCAAGAGAAAATTGTGGCCACAAATCAAAAAGTGAGGCAATACTCTAAATAATTAATTATTGTGTGTGTAGGTTCATAATAGTCCTTTTAGTTGTAGCTGATGACAAGAGGACCTGGAAACGTTATAAGGAGCTACCAGAAGGCAGCCCTGGTAAGTAAACCTTCAGAGTACAGGCAAGAGTCATTTGCTAATAGCATAAGAGGTATAAGGTGAACAGCAAAAATTTTTAACTTATCAGATCCAAGCTGTAAATGAAGCCTTAACCCAAAAGGACATTAAAGCTGAAAAAAAGAGATATTACAGGCAAAAAACGTTATAAAACTGTCTCAAGTACCTAGAATTCGAAAAGAATTAGAAAGCTCAGAAGTCTGAATAAACAAACAGGCATATAGTAAGCTAATGACAGTACATGAAACAAGTGGGTTCGAAATAGAATCAAAGTTGTAAAACAAAGATAAGAAAATGTATGTAGTTGTATAAAGAAAAGAAATATAAATTTGTATTAATGTAATTGGGAACATATATGCAATTATAAATATATTTTGAAAAACTTTTATAAATATGGAATTGTTATCGTAAAAAAAAAAAATATAGAAATGTAAATAGATAAGTCATGTTATATGAACTATTTCCAAGCCCTTATATGTAGACTAATCACAGTGCTCAATTATAGTGTATAAATCTATTAATTAGGGAAGATTTATTTTTATTTTAAATTGCAGTTAAGACTTCTCAGATAAAATTCTTGGCGGGCATATATATATATATATATATATATATATATATATATATATATATATATATATATATATATATATATATATATATATATATATATATATATATATATATATATATATATATTATATATATATATATATATATATATATATATATATATATATATATATATATATATATATATAATATATATATATATATATATATATATATATATATATATATATATATATATATATATATATATATATATATATATATATATATATATATATATATATATATATATATATATATATATATATATATATATATATATATATATATATATATATATATATATATATATATATATATATATATATATATATATATATATATACTTATATGTATATAACCTAAACTATCCATGTAAATATAGTGAATTAATATGTTGAGTATTTGTGTTTTTTGTGTTTTTTATATCATTCAAGAAGTATTCTATATTAATACTTCATAAGCAATTCATAAAACACTAATTGGAATGAATTCCAATGCTAGTCTATACCGTGTTTTATTTTTTTAAATGCTTTGAGTTTTAACCAGTAGTTAAATATCCTATCTAGTTTTGCGAATTAAAAAAATACTTGTGTAAGCTATTATACAATGCTTGTATATATATACTATATTTTTATTTTCTTTAAATTTTAACTAGTAATTTAATGCAATATATAAATGTTTGACATCGAGTCAACGTATAAATATATTTTTATTTTGAATCAATCTGTTCAGTGATTAATAATTATATATTAAGAGTAAAAAGAGGAGAAAGTAATTAAAAGTAATTAATTTTCGTTATAAAAAAAGAATGCAGTGATATATACAAATTTTGAGTGTTTCTTTTTACTATACGTAGGTAACAAATTATGCTTTATGTGTATACTAATGTGAATATTTATTTTAGATACAGCCTTAGCTTTTATTTTGGAAATACAATATTTCGTAACATCCTTTCGGATCCATTTTTTTCAATAATTTTTGACGAATTTTTGGAAAGTACATATTTTGAAGCCAATTCAAATGTATCCTGATACTATCATCTCATACAATCAGAAACCAAACCATACTTGATCAACTGATATTTTGGAAACTATAGCAGTATGACAGACTTTACTACTAGTTCATCAGAAAGTGAGATAAATCAGAACTTAATTTAGGCTTAGAGAATGTGCTACATAGCCCAAATGGCTTATATTATTAAAATATGTGAAAATGCTTTGTGCTGGAAAAATAACATGTGAAAATTTAAAAACAAAAATGTTATGTGTAATTTATCTAAGGTATTTCTAAAACGAAAAATAAACGGTATATCAACCACATCACAAGGATAAATTAAATTATTAATGGGAATTAAATTTAAACTCAAATAATTCATAAACTTTTCTAATATCACTTGAAATCTAATTTAAGCAAAACCCCTAATATAATGTTTAAGCTGCTTGGGGTCAAGTTAAAACAGAAGATGCATATGAAGAAGGGTAAAAAGAGTACTTTTCAGTGCTAGAGACAGAGAAAAAGAGAAACAAGGATGAATTTCAAATTGATATCCTTCGACAAAAAAAGAATATGGCCTATATTGGACCAGAAAAATGGCCCAAAGGAAACCCATTGAGGGTATATGCACATAATGACACAAAGATGGCAGCATAATAGCTGTAAACAAAATTAAGTTGTTTTAAAAGTAAAATATTGAGAATTGGGACAATTCTTCTTTAAATGGGGAGTATTGTGGTAAAGATTTCTAATTTAGTTAATTATTAATTTAGTGAAAATATATTAAGACGCAAATACAAAGTTTAGAAATACCACTTTTTATTAAGATAAGGAATATATCCTGCCAAGTTTTGGTTAACGGGAAATTGAGAAATCACCCCTTCCTAGCAATTGCGTTGGTTGGTTAAAGGAAGGTGTGGTTGATAAAAATGTATAAAAGATACATTTTATGGGAAGGGGCAGATTTAGACTGATACTAACTTTTTGCCGGACTGACCTCTGGTCCGTTGATTTAGAAATACCTTAGAATATTGTCGAATCATTTTAAGTGTCTAAATATCTTATTATATATTATTGTAGTTTTCCGAGACTTGTGGTCTATTTGGGACAGCCAGTCCCAGTAGAAAGTATATATCTAGTATTATTATATGTTAATTGAATAAAAGTATTGCATCATAGCCAATCTTACGTAATTTTACGTAAAATGGCATTTTACGATGTAATAAGCAATAGAATTACCTTTGTTAAAGCTAACAAATGCTAGGTTAGTTTTGTAGTTCACAAGCAAAGGGAAGAAAAAGATATATAAATATATAATTAAAGTACTTGAGGAAAGGGATGAAAAAAATGAGAAAAGTAACCTTATAAGTAAGAAAACAAATGTGGAAGCTTAGCAAAAGTCACCGAAGAAAGCAAAAAAAAGAGTTGTTATCCAGCTGTGACTGAACCTCTGCATAAGGCGAGAAGTTCGGAAAAAGAAACCGTTAATCACAGAAAATGGAGGCATGGGGATAGGTCTTAAGAGGTTCTCCTTTACCTACACAGAGGACCTTCATCCGAATAATGGTGTTAGAAAAAGTTCAAATTCTGAATTAGCCGCACAAAATGCGTCCGAAAAAAGTTCAAACTTGAATTTTAAACCATGGCTGCTTTTGAGCCATGTAGATATAAAACGAGCCAGTGTATGAAAACTGTTATGCTTGTTTGCATAGAACATAAGCCCAAATTAGGACAAACGGATAAGGCAAGGCATCCTTAGGGGATAGCTAATATTGATAATTCTGTCCGCTCTTACGGTTACTCAATGACGAATCATCCTCAAGTCTAGTCTGATTATAAATCAGCAGAGTTTAGTCAAATATCAGGTAGAGTTTATATCAGATAAAACACGGTCTGATAGTAGAAATCAAATAGAGTGAAGCCAATAGTCCCTTATATTCAAATTAGCCTAAAAGTAGATTGTATCCAGGAACTAAATAGAAATAATATTACGGAAAAAAAAAATAAAAATAAAACGAGTAAAGAGCCGCTAAGGAAATATCTATATTTTCCTTCTTTTAATCGGTATGTAAATAACATCAAAGTTTTCCTTCAAATATATATCGCCAGTAAAAATTATTACCGTCACGTAGAAAAGAAATTCAAAAAATTTTAGCCTAAATACTCGTAAGTTCCCAGAAAAGAAATAAGCTCCGATCTAAAGTGACATCATAGCTTCCTGCAAAAATTTTGTCTCCGAGACGAAATAAACCTTCAGGAATGGTGTAATGACAAGTCTTTTCAAAAAGAATTAGGCTACGTTTCATAAAAGAAATTAAGTAAGGCAACGTAACTTTTAAATAGGTGCAGTGATACTAATTAAATTACACATATTTAGAATCAACATTAAAAAGCAATTATTTTGATATGCATATTGAAAAAAAAGTTATTTTGGGGGGTAATAATAAAAAAGAAGGAGGGTAGTCTACTGAAATAAGGTCATTGGAAGCTAGCAAATTTGGAGTTGAGCTCAATCACTGCTGGTCTCTCGTTGTTAAGTAAATGCGAAGCATCTATTGACCTTTGACTCTCTGAGGTGGCACTTTCAGTCGAATTTAGAAAAAACTGTTTTTGAAGAATTTTAAAATAATTATAATGGGAAAAACAGCAAGAGTTTACATTAAGTCGACTACATGTACAAGCTGGCTGTAATTTTATTATAATTAGTTATAATCTAATATGGAAATTTTTTTTATTAGTTACAAATGGTAAAAAAAATTTTAAAGAAGCACTATAAAGATTTAAGCAAAACTTAGAATAAGCTTAGAAAGCAAAAAAAGTGCTAGGTAAAAAAAAAGCAATGAAAAATAAGCTATAACCTAAAAACTTACCTGGAGGTAAAAGCCAACGACAAAATCCATTAAAAATAACCAATAAATCTCATCGTCACAAGCAAACCACAGTAGTTCAAGGTAATAATTTTAACTCTAGCGATGTATTGGATCTGAGAAAACGAACTGGCACAGGAGAATCCTAGTTTAAACAATTGGTTTTCACCTGTGCCAACCCAAACACCCAAATCCCAATCCGTTGAACCCTAACCCAAACTAAACGTATCCACTTTTTCTTTGAAAATAAAATATAACATTACACAACAAAAAAAACTCGCAGTAATGAACAGAAATTCATTCTTGTAACTCTCCCAGATTCAAGCTTATCAATAAACCACAGATAATGAGCATCGAATTCAAAGTTATTTAGCCTTGCAAGGGAATTATTGCCTCTCTTTCTTTGGCAAATAAAATAATAATTAAAGCTGGGAAAAATCGGCAACCAGTATATCGTAAGAATTGTATTTTAGGAAGAAATGAGAACTAGCAAAGGCGGGGCAAAACTTAATTAAAAGTGTTCTAAAAATCAACTGAAGAATACAGTACTTTTCTAACACAAACACTTTTGGACAGAAAAAATTGAATTATGTAAAAAAAATACAGGTGGAAAAAATTAGACACCCCCCCCCCCCACCTCTTAAAAATAAGGAGATAATGAATTTGACCATAAAAGGGCAATTAGCATAAACACTTGTAAAAGTTATTGAATAAAACATGAAACATATAAATATAGGCTTAGAAAAGACCTATCTTACTGAAAAAAAACGGAATAAAAACTTGAAAAAAAACCTTAGGCTTCATTGAACTAAAGAATAAAAAAAAGAGAAGGATTCAAGTTGAAAATATAGTAGACAAAATTAAAGGAGAAGAAACTGAATGGAGTCAGTTAAACTCTGTTATACACATATACTGAACCGACCGAACGAGACTAGTATGAAAATTGTACTAAATAGGTACAAAATAAGTAGCATTAGTTCTACGGAGCCACCATTACAGTGGTTAACGCGGGCCGAGATTTATAGAAATATTGGAGAAATGCTTCAAGTAGACAGGAAATATTTTGCTCTCTTATGTGGGAGTCATTTTCAGAAAAATGACTAACATGGCATGAAAAATTAAAAGAAGGCACATATTATCCGTAAGGACTTAAGTTGAAGTTGAAACCTAAGAAAAGACCACTAAAAGTTGGGAAGTTAAAGTGAAAATAGTCATTGTCACTTGTATGTCTAAACCTAAATTACTGTGTGCCATGAAGGCCAGGTATTTTCTGCAGAAGGGCCACTTTTCTGAAAAAAGAATAGCCCAAGAGAAAATTGTGGCCACAAATCAAAAAGTGTGGCAATACTATAAATAATTAATTATTGTGTGTGCAGGTTCATAATAGTCCTTTTAGCTGTAGCTGATGACAAGAGGACCTGGAAACGTTATAAGGAGCTACCAGAAGGCAGCCCTGGTAAGCAAACCTTCAGAGTACAGGCAAGAGTCATTTGATAATGGCATAAGAGGTATAAGGTGAACAGCAACAATTTTTAACTTATCAGATCCAAACTGCAAATGAAGCCTTAACAAAAAAGGAAATTAAAGCTGAAAAAAAGAGATATTGCAGGCAAAAAAAAATCTCAAGTACCTAGAATTTGAAAAGAATTAGAAAGCTCAGAAGTCTGAATAAACAAACAGGCATATAGTAAGCTAATGACAGTACATGAAACAAGTGGGTTCGAAATAGAATCAAAGTTGTAAAACAAAGATAAGAAAATGTATGTAGTTGTATAAAGAAAAGAAATATAAATTTGTATTAATGTAATTGGGAACATATATGCAATTGGGAACATATAAGGTAATGACGGTTAATGAAACAAGTGGGTTCGAAATAGAACCAAAGTTGTAAAACAAAGATAAGAAAATGTATGTAGTCGCATACGGAAAAGATATATAAATTTGTATTTATGTAATTGGGAAAATATATAAAATTATAAATCTATTTTCAAAAACTTTTATAAATATGGAATTGTTATCGTATAAAAAAAAGAACATTATTCATACAGTTTATTAGCCTGGCACTTTAACTTTATATAAAATAGATAGAAAATATGTTTTTGAGGAGGATCCTCCCCCACAACCCTCAGGGCATGGGTTTTAAGTTATGCCCTGGGGGCATATAAGGTTTTTATAGAAGGCGTTGCCGTAGAAACTTCAATAAAGGCTCATTCGATCTGAAATTCAAAGGGATAGTATCCTTTCTAATATTCGAAAGCGATTGGAGGGAAACTAGCCCTCCCCATGCCCATAATTCACCTAAACGCCTCTGATCAAAACTTTGAGATAGCCATTTTGTTCAGCGTAGTTGATTTCCAGATAGAAAATATGTATTTGAGGAGGACAATCCCCCACAACCCTCAGGACAAGGGTTTTAAGTTATGCCCTGGGGGCATATAAAGTTTTTACAGAAGACGTTGTAGTAGAAACTTCAAAACAGGCTCATTCAATTAAAAATTCAAAGGGCTAGTGCCCTTCTTAGTAGTCGAAAGTGATTGGAGGGCAAATAGCCCCCCCCCCACGTCCATCATTCCCCCAAACACATCCGATCAAAATTTTGAGATAGCCATTTTGTTCAGCGTAGTTGATTTCTAGATAGAAAATATATTTTTGAGGAGGACACTCCCCCACAACCCTTGGGGCAACAGTTTTAAGCTATGGCTTGGGGGCATATAAGGTTTTTATAGAAGGTGTTGTCGTAGAAACTTCAAAAAAGGGTCATTCGATTGAAAATTCAAAGGGTTAGTGCCCTTTTTAATAGTCGAAAGTGATTGGAGGGCAACTAGCCCCCCCCCCACGCTCATCATTTCTCCAAACACATCCAATCAAAATTTTGAGATGGCTATTTTGTTCAGCGTAGTTGATTTTCAGATAGAACATATGTTTTTGAGGAGGACACTCCCCCACAACCCTCAAGGCAAGGGTTTTCAGTTATACCCTGGGGGAGCATAAAGTTTTTATAGAAGGTGGTGTCGTAAAAACTTCAAAAAAGGCTCGTTCGATTGGAAATTCAAAGGAATAGTGCCTTTTTTAATAGTCGAAAGTGATTTGAGGGCAACTAGCCCCCCTCTCACGCCTACCTTTTTCCCAAACACATCCAATCAAAATTTTGAGACAGCCATTTTATTAAACGTAGTTTTAAATTCTGGGAATCAGGTTCTTTGAGGATGACAAATCCCCCACAGCCCTCAGGGCAAGGATTGTAATTTAAGGATTGTCCGAATCCTTCCCATTATTTCTTATGGAAGGGATGCTCGTATAAACTTTAGAGTGGGCTCATTTGATTGGAAATTGAAAGTTCTTGTTCACTTTTTAAGAGTCAAAAGAGATTGGAGGGCAACTAGCCCCCCACCCCCTCCACGCCCTAAATGTATAAGATAAAAATTTTGAGATAGACATTTTGTTAAAATAGTTCAAAGTTCTGATAACAAAAAAATTCCGGTGTCGACACAGCATACCAGGGCCCGGGGATAGGCGTTGTAATTTTTACCCTGGGGGCATTTAAACAATCAAACAATCATTACACAAACAATCAATGCAAACAAACATACAATACATATTAATGTAAATTAATAAATAAATTTAGTGTTTTAAATTTATTTTCTTAATGCTACTAAGTTTTAGACAATAGAAAATTAAAGGTCATTAAGGCAATAAGGTTTTGATGTTTGATTGTTTTTTCGTTGTACACAAAGATTAGTGAAAACAGGGCCACCAACGGGAAGTTTGTGCACAGCCAGCCCCGTCCGCCCACCCTTTAGGATTCAACCTGACCCCTAATATCCTCCCATTTGTAGCGCAAATGTGAGGATATCCTTATATAGTGCTTGTTAATGGTTATCTGTTTTGTAAAGTCAATTTAGTTTTTTTAATTAATTGTTTTCTGTTACCAAGTTTTAGACAATAGAAAACAAAAGGTCAAAAAGACCATAAGGCTTTAATGTTATATTGGGTCTCTTTCTAAAAACTCCTCATTTTGTTGTGTTCAGCCAGCCCTGCCCGCCCACCCCTTAGCATTAAACCCGACGCCTTGATATCCTACCATTTGCAGTGCAAATGGGAGGATAGGTCCGTCCAACCCCCTAATATCCTCGCATTTGCAGCGCAAATGGGAGGATAGCTCTATACACTGCTTGTGAATGGTTATCTCTTGTCTAAAGTTATTTTAATTTTTAGATTAATTTTCTTATGTTACTAAGCTTTAGACAATAAAAAACTAAAGGTCATAAGGGCAAGAAGGTTTCGATGTTTTATTTTTTTTTAGTTGTGCACTAATATTAGTGAAAACACGGCCATCAACGAGAAGGTTGTGCACAGCCATCCCCGTCCGCCCACCCCTTAGCATTAAATCTAACCCCCTCCTCCCATTTGTAGCCCAAATGAGATGATAGCTCTATATACTGCAACGATTATATAATTCACTCTAGATACTAAAATAATTTTCTCTGTTTGTAGATTTTGCTTCCATATAAAAGGATTTGCTCATTGCCACAAAGGCAATAAGGTTTCGATGATTTTTTTTTTTTTTTTTAGTTGTGCAATAAGATCAGTGAAAACAGGACCACCAACTGAAAGGTTTTGCACAGCCCGTCCGGTCCGCCTACCCCTTTGCACTAAACCCGACCCCTCCTCCCATTTGTTGCGCAAATGGGAGGATAGCTCTATGTAATGCTTGTTAATGCTTATCTGTTTTGTAAAGTTATTTTAGTTTTTTTTATTATTTTTTTTCTGTTACTAAGTTTTAGACAATAGAAAAACAAAGGTCATAAAGACCACAAGGCTTTAATGTTTTATCGGGTCTTTTTCTAAAAACTTCTCACTTTGTGGTTCACAGCCAGCTCCGCTCGTCCACCCTTTAGCATTAAACCTCTTAACGCAAGTTATCGGATCAACCTATTTTGCACCCCCCCCCCCCTAAAAATCCTGGATCCACCCCTGGTGTAAGGGCACTGTAAATTTTAATTTGTAATTCAATGAACCCCGTTCCAGAGTTTATGCGACAGCCTCTTCCACATAAATTGCCCCTGGAAAAATAAATAAGAATTAATTCATTGAACCCTAATGGCTCTTTACTTAGGTAACGCTATAGCATTGCCTCTGACCTAAAAAGTTGAGTAGAAATTTCAGCTTCCCTTCTTATGAATATCCGAAATTATCTGAGGGGAACATGTTTGGGGGAGCATATTCCACAGCTGGGAAATTTCTGCTGGGTGGAAGTTAACCCGGGGGGATTATTAGCAGGAAAAGAAAATGTTCTTTGAGGGGAGAGGAATTTCCAGGGATGGGTTTTCCAAATGTAAGTTATTCAGGGAGGGGACGACTAAACCCATTCGATAATATTCTAAATTTTACATCTGAAAGTAACGGGAATAAAGAATCAACGGAAATGTCAGAGATAGCACTTCAGGTTCCTTTAGAGGATTTTGTTTGTGTCTTGAAAAAAGACATTTTCAAAAGACGGATTATTTTCATTTGTATTACTTTCTCTGTGGCTGCTCAATTATGCAAATGAGGGGGGAGATTTCGTCCCACCACTGTCTACGCTAAGGTTTCAGAATTTATCTCAAGGTTTAAAAATGAACGCAATGCGATAAAAGTATAACTCAAAACAATATATATAGAATAGTATATGCACATAACACGGAACAATTAATCAAAATTGCATATTATGAGTTGATACTCACCCAAATGATGGGCCAGGGGGCCCACCATTCCACAATCTATGAAATCAATCCTGCAATAACTAAAAATATAAAGTATTTTGAGTATTTTAACGTTTTCCACAACTCAAACGGTCAGACATTCTACAGCCCAATGAGTCTGTCTCATCTCCTAAATCGGGAAGGGAGGAGATAAGTGAATTTCCGTCCCGTATTGGATGAGTTTCCAACCTCACCCTCCCCCTCTCCTACTATCCACGCTAAAGTTTACTTCTTTGTGCCAACTACGCCGCTCCCACCCCAAAGACATTTAATAAGGTTAAGTTTTGTATGGGAAGAACACATAGTAAATCTATTATAATTATCCAATTATAAGGTTAAAATACATACTCTGTGATAGATGAGAAATTGCTTTGGCACACAAAATACTATTAAGGTCAATTCGGATGACAAATCCCCCACAGCCCTCAGGGCAAGGATTGTAATTTAAGGATTGTCCGAATCCTTCCCATTATTTCTTATGGAAGGGATGCTCGTATAAACTTTAGAGTGGGCTCATTTGATTGGAAATTGAAAGTTCTTGTTCACTTTTTAAGAGTCAAAAGAGATTGGAGGGCAACTAGCCCCCCACCCCCTCCACGCCCTAAATGTATAAGATAAAAATTTTGAGATAGACATTTTGTTAAAATAGTTCAAAGTTCTGATAACAAAAAAATTCCGGTGTCGACACAGCATACCAGGGCCCGGGGATAGGCGTTGTAATTTTTACCCTGGGGGCATTTAAACAATCAAACAATCATTACACAAACAATCAATGCAAACAAACATACAATACATATTAATGTAAATTAATAAATAAATTTAGTGTTTTAAATTTATTTTCTTAATGCTACTAAGTTTTAGACAATAGAAAATTAAAGGTCATTAAGGCAATAAGGTTTTGATGTTTGATTGTTTTTTCGTTGTACACAAAGATTAGTGAAAACAGGGCCACCAACGGGAAGTTTGTGCACAGCCAGCCCCGTCCGCCCACCCTTTAGGATTCAACCTGACCCCCTAATATCCTCCCATTTGTAGCGCAAATGTGAGGATATCCTTATATAGTGCTTGTTAATGGTTATCTGTTTTGTAAAGTCAATTTAGTTTTTTTAATTAATTGTTTTCTGTTACCAAGTTTTAGACAATAGAAAACAAAAGGTCAAAAAGACCATAAGGCTTTAATGTTATATTGGGTCTCTTTCTAAAAACTCCTCATTTTGTTGTGTTCAGCCAGCCCTGCCCGCCCACCCCTTAGCATTAAACCCGACGCCTTGATATCCTACCATTTGCAGTGCAAATGGGAGGATAGGTCCGTCCAACCCCCTAATATCCTCGCATTTGCAGCGCAAATGGGAGGATAGCTCTATACACTGCTTGTGAATGGTTATCTCTTGTCTAAAGTTATTTTAATTTTTAGATTAATTTTCTTATGTTACTAAGCTTTAGACAATAAAAAACTAAAGGTCATAAGGGCAAGAAGGTTTCGATGTTTTATTTTTTTTTAGTTGTGCACTAATATTAGTGAAAACACGGCCATCAACGAGAAGGTTGTGCACAGCCATCCCCGTCCGCCCACCCCTTAGCATTAAATCTAACCCCCTCCTCCCATTTGTAGCCCAAATGAGATGATAGCTCTATATACTGCAACGATTATATAATTCACTCTAGATACTAAAATAATTTTCTCTGTTTGTAGATTTTGCTTCCATATAAAAGGATTTGCTCATTGCCACAAAGGCAATAAGGTTTCGATGATTTTTTTTTTTTTTTTTTTAGTTGTGCAATAAGATCAGTGAAAACAGGACCACCAACTGAAAGGTTTTGCACAGCCCGTCCGGTCCGCCTACCCCTTTGCACTAAACCCGACCCCTCCTCCCATTTGTTGCGCAAATGGGAGGATAGCTCTATGTAATGCTTGTTAATGCTTATCTGTTTTGTAAAGTTATTTTAGTTTTTTTTATTATTTTTTTTCTGTTACTAAGTTTTAGACAATAGAAAAACAAAGGTCATAAAGACCACAAGGCTTTAATGTTTTATCGGGTCTTTTTCTAAAAACTTCTCACTTTGTGGTTCACAGCCAGCTCCGCTCGTCCACCCTTTAGCATTAAACCTCTTAACGCAAGTTATCGGATCAACCTATTTTGCACCCCCCCCCTAAAAATCCTGGATCCACCCCTGGTGTAAGGGCACTGTAAATTTTAATTTGTAATTCAATGAACCCCGTTCCAGAGTTTATGCGACAGCCTCTTCCACATAAATTGCCCCTGGAAAAATAAATAAGAATTAATTCATTGAACCCTAATGGCTCTTTACTTAGGTAACGCTATAGCATTGCCTCTGACCTAAAAAGTTGAGTAGAAATTTCAGCTTCCCTTCTTATGAATATCCGAAATTATCTGAGGGGAACATGTTTGGGGGAGCATATTCCACAGCTGGGAAATTTCTGCTGGGTGGAAGTTAACCCGGGGGGATTATTAGCAGGAAAAGAAAATGTTCTTTGAGGGGAGAGGAATTTCCAGGGATGGGTTTTCCAAATGTAAGTTATTCAGGGAGGGGACGACTAAACCCATTCGATAATATTCTAAATTTTACATCTGAAAGTAACGGGAATAAAGAATCAACGGAAATGTCAGAGATAGCACTTCAGGTTCCTTTAGAGGATTTTGTTTGTGTCTTGAAAAAAGACATTTTCAAAAGACGGATTATTTTCATTTGTATTACTTTCTCTGTGGCTGCTCAATTATGCAAATGAGGGGGGAGATTTCGTCCCACCACTGTCTACGCTAAGGTTTCAGAATTTATCTCAAGGTTTAAAAATGAACGCAATGCGATAAAAGTATAACTCAAAACAATATATATAGAATAGTATATGCACATAACACGGAACAATTAATCAAAATTGCATATTATGAGTTGATACTCACCCAAATGATGGGCCAGGGGGCCCACCATTCCACAATCTATGAAATCAATCCTGCAATAACTAAAAATATAAAGTATTTTGAGTATTTTAACGTTTTCCACAACTCAAACGGTCAGACATTCTACAGCCCAATGAGTCTGTCTCATCTCCTAAATCGGGAAGGGAGGAGATAAGTGAATTTCCGTCCCGTATTGGATGAGTTTCCAACCTCACCCTCCCCCTCTCCTACTATCCACGCTAAAGTTTACTTCTTTGTGCCAACTACGCCGCTCCCACCCCAAAGACATTTAATAAGGTTAAGTTTTGTATGGGAAGAACACATAGTAAATCTATTATAATTATCCAATTATAAGGTTAAAATACATACTCTGTGATAGATGAGAAATTGCTTTGGCACACAAAATCCTATTAAGGTCAATTCTAAACAGTCGTGATCCTTTTGTATCAGCAAGTGAAATGGTCTAAACACCCTTATTGGAGCTATTTTTTCAATCCATTCATTGTTGTCAATCGCTGTCCCCAAGTTATGCAAGCTGTCTATAGTTCAAATATAAGGTTTTTATCCAAGAGGTAATCGTATATACTTTGAAAAAAAACCTCATTCGATTTAAATTGAAAGTTCTAGATCCGTTTTTTAAAGTCAAGAATAATCGGACAGTAGGCAACCCCCCCCCCATACCATAAAAACTTGAAACTTTTAGCAATCAAAAACGAACAAAAATTAATTAAAAAAAACTTTCCGAAAAATAAGTTTTTCAAAGAAAAGTAAAGGCCATTTTAAACTTAAGCTAAGGAGATACAAATACCTGTTAAAATTCCAACTCAAAACGACCAGGAATTAATATTAAGGAATAAATGAAACCCAAAACGAAGAGAAGTTAAATATTCAATCATAGCAAAAAACATACAACCAGTAATAATATGAATGAATAAATAGATCTTAAAGCGAGTAATGCTTAGATTGAATATAAAAATCAAGCTTAAAACGAAAACAAATATTTTGCTATTAAAGTATAAATGAAACTTAAAACGAACAGAAATCAAATAAACAATCAATGCGAACAAAACATACGATATATATTAATTTAAATGAATTAATAAATCTTGAAACGAGTGAAACGAGTATTGCCTTACTGCAGAATCCTAAAACCTACTGCGTCATTGGCGCTTTACTGAAAACGAATTATATTACATCTGTTTTCTTTTGTACTTAATATTGAAAATAAAAATTAAGATTACAGTAAAATTTTGAACTGATTAGCTTTCAGCAATTAATATCATTATACATCAAATATTCAGTTTAATTTATTAGTTCTTTCCAAGATTGGTCAAGACAAATATAGTTTCACTACAAGCAAAATTTGGATACTGTCCCCTTCTTTAACTGTAAAAACCTAAAGCCTTCTGCGTCATTGGTGCTTCACTGAAAACGAATTACTCGTATATTACAGATTCATTCTTTTCCAGTTCTTACAGCATTGAAAATGAAAACAAAAATTACAGTGAAAAAAAATTTTGAACTGATGGATTTTTCAACAATTAATATCATTTGATTTTGTTTATACTTTCCAAGAATTTTCAAGACTCATATAGTTTTCAGTAAGGCGCCAATGACGCAGTAGGTTTTTGGCTTCTGCAGTGAGGTGATACCCAAACTCTTTTTTGTAGTTATTTTTATTCGATTCAAACTTGATTTGCATATTCAATTTAAGTTTCACTCGTTTTAAGATTTATTTATTCATTTTACATTAATATATATTGTATGTTTGTTTGCATTGATTGTTTATTTAATTTCTGTTTGTTTTAAGTTTTATTTATACTTTAATATCAAAATATTTTTTTTTCGTTTTAAGCCTGATTTTTATATTCAATCTAGGCATTACTCGCTTTAAGATCTATTTATTCATTTATATTATTAATTGTTGTATGTTTTTTGCTATGATTGTTGATTTAATTTCTCTTCGTTTTGGGTTTCATTTATTCTTTAATAGTATTTTCTGGTCGTTTTGAGTTTAAATTTTAACAGGTATTTGTATTTCCTGAGCTTAAGTTTATTTTACTTTTCTTTGAAAAACTTATTTTTCGGAAAGTTTTTTTTTAATTACTGGCAGAAAATGAACAATGTGATTAACAAAGATCAATCCGAGCAACTAAAGTAAAGTTCATTGAAAAAAATTCGGAGGTGATGATATTCCAAAATGAAAAACAAAGGTTGAAAGATCAGTGACAGAGCGAATCACACAAAGCCAAAAACGAAAGTAAAGAACAAAAACAAATATTCAGTTTGAATACAAACGACAGCGAATCACAACGAATCAAAAGCAAAAGTAAAGAGCTAAAACATATTCGATTGTATTTTTTTTATCTTATACCCTTAGACGAGCAGCTGGGTATTAATTTATATATAAATTCCTCCTTAAAAACATCTCCATATTTTTTTATCCTGGGATTTTCTGGCTTGAAATAACGATCTAAATAGGTAAAAATTTTAGAAAAATCATTTTAGAGTCTTATTTTTTGAAAAAAATCATGTGAGTGACGTCATATCCATATAAACTTAAAGAGCATAAATTATATCATTTTTCCCTTAACAGTAGTCGTATCTTTTTTAGTTTCTATGACACATGCCTAATTACACAAGACAACAAACTCCTCCGAATAGCTGAAAAAAAGGCCATGGAACGAGAAACAACAAAATTCACATTGAATTGTAATCAGCACATAGTAACCGAAAAAAATTGCCTGAAATCCCTAAGAAAGACATATGATTCAATCAAAAGAACATAACTGGAATTGTCTTGGCTGAAATATCTATGTAGAAAACTTATAGTCCCGTGTCTTGAATAGCAATGGAAATCCATTGGCTTGAAAAATAAGGAAAGTCACTTTTTTTGCATGGATAGCATCTTTTTCCGCTTTTTTCCGCTACTAGTGGGGCACCGAAACATATTAGAAAGTTGACTAAAGGCTTACAATAAAGATAATCACTACACCTACTCACTTTTATAATTACAAAAAAACAATGTATAAAATAAATCAAACTTTGTCAAAACAACTGCAATTTCATATATAAGATGATGAATGATGTCATAACCATAAGTGAAGTAAAAAGTAATTTTGAATGAATCCAAATAGCTAAATTAAAAGGCATGGAAAATGTCTGGGTTGATCATGCACGAAAATAAAGCACAGCGATATCTGCGGCTAGAAAACATGTGGCAACAAGCATCACAACGAATCCCAAATGAAAATAATGAACGAAGAAATCTGCAGTTGCAAGATACGCAATAGGGATAGTAATACCAAATCGTAAACGAAATATATGGTCGGAAAAAGAGCGAATAAGTGAGTAACAACACGTCCTAGTAGAAAATAAATTCTATAGAATTGCCGGTTCCTTGATAAATTTACAGGAAGGAGGAATTAAATTCACCCAAGAATTCCTTAATTCAATTAAAACTCCCTATTTGATGCTTCATGACTTGTGATTAATGAATAACGTGATGACGAACAAATAAAAGTTCAAATAGGGATAATTCTTTTTATTAGATAGTGAAAAAAATACAAAAAGTTCTGGATATTTCAATCACATATACAGTGACCTTTATTATCAGATAAATTAAAGTGTTGCAGTTAAAACAAAAAGAACATACTGAAAAAATTATTAATCTACTGACTACAGTCACTGTATGTGTGATCGAAATATCCAGAACTTTTTGTATCTGTTTCACTGTCTAATAAAAGTAATTATCCCTACTTGAACTTTTATTTGATCGTCATTGAAAGGCAGTGTGATCTTCGAAAAAATAACAATGTGATGGTTATGCTAACACGTAACTAGAGAATCAAATATAGACAAGCCTACCACGTGTTGACTTTCAGAGCCTGGGCGACGCCCAGTCTCTTGGTAATGCATAAATAAACAAACAATCACATGCTTAATAAAACCTGAAGAATTATTCTAGACATTGGCGAGATTTATGTTGCTGCGGCTGTATTATGCATGCAGCCCTTTCTTAAACTTTCGTTTTTAATTCGTTTTGATCCTTGTTGTCCCAATTTTTCTAAACGCTAATATCTTTTTTTTTGCTTTCGTTTGACTTATTGCACTTGTTATTTTATACCTAGCTATATTTCTTGTAAAATTTAAAATTCGTCATATCCTAAACGACACATAACATCATAATTAAAAACGACTCAACCACTGCTGCAACGGAGATGATGTATTTATACTCTTGAAATATGCTCATGAATATGACGTTACTCATTTGATCTTTTTCCAAAATAAAGGCTCTTAATAAATCTTTTGAAACTTCTGACTTATGTAAATAATTTTATTGAGATACAATATATATACACAAAATTATTTCTCGTTTAAAGAGATAAGATATGCTTCTATAAATGGGGGACTGGCTATGTGCCGTTCATTAGGTGTAAATGGCTACGCGCCATTAATTTTACAGAGATTTGCTGAGGGTGATTTATCCAGGATCAAGTTGCGATAACATCTGACTTAAACATAAATTACAGCCTCTCAAATGGTCAATTTCACATGCCTTTGTAAAATAAATTGTATGTTCAAAAACTAAATATTTTCAAAGGCATTAAATATTTACATCCTGAAGAAATCGGCATTTTCTTCCCATGGTGTCTTTATTTGTTTTAAGACTCGCAGAGACATTTTTCTACACCGGCACATTTTTCAACAATCAAACTCCACCAATAAATTGGCGCGGCGTCGATTTGAAATCGAAATTTTGGCATTTCCGAATTTTTCTGTAATGAACGAACTGCGCTGTTCAGGATTGATCAAGTTATCGATATGTTTTGCGTCAACGTGTTTAGCATGGAGCTGTCACACTTTTATTTCTTTTCGTTCTGCCATATGTCAAAACGATTTATAATTGTGATACCCAATTGCCTTTGTCGTGTTTTCAGATTTTTCAATTGAATATGTGTTAAATTGACTGTGTCGATCAGAACTGAGTGAGTCTTCAATGTGTTTAGTCATCTGTGTTGAACAGTTTATGATATTTACCCTCCATCGATATGATGAAGACACCGAAAACGCAGACGTAAAATTAGAATCCTCAAATTTTTCTTAAAGCTGTCTTCTGTCAAACAACGTAAGATTATAGTGCATTAATTTTCTAAAAATCAGAAATTTTAATGATAATGTAATTAAAGTCCTTATGTTCCTGATCAGAACACATGAACATAGATCAATAAAATTTTATTTTCAATAAAATGAGCTGTCGTATGTGAATGACAAAATAGTACGCCTGCCCCGAAAACTTTAAAAATGCTAGACGATTTACAGAATTATAAACAATCGGCAGTATTTAACTGAAGAAGCCGAATATGATTCGTCCTGTTTTACCCCCAATTGCTAAAGAAGTTTTACAAGAAGCTAGTAAAGGCCTTAGAAACATGTCATTTTGTGCTTGGAATTCTGGAGAGAAATATCGTGATCATTGGGAACATGGTAAGGCTTAGTGAACTTGCTTGAAAAAGCCAGTAGGCTATGCAATTGAGCAAAATTAGGCCTATATAGGCTGACACTCAGAACCCCACATCTGATTAAATTTGAATTGAGAAGAATTGTATGTACCAATGAAGGTAAAATTCTAATTTATCTACTTTTGGCTATCTTGGAAAAGGGTTAGGCCTAGGTAAATGAAACTTTCAGGATGGGTCTAAGGTATATCCTGGGAAGATATTTTGAAGCCCCTACCTCCACTCCTTCTCCCTGTAAAGGGTCCTGAAGTCTGCCTACATGACAGGTCTATACCTATTGAAATTTTGACCAAACAATAGCCTATTTTACCTTAATTTTTGGTTATCAGTTTCTTTTTCTCTGGCTTTAGTTCTGAAAATGTGATTCCTGATATTTGAGTAGGCTAGACTTTGGTAAATTTCTACCAAATCATATTATTGAGTTAGGAATAAAGTGAATACACCATTTGATGCCTTTTTTATGCTGATTACAAATATAATAATCATTTCTATCAGAAATGAATTTAACCCCCCCTATATATGCCAATTCAGGGTATATATTTCTACATTAAGAGGGGGTGGGGTTAAAGTTTAAAATTACCTCCCATTTACATCAGAAACAAAATTTGCCCCCCCCCCCCTAATGTAGAAATATATACCCTGAATTGGCATATATAGGAGGGAGGGGGGCTGAAATTCATTTCTGATAGAAATGATTGTTATATTTGTAATCAGCATAAAAAGGCATCAAGTGGTGGTAAAATTCTACTTTAGTTACTTTTGGCTATCTTGGAAAGGAGTTGGGTTAGGAAAATGAAACTTTCAGGGATGGATGTACATGCTAAGGTTTGTCCCGGGAAGGTACTTTGAAGTACCTACCTCCACTCATCCCCCCCCCCTCTATATAATGGTAAATTACTGCACATTACTAGTTGTTTTTAACTCATATTTCATCCTATATTACTATCATAAATATAAATCACTGCTTACCTTACACAACTTCTGCTTTTAACCTTGTTCATTAAAATATATTCCAAAATCCTATTTAAATCCTAAGCCATTTAATTTTCAACCCATGCTGACTTTCTTTATGGTATATGAAACCCGGTTAGTTGTGATGTCACACTTGCCTTATCAGACACCCTTACCCTTAAGGGTAGCAGGCACATGCCAAACAACTCTGTTGATAAGACCATTTAAACTGTATTAATTAGGGAAAGGATTTCACAAGAGAGATCAGTAAAAATAACCTAATCCTTTTTAGAGGACAAATTATGTCATAGGAAGATGTTTAGGAAGCATTAATAGATAGAGTGCTAAAAACATCAGAATCGACTTCAGAGGACACGTTATATCACGGGAAGAGGTTTTTAAAACCCCCCTTCTTCCCAAACTCAAAATTTTCTAAAATTCTACTTTAGGAGCTTTTTAAATATTTCTAAAGCGCTAAAACATAGAGTGCTACAGGAAGAGGTTTTGAAAATCCTCCTTCAAGGAGGATTTTCAAAGCACTCTACGGGAAGAGGTTTTGAAAATCCTCCTTCCCCCCAAACTCAAAATTTTCCAAAATTCTACTTTAGAAGGTTTTTTAAATATTTCTAAAGCACTAAGACATAGAGCGCTAGAAATATCGGAATCGACTTCAGAGGAAAAATTATGTTATGGGAAGATGTTTTTGAAATCCCCCTTCCCCCAAACTCAAAATTTTCCAAAACTTTACTTTCGAAGCTTTTTTCAATAGTTCTAAAGCGCTAAGACATAGAGTGCTAAAAACATCAGAATCGACTTCAGAGGACACATTATATCACGGGAAGAGGGTTTTAAAATCCCCCTTCCCCCCTAACTCAAAATTTTCCAAAATTTTATTTTAAAAGCTTTTTAAATATTTCTAAAGCACTAATAGATAGAGTGCTAAAAACATCAGAATCGACTTCAGAGGACACGTTATATCACGGGAAGTGGTTTTGAAAATCCCCCTTCCTCCCAAACTCAAAATTTTCCAAAATTCTACTTTAGAAGCTTTTTAAATATTTCTAAAGCGCTAAGACATAGAGTGCTAAAAACATCAGAATCGACTTCAGAGGACACGTTATATCACGGGAAGTGGTTTTGAAAATCCCCCTTCCTCCCAAACTCAAAATTTTCCAAAATTCTACTTTAGAAGCTTTTTAAATATTTCTAAAGCGCTAAGACATAGAGTGCTAAAAACATCAGAATCGACTTCAGAGGACACGTTATATCACGGGAAGAGGTTTTTAAAATCCCCCTTCCCCCCAATCTCAAAATTTTCTAAAATTCTGCTTTAGGAGCTTTTTAAATATTTCTAAAGCACTAAGACATTGAGTGCTAAAAACATCAGAATCGACTTCAGAGGACACGTTATATCACGGGAACTATTGAAAAAAGCTTCGAAAGTAAAGTTTTGGAAAATTTTGAGTTTGGGGGAAGGGGGATTTCAAAAACATCTTCCCGTGATATAAGGTGTCCTCTGAAGTTGATTCTGATGTTTTTAGCACTCTATCTATTAAAGCTTTAGAAATATTTAGAAAGCTTCTAAAGTAGAATTTTGGAAAATTTTGAGTTAGGGGGGAAGGGGGATTCCAAAAACATCTTCCCGTAACATAATTTGTCCTCTGAAGTCAATTCTGATATTTGTAGTGCTCTATCTATTAGTGCTTTAGAAATATTTAAAAAGCTTCTAAAGTAAAATTTTGGAAATTTTTGAGTTTGGGGGGAAGGGGGATTTTAAAAACCTCTTCCTGTGATATAACGTGTCCTCTGAAGTCGATTCTGATGTTTTTAGCACTCAATGTCTTAGTGCTTTAGAAATATTTAAAAAGCTCCTAAAGCAGAATTTTAGAAAATTTTGAGATTGGGGGGAAGGGGGATTTTAAAAACCTCTTCCCGTGATATAACGTGTCCTCTGAAGTCGATTCTGATGTTTTTAGCACTCTATGTCTTAGCGCTTTAGAAATATTTAAAAAGCTTCTAAAGTAGAATTTTGGAAAATTTTGAGTTTGGGAGGAAGGGGGATTTTCAAAACCACTTCCCGTGATATAACGTGTCCTCTGAAGTCGATTCTGA
This sequence comes from Artemia sinica, assembly GCA_027921565.1. Lineage (NCBI taxonomy): Eukaryota > Metazoa > Arthropoda > Branchiopoda > Anostraca > Artemiidae > Artemia > Artemia sinica. The sequence goes on from CM051274.1 coordinate 4,236,021, forward strand.
TGTTTTTAGCACTCTATGTCTTAGCGCTTTAGAACTATTGAAAAAAGCTTCGAAAGTAAAGTTTTGAAAAATTTTGAGTTTTGGGGAAGGGGGATTTCAAAAACATCTTCCTGTGATATAAGGTGTCCTCTGAAGTTGATTCTGATGTTTTTAGCACTCTATCTATTAAAGCTTTAGAAATATTTAGAAAGCTTCTAAAGTAGAATTTTGGAAAATTTTGAGTTAGGGGGGAAGGGGGATTCCAAAAACATCTTCCCATAACATAATTTGTCCTCTGAAGTCAATTCTGATATTTGTAGTGCTCTATCTATTAGTGCTTTAGAAATATTTAAAAAGCTTCTAAAGTAAAATTTTGGAAATTTTTGAGTTTGGGGGGAAGGGGGATTTTAAAAACCTCTTCCCGTGATATAACGTGTCCTCTGAAGTCGATTCTGATGTTTTTAGCACTCTATGTCTTAGTGCTTTAGAAATATTTAAAAAGCTCCTAAAGCCGAATTTTAGAAAATTTTGAGATTGGGGGGAAGGGGGATTTTAAAAACCTCTTCCCGTGATATAACGTGTCCTCTGAAGTCGATTCTGATGTTTTTAGCACTCTATGTCTTAGCGCTTTAGAAATATTTAAAAAGCTTCTAAAGTAGAATTTTGGAAAATTTTGAGTTTGGGAGGAAGGGGGATTTTCAAAACCACTTCCCGTGATATAACGTGTCCTCTGAAGTCGATTCTGATGTTTTTAGCACTCTATGTCTTAGCGCTTTAGAACTATTGAAAAAAGCTTCGAAAGTAAAGTTTTGGAAAATTTTGAGTTTGGGGGAAGGGGGATTTCAAAAACATCTTCCTGTGATATAAGGTGTCCTCTGAAGTTGATTCTGATGTTTTTAGCACTCTATCTATTAAAGCTTTAGAAATATTTAGAAAGCTTCTAAAGTAGAATTTTGGAAAATTTTGAGTTAGGGGGGAAGGGGGATTTTCAAAACCTCTTCCCGTAGAGTGCTTTGAAAATCCTCCTTGAAGGAGGATTTTCAAAACCTCTTCCCGTAGCACTCTATGTTTTAGCGCTTTAGAAATATTTAAAAAGCTCCTAAAGTAGAATTTTAGAAAATTTTGAGTTTGGGAAGAAGGGGGGTTTTAAAAACCTCTTCCCGTGATATAACGTGTCCTCTGAAGTCGATTCTGATGTTTTTAGCACTCTATGTCTTAGCGCTTTAGAAATATTTAAAAAAGCTTCTAAAGTAGAATTTTGGAAAATTTTGAGTTTGGGGGGAAGGGGGATTTTAAAATATTTAAAAAGCTTTTAAAATAAAATTTTGGAAAATTTTGAGTTAGGGGGGAAGGGGGATTTTAAAACCCTCTTCCCGTGATATAACGTGTCCTCTGAAGTCAATTCTGAAACTTGTAGCGCTCTATCTATTAGTGCTTTAGAAATATTTAAAAGCTTCTAAAGTAAAATTTTGAGTTTGGGGGGAAGGGGGATTTTAAAAACCTCTTCCCGTGATATAACGTGTCCTCTGAAGTCGATTCTGATGTTTTTAGCACTCTATCTATTAATGCTTCCTAAACATCTTCCTATGACATAATTTGTCCTCTAAAAAGGATTAGGTTATTTTTACTGATCTCTCTTGTGAAATCCTTTCCCTAATTAATACAGTTTAAATGGTCTTATCAACAGAGTTGTTTGGCATGTGCCTGCTACCCTTAAGGGTAAGGGTGTCTGATAAGGCAAGTGTGACATCACAACTAACCGGGTTTCATATACCATAAAGAAAGTCAGCATGGGTTGAAAATTAAATGGCTTAGGATTTAAATAGGATTTTGGAATATATTTTAATGAACAAGGTTAAAAGCAGAAGTTGTGTAAGGTAAGCAGTGATTTATATTTATGATAGTAATATAGGATGAAATATGAGTTAAAAACAACTAGTAATGTGCAGTAATTTACCATTATATAGAGGGGGGGGGGATGAGTGGAGGTAGGTACTTCAAAGTACCTTCCCGGGACAAACCTTAGCATGTACATCCATCCCTGAAAGTTTCATTTTCCTAACCCAACTCCTTTCCAAGATAGCCAAAAGTAACTAAAGTAGAATTTTACCTCAAGTGGTATATTCACTTTATGCATAAGTCAATAATATGATTTGGTAGAAATTTACCTAGAATTTTAGGTATAAATTTAGAATTGGCACTGTTGACAAGGAGACATATTAAGAAAACAATTCTTACTTTAAAATATGTATAATGATCCTGGTTAACATATTATCCAAGGGGAGAACCTTTATCATAAATTCTTTCCTCTAAAAATCCTTCTTTTTCTAGCTTAAAGGAAAAAAAATACAATAAACCTCCATGCTGACAAAATGCACAAATCTTTAGAAATTGCCACTATGAATTGCCAAATAAGTTGTTCTATAGATAGTGTTCATTCATCCTGGTCTTTGTTAATTCCTTCTTTTTTTATGAGCAGTGGCAAAAGTACAAAATATTAATACAACCTAAACTAACTACAATTCAAAATGAATGGACTCAGCCAGGAACTTGGCTGGAATGAATGCTATCTATAAAAACAATTTATTATAGCAGCAATTTCAAAAGATTTATGCATTGCATTTAAATTGATTTTTTTTTTTTTTTTAAGTTAGAAAAAGAAGGATTTTTAGAGGAAATACTTGATGATAAAGGTTCTCCCCTTGGATAATATGTTAACCAGGATCATTATACATATTTTAAAGTAAGAATTGTTTTCTTAACATGTCTCCTTGTCAACAGTACCAACTCTAAATTTATACCAAATTTTACACCATATTAATGTTTTTTTTTCCAAATTTTGGAAATGTATTTGCATATCTTTAAAACCTTATAAGTTGGATTTGAGCAAAGTTGTGAAGCTGAAAACAATTTTGTTGTACTTCATTTAAGCAGAAAATCTATTTTTCAAGGTTTCACTTTTATAACACAGATTCTTATAGGTCATCAAAGGTCAAAACCCTATAGAGAGAGAAGGAGTGGAGGTAGGCACTTGAAAATACCTTCCTGGGACATACTTTGGTAAATTTCCACCAAATCATATTATTGATATACAAATAAAGGGAATATATCACTCAATGCCTTTTTTATGCTCTTTACATATAGCTTCTGCTTTGGCAAAAATTACCCTTACTTCTGTAGTATTTTTTCTTGACCTACTGGTGTTTCTCATCCCAATAAAAACAGGCTTCCCAATTTTTTGTTTCTTCTTAGCTGACAGTTCTTCAATCAAGGCATTTTTAACTGGTGTATTTGTGATAACTTGAGATTTGCCTTTCTTTTGTTAAATTGCATCAGTTCTTTTTGGTGGAGCTTTTGGATAGGGTCTTACTACTTCTTGACTAGTAGCAGCAGACACTAATGCCAAAGGAGCTTGAGAAGTTGTCAAACAGGCTGCAGTTTATGGCTTGGGAAAGTTAGCAGTTTATGGGTGTGGGGTGGGAAGGTTAATGTGATAGTGTGGGAATTTTTCATAAGCTCAAGTGACTCAATGGGAATATGACTGGTGTGACTGTCCATTAGAAGCAGCACTGGTCTGTCAATGCTTGGCTTGCTATGGCAAATGAAATGCTCCAGAAAAACAACAAAGTTCTCTCCAGTCATCCATCCTTAGGAATGAGACACCCACACTCCCTGGCAGAAATTCCTTCATCATGTATGGGAGATACTTTACCCTTAGGAAAATCATGAATGGTGGGATAACAGTACCTTGAGCTGACACAGCTGTACACATGATAACTAGTACCCCTCTTTCTCCAGATGTAATCCTGCCAAATTGTTTATTTCCCTTCTCAGCAACTATTTTTCTTGGATTCTGATCAAAGTGGGGCCAGCCTTGTCTAGATTCCAAACATCACAAACAGCAAAACTATATTTATTCAAAAGTTCCTTGTATGTGTAAAAAAAAGTATTGACTACAGGTCTGCTAAAAGCAGTTGCCCTTGCAATGCTTGTTGCTTCTGGAGATCTGAGAGAAAGCATGGGTTATGCTGTAAGAAGGCCCAGAGCAAGTCCTTACTAGCTGTTCTAGCTTCTTCCCAATGACAAATATCCTTACCAAATTTCTGCACAAACTCAAATGCCAAGGTTCTGACTTCTTTTGGTGACAGTCTGTGCTGAAGATGGGATACTCTGACAAGATGTTCCTCAAAACTTTTCTCTTCTTCAGCCATGGAAACTATGCATGTTTTATACCATGGCACAAACTGCTCTACTGTAACATTACTAACATCAGTTGCACTTGTACAACCTTCTTCAGAGAATTTGTGGGCATAGCATTTTAGAGTTGAGTGGGGGATATCCATCTCACATGCAATAGTGGCAAATTTTCCACCTTCCAGTACTTTTTGCACAGCTTGTCTCATGACTTCTTTGGGAATGGTCCCATTTTGTGTTTTTATATTGTAGCCTAGGTCTGCATGTCTGTTGGATCTCACCTAGAAAGATGACATAACAATAACCAAAAATCATTATAATGGTCTGCACTTATGGAAAAAATGTGAATTTAATGCTTTTTTTCACCCAGTGGGGCAGGTTGGACAGTGCACCTTCAGAATGACCAACTTGCCCCCCAAAAAATGTCCAATCTGCCCCACACAGGATGCACAAACAAAAACATGGTTCCTTGAAAAACTAATAATGTTGAGAGCTTGCTTCCAAATCTAAAGGAAACCAATTAATAGGCTGCTTTATCCTGGAATCATTTCTGAGATGGGCCTTCTCATTCTCTCTCAAAAGAACATTAAGTCTAGCAACAATTCTGAAAAAAACTCACCAAAAAAGAGACTAGTTTTGTCCACTCTTTTCATATGGAGTCTACTGCTGCCATTTTTTCATGGCGTGACTGCACTATAATTCCTCACATTCAGTAGGAGTTTTTTTTCAGCAGATGGCAGACAAATATCCAAGTGTTCAACCTACCCCACTGACCAACCATCCCCACTGTCTCCTATATATTTACTCATTAGGGGGGTGGGGGTAAATTTTATTTATGATGTAAATGAGAGGTAAGATTAAACTCCCCCCTTCCCTAAAGTGCAAATATATACCCTGAATTGGTATATTTAGGGGTGGGGGCTAAAATTCATTTCCAGCCAAAATGATTATTATATTTGTCTAATTTGTGTGCAAACTTTTATTTGTGTGCAAACATAAAAATTATTTTGTGTGCAAACTTTTTTAAAACTTGTAGTGACTTTTAAAATATATGGAAGGTAAATTATATTTGAGGGCTTGGAGGGAACTTCACATCGTAAAAGACCCTTAATTTTACGGAGGTGTCTTGCCAATCTTCGGCTAATTGTATTGTTAATAAAGAAAATAGGATAACCGTTTCCAAAAAGTATGTCTCTAATAAAATTTAGTTCGTCTGTGATGTGAGATTCAGAGCAAATTTTTAGGGCACGATCTACAAGAGAGGTAACAACAGATCTTTTAGCTTGTGGGGGGTGGGGGTAACGAACCATATTTGTAAAGAGCATAAAAAAGGCATCAAGTGCACTTTATTTGTAAGTCAATAATATGATTTGGTAAAAATTTACTGATACTTTAGCCTGTAGACCTGTCCCTGAAAGTTTCATTTTCCTAATCTAACCCCTTTCTAAGATAGCTAAAAGTAGCTGAAATAGAATTTTACCCTATTGAATAGCCAAAAATCTAAGCTATGCATCAATATGGTTATTATTAAATTATTGAAGATCAAACAATTAATATTATGGTAAATTTCTAGTGGGTCATATAGGCAAATTTAGCTAAGTTGAAAGTGAAAACTTCATTCAATGCCTTTTTTTATTTGCTTTCATTATTCAATAATCTCTTCTGGGGCTAATTGCATCTTGTGCCATTAAACAAGCCCCAAAGGTATTTTATATGAATTATAAAAGAGCATCAAATAATGTTTTCACTTTCATCCTAGCTAGGCTAAACTATATGGCCCACTGTAAATTTACCATGAACTTTACTCCCCCCACCCCTAATGTGTAAATATATACCCTGAATTGTCAACAGCAAAGTTTCAAATCACAAATTCAGTGCTATTTTTGTCAGTGGCATTTGAAAAACTTGAAACGATAGGAAAAGAGTTTATATTTAAGTTGCCTAATAAATGAGGTTTGAATTTTTATAAATAAGTATTTTTGGAACATATTACTCTTGAACAACTTATTTATAAATTATTGATATGTTTTTAACCACTTTTCAATAACTTAACTAGTGTTGATAACTTCTTTTTGTGGTTTCAAAAATGAAATACTGGTACTTGTCAATTAGCTGGAGCCCATGCAAGAAGTCAAGTTTGGTTAATGCTAATGAAATGAAACAAAATAGGGTGAAAATATAATAGTTTAGAAACAAATTTGGGCTATATATTTGCACATTAGGGGGGTATGGAGGGGGTAAAGCATAGCATATATTATATACATAACCTAAGCTAGGTACCTTTTTTCCTCATAAACCCCAAAAAACAAAAGTTTAAATATTGTAAATGCAATAACAAACCACAGTTTGTAATCCAATTCCCTTGACTAGTTTCTTAAGCATCTTACATATACAATAAATTGTGTGGGTTCCAGCTAATTGACAAGCACTGAAATACCTTTGAGGCCCCTTTAAGGGTTCAAGATGTAATTAGCTCCAGAAGCAATTCTTGAATTATAAAAGATTATAAAAAAAAGCATCAAATGATGTTTTCACTTTTATCTCAGCTAAATTATATGACCCACTAGAAATTTGCCAATACTATTAGTTCATTGACTTACCTTGAAGGACTTCTTTTTGGAAATACTACTCATCCTATTTTGATGTAAATATTCTTTCAGTTTTTTAGTTTTATTCACATATTAACAAAAAGCTGACTGCCTTCTGATTCTAGAAAAGTAACTTTTATTGCTTGATTTTTATCTATAAATCATAAATATTAAATATAATTTTTTCTTTTCAATGCTTGTTAAAATAGAGGCCAAATTTGAAATTAATGATGACAAATTACTCCCACTAGGCTTGCTCTCTTGAGAGGTCATTGGGTCTACACTCACATTGCATTGCTGTAGTAAAACCCTATCTCTATTTTTCTGGAATACCATAGAAAAGTAGTCTCCTAAAAAGAGGTCTTCTACCCTTGATGCTTTAAGCATTGGCTATGCAGAATTGGTTGAGGGGCTCTGCTGCATATTTAGAAAAAGGGGATTTTTTTTCTATTTCTTAGATAGGTAGTAAAACATATCACTAGTTTATAAATAAGTTGTTCAAGAGTAATATATTCCAAAAATACTTATTTATAACAACTCAGGCCCCATTTATTAGGCAACTCAAATATAAGCCATTTGATGCTTTTTTTTATGCTCTTTTATAATTCAAGAATTGCTTCTGGAGCTAATTGCATCTTGAGCCCTTAAAGGGGCCCCAAAGGAATTGCATTTTTGAAACTACACAAAGAAGTTATCAAATTTAGCAGAAAGCACAAGAAGTTCAACTTCTTCACCAATTGCATTGTTCCACTGTGGAATTCATTTAGCAAATCTACAGTGTCAGCCAGATCAGTTGATAGCTTCAAGTTGCTGTTGACTGTGATTGGAGTGGCAAATCATTGAAGACGCAGTGGGACAAACCAACATCATGGAGTGATATCTATTAGATACCACCTGCCCCCCTTAACCCCCAAGTATGCCCAGCTGTCAATACATATAGTTAACCCAACAACAAAACCAAACTGTCCTATAAATATGAAAATTGAGTTAATTGTCCTGTTGTTATGAATTATGTTATTAACTGTTGTCCTGTATATATGTAATTAGTGATAATCCAACTGTGACATTAAGTTTATCAAGTCAACATTACCTGGCAACATCTAAAGGTTAAACCTTAGTCACTAGAAGATGTGATTTAAGGTAATTTAAGGTAACACTAGTTAAGTTATTAAAAATAAGTTAAAAACATATCACTAGTTTATAAATAAGTTGTTCAAGAGTAATATATTCCAAAAATACTTATTTATAACAACTCAGACCTCATTTATTAGGCAACTCAAATATAAGCCATTTTCCTACCATTTCAAGTTTTTCAAATGCTGTTGACAAAAAAATAGGACTGAATTTTTTATACTTACTATTTTTATTAAAAGGATTTAGATATGTTTCATACTTACTATTTCATATAAAATCTTTTTTTGTTAAATTTATATAATTGACATGCATTGATTTGTCGCAATTAAGTTGGATAAAAAATTCAAAACAATTTCTCCATTTTTCCATGCACCATATCTCTTTTGTCAGCTCACATATATTTTACAACATATATGTGAAACAGCAGATTTTAAGTAGTCTAACAGAATAAGAAGAAAACATGGCAGATTTTTTTTTTCGAGTTAATCTTGATAAGTCAGTGTTTCCAAACCATACAGCTTTTACAAGATGGATTTATAATGAAATAGTAAGTTTGAAACAAATGTTATAACCCATTTTTATATCCAAAAAATAAGAATGAAAATATTATTTTCAAGGATCTTAAAAAGGATTAAAACTGAATTTACAAAAAAAGCAATTATTATATTCAAAACGAGCTTATAAAATATCATCTAGGGGTATGTTCACTTTATTTGTAGGTCAATAATATGAACCAGTAGCGTATCCAGGGGGGGGGGGCGGAGGGGCCCGGCTATAATTCACGCTTTTAAGTAAGTTCCGAAATATTCACGCTTTTAAGTTATTTGCAACACCCGTTCCTTTTTTCATTTTTTGTTAAATGGCTATCCGTTTCTCCGGCAAGCTTATATCATTATTTTATCATCAAACGTGCAATCGCCTCCTGTAATCAAACAAGATGTCAAGAATTTTTTCTCACTATTTAACCCTCGGAGCTATAAGCACTAGCTTCTCTGCAATGAAGGAATTGCGATACGGAATCAGACTAAGAGGCGATAGTTCATTCAAACGGTGCTATAATTCCAGTGTAAGCTAAGCATTGAAACAGAAAGGTCGCGTGAGAGGAAAGAAAGAAAATGAAGCAATGCCAGCCCAGCATTAAGCATTTCTTAAAGCTTGCAAAAACCAGCAATGATGGTAAGGAGTTTACTACTATTCTGACAATAGTTTGTATTTAGTGTGTTTTGAAGCACGCATGTGTCACTTGTAATTAAATGCAATTCCCAATTTAGATTGAAGACGACCAAATCTAAATTTTGAAATCTTCTCGTAAGAAATTTTCTTAGCTATGATCAATTAAAGGAAACAGTAAAAATGATCATTATTTGGGTGGGATCAAACTTTTTTTGAAAATTAATCTTTTTCTAGAGCCCAAAATGGGATTATTAATAGTTTGTTCATTTTATATTCTATTTCTTGTGTAACTATGAGCATGGTTAATGTTGGAATACCTTCATATTCCTGTATTTCCAGAAACAAAAAGTAGAATCCCGCAAAAACGGTAATTTTACCATGTGAATTGATCATTTAGAGCCGTTCCAGAATTTTTAGCCGTGTCTCTAAAATTCAGTACTTTTGAGGGGAGTAGGGCAAACTTTGACCTACCAAACAAGTCATGTATGCAAATAATTTAATTAAAAAAAATTTAATTGTTTTCAGTTTTTACGAGTTTTACGAGGAAAACGAGTTTTTGCGACCATTAGTAAAATTGGGAGAAAAAATGTTCCGATTATGATTTAATTGCCAAAATTGATGTTTGTCCAGGAACAGCAAGATAAGTAATAAAATGAGTAATTTAACGATTCAAGGGCAATCTTTGAAGCCTTGGAGCAGTCGGGTAGAGAGCATTTCCTTGGTAATTTAATGTTCAGGTCACACTACATGATGCTCCAACCAAGGGGGTAATAACTGACCGTCGCAGGTGTCCCTTCCTTCGTGCCTCCAGCTGTGCCTCCGTGCCTCCGGCACACCTGAAACAGCGTGTTACTGGAAGCGAAGGAACACAGTTTTATCTTTGGCTTATGGAAAGCGTACGGCGTGTTTTTTACAATGGCAAACTTCCTCCTCTTGAGAGGTTATCTTTACTTGGTCGTGTTGTTTACTGCGTTCGACATTGGAGATCCTGGGTCCTAAAAAGTGGACATTATGCTTTGAACGAGAATTTTATTACCACAAACCTTTACCATTGCCTAGAGATAAATATGCATTCCCTAGTGCTTCTCATTCGTCGATTCAAACGGCTTGGGCTCGAACGTCTTTTCAAACTCTCCGACATGAATAGCCAACCGTGTGAAGATTTTTTTTAGGAAGATGCGGTCTCAAACCAGCGCTTACAGTACTGTAATAAACTTTTCGTTCCTCAACTTCTACATCGAATTCGTCGATATGAAAGTATAACGGATTTTGAAGCTCAATATTCTAATGAAAAGCTGTCCTTGCCCAAGGCCAAGCGAGTTAGATCCATTGGTGTTGTGTCTGTCAGTTCCGATTTTTCTTTGCCCGGGGACGATGAAATCAAGCTCGAGCTAGGGCGAGCTCGTATTGAAAGCCAGCGAATAATGAAAACCTTGATACCCGACGACGTACTTTCTGCTTTCGGTCACCAAGTACCGAATGTTCGTCTTTCTGTACTTCACGACAGTGACTCAGACGATGACTCAGAGGAAATACTCTGTCCAATAAGCAGGAAAAGGCTTCCGTGACTGACACTGAATCGGGCTTGGAAAGTGATGGCATCTTTGAAGATTTGCCAGTGATTGCTCACTGTGTGAAACACCAAGTTGAGAAAAATTGGGTTAGTGAGCCTGTGACGAACATGAAGAATCCTAAGTTTTGTCTTGTCAAGACTTCTGACGGCTCCATAACACCAATAAAAAAATCCACGCTGTTGTGGCTTCTGAGGGAAAGCTCTGAGAAGCTGAGTAGTGACCAATTAAAACAGGTGATGGTCCAGGGCCGACGAGTAGGACTACGTGAGTCGCCACAAACCAATGCAGAGGTCGGTGTGAAACCAGACAATAAATATCTGAGAAACTAGTTATTTTTTTTAGTTGGTTGCTTTACTTAGCGCTTTTTACTAATAACTTGGTAGTAACAGTTTTTCTGACTGTTGCTTTACAGTTTTCTCTTCATTGCGTTCGGCTTAAAAATGGAGAAATTTGTGGGGGTTGGTTTTGATGGGGCCAGCAACATGTCAGGCTGCTATTCTGGTGCACAGGCAGAAATTAGGAAAAAATATCCGCATGTGATCTACACCCACTGTGCATCGCACAGCTTAAATTTGGCTTTATGTAAAACTAGTAGGGTAGGACTTGTTAGGTCAACCTTTGCTACTATACAGCGGATTATATCATTTTTATCATCTTCACCAAAAAGAACGAATATGTTTGGAGAAGCGGTCGCTGTCGTTTGTCCTGATAGTCCCGTGAGAAAGCTTGTGAAGTTGTGCGAAACGAGATGGGTGGAGCGTCACGATTGCATTTTAGTTTTTATGTCTTTGTATTGTGCGATTATTTCCGTACTTGAGGAAATAGTTGGTAGCATACGGTGCGATACGGAAGTTATTTCAAAAGCAAATGCGTTGGTTTCAGCAGCAACCGAATTTAGTTTTATGTTCATGTTGGCTGTGCTAGAGTTTGTTAGTGCCATAATGCTCTCTATCTCTAAGGCGCTGCAAGCCGAAGATTTAGACTTAGTTGAGTGCTGTCGGCATATTAAACTATGTTCTGATACTTTACTGCAGTCAAAACAAAATGATTTTGAAACAATTTTTCAGAAAGCCTATGAGCTTGCACAAGAGGTAAATGTGGCTCCAGCTGTTCCAAGGTCTATCCGCCGAACGTCCATCAACAATAGTGAGTCCATCAAGGTTTTTTATCGCGAGTCATTGTTCGAACCTTACTTTGCTTCACTTATTGAAGAACTTGATCAAAGATTTTTGCGCCATCAGGAGGCATCTTTCAAAATCGGAAGGCTTTTGCCAGCTAACAACGAGTCATTAAATATTAATGAATTTGTGAACGCTGTTGCTGTTTACGAGGGATTTCACGGGGTAGACGTGCGCTCGAATGTGAGTTAGTCCTTTGGAAACAGAAGTGGCTCGGAAAGTCTGAGAAACCATCAACTGTTGCTTCGACTCTTGCGTCATGTGATGCAAGATTTTTCCCATGCATTCGAAGGCTTTTGACGATTTTTCAGACATTACCAGTGACTACCGCTTCTGCTGAGAGAAGCTTTAGCTGTCTTAAGCGATTAAAAACCTATCTGTGGAGCTCCACGGGCGAGGAGCGTCTGAACGGACTAGCTCACATGACCCTGAACCACGATATCCAGGTCGAAGCTGACCAGGTTTTTGATCGATTTGCAGCCAAAAAAGACCGGCGGCTATTACTGTGAGAGGTTAGGTCGTCTTTCGTTGCTTGCTTCTCTAAGTGCAGTTGATTCTGTTTTTTAAATTTTAATTATGCTTTATCCTCTGTAAACAATGTTAATATCAATACATTTCTTGTTTTCATGGCTGTTATAATAGGTAGACTGAGGCCCCACCCCTCCGAAACCAAATTCTGGGCAATTGTCTTTGATATAATATTATTTTTTATTTATTTGGTTCTCTAAAACAAGGGTCCCATAGGCAAATATAAGGAATAATGCACTTCTTTATTTTATATTTTCTAAATTCTGCCGCTTCGTGGCAGTTCCAAAACAACTACTCGCCCAAAATAGAAACTCTCACTGCTTCTAACTTTTTTTTTTAATTTTGACTCTGTTGGCAAAACATTGTCATCCATTCTCAAACAAAAAAAGTCTACAACTAGAAATACTCATGAAAAGTGTGTACTTTTAATTTCTTTACCTAGCTACCCCCCCCTACCTCCCGCCTGAAATCTTGCACTATGATAGATAATTTTCTTGCTCACATGACTGCTATAAAAAGGTAGACTGACGCCCCCCCCCCCCGAAACAAAATCCTGGATACGCCACTGATATGAACTGCTTGATATTTACTGAACACACCACTGCAGGCATTTTATTCTCTATCCAAATCTACTAATCACTCTCTTTGCAAGTTTTATTTAGATTACTTAAAATATCAGGTTGGTCCTTATTATAAGGAAATATTTACAATATAGGCTAGGCTAATTCAAATAGTAAGCTTTACGACAGACAGGTTCAGATAGCTAGATAAGTTGTATGGATGTGGATGATGATGACAGACTGCCAAAAATTATCCTTCTTGGCCAATCAGATACTAATAATAATAAGAATATAATTCGTACTTCATAATATATAGAAAATTTGTAGTTAACACATTTTGAAGGTGCTTCTACTTTTGTTTATCCCCAACCTCCCAATATGTAAATATATAGACTAACTCAAATTATTGATTTCCCATGTATTTTTTCGTGTATCACCCTTGTTTCTACCTGTGTAACCATAAATAGAATTGACACTAATAAAATCAAGAAATTACAAAAATACATGGGAAATATATAATTTTGACTATATATTTGCCCTTAGAGTGAGGGGTGAGGGATAGATTGTATTGGAAGCACCCTCAAAATATGTTAACTACAATTCTTCTACATATTACAAAGTAGTAATTGTTTCCTTAATATATTTCCTTCTCAATAGCCTCAATCCTAAGCTTAAACCTAAATATTTATTGGTTCCTTTCTACATAAAGGAAAATTCAAGAAACTACTTTAAATATTCTTAAACACTTACTTAGCCTATATCATGGTATTGTGGCTGGCCTCTCAAGAAGAAAACACAATAAAATTCTGGGTAAAATTCTATATATAATAAAATTATATAGAATATATAATAAAAAAAAATATATTAATAAATATTATTATTAAATTATATATTATATTATTATATATTATATTATATAATATAAAATATTATATTATTAAATTATATATAATAAAAAAAATATAGAATAAAATTCTAGTCAATGGGCCTCTTGTCATCTTGGGAGGTAGTTGAGTTAGGTGAAGGGAACTTTTAGAAATGAATCCAGGGCTTAATATATTTACCTTGCAAGGCATTGCCAAGCTAATATATCTACCCTTTTCTAATTTCTAGGGCTTAGAAAATTGTATAAATGACAGGTCTATAGGCTAACTGTCTGAATTCTGACCAAAAAATAAAAAAAAAAAATATGAAAAGGAGATTGAAACCCAAAATTCTGATACAAATGCAGTGGATAAAATCCTGATTCTAAAGATAAACCAATTTCTTTCTACCTCAATGTTAGTGCTTTCTACCTCAAATGTTAAGTGCCTGTCAAATACTGACATTTGCCTGTGGCTCATTTGAGCATAAGATATATTTAGAAGGATTTCATTTTTATAACACAAAGATTGTTAAAGGTCATCAAAGGTCTGGGCCCTTTAGAGGAAGATGGGGTGAATATAGGTGCTTCAAAATACTTCCCAGGAGATCATTAAGGCTCTGAATGCATTCCTGCAAATTGCATTTGCCTGGCTAAACTACTTGATAACATTCCTTAAACTAGAATTTTACCAAATTCTAGATACTACTTTAAAAAAATTCTAAAGCAATTGCTTACATTGTTCCTTAAGTACATCACTATTGTACCATACCACCCCCTAATGGCAGAATATACTCCAAATCTACATATATTGAATTGAGTGTATTTTCATATGTTCTGCATACATTACTACTCTTTTTGTCCAATTGCCAAGAAGCTTTAAGGAGTTTTGAATAAACTCTTGCTAAGGTTTTACAACCCCCCCCCCAAGCTCTCAGTGCTTTTTATATTGACTGATACTTGACAGCGTCTTCTGGTCACATTATTCACTTCTCTAGATATTCAATTAACAGGTTATTTGATTACAAATTCTGACAGTTCTTACTCTTCATATATAATCAAAATAGATTAATTTGGTAATTTATGTAAAGGTTGGCTAAAGAACAACTTTGTTTGGGGTTAATTCTATTCTTGAAAGCTTGACTTATGAAAACCAAAAAAATAAATGTATGTGTTTATTGATTCAATGTATTATTGTGTTTTTGATTTATGAACCTGATTTCCCAATGAAGACGAATTGCCTGTTGGGGGAGGAGGGGGATGGAGAATTGTTTGTGAGGGAATTTTTTCATACTTCTAAAGTTAAAAACATGATAAAGTTGTTACTAGTGCACAGGGTGAATTTTTTGCAGGGGTAGGGCATTTTTACTTGAGGTGAGTTTTCAGGGGGGGAGGGTTTCTTTTAAGGTTGCAGCAATGCTTGAAAGATTGTATCTAGTTGTATGTATATAAATAATTTTTGGTAAACATATGTGAGATTCCATAACTCAAGGTAAGGACAAGATGAGCAAACTACTGGATGCCTTTTTGCTCTTTCAAAGAACAATAATCATTTCGCTTAGACGTCCAATCTAAAGCCCTTAAATAGTCCCTAAATTGATGCCTGTTTCCTTATTTTTTGCACTATTAATGGGTTAAGCAAATTAGTTAACAACATATCAATTATAAATCAATTCTTTCCAAGTCATATACTCAACAGACATTGATTAAAAATAACCAAATTCAGTAAACTTGTCAATTGATAAATCTTTTGATACTGATGTTTAATTCCTTGGATGATATTTGATATTAATATATTGGACAAAAAATTAGTATTGCCATATCATCCATATTGAAAGTATCAAGCATATCGTGAATGCCAAATATTATGCAAAATATTGCTGCATTGCGAAATTTTTCTACAACAATATTGATAGTTCAATACAACAGCAACCTTATAAGAAAATCGAAATATATTTTCTTGTGATTATTATCTCTTCTAATCAGCAGTTGTACTAAACCAATTCTGCTCAAGTCATCCTCAGGGCTATACTGTGGTGTTTATCCTCCCCATAGTATAGTGCAGACGGTTTGATATCATCTATTTTCCCTTCTTGTTTTAGTTTTATTTTTGTGTTTAAAGCTTTTTCCAGTAGGCAATGATTAGAAGTCCTCCAAAAAAAAAGTCCCCCCAGATCCCAAATCAAATTCCAGTGAAAGTGTCATAGTGAAAGATACCCATCCTGGCTGGTCAAGCACCCTATCTCAAAGTTCTAATGATAGCTCCAATTCGGAGAATTGGACAATGATAAGTGTAAGGGCTAATGTAACCATAAATGATGATAATGGGTTTCAAGAGGTCCTCTCTAGAAGTTCTAAAAAAAGGAAAAAAATCTCCCCAATTAAAAGCATTTCCCCTCTCCTTGCCCAAGATCCTCCCTCCAAAAACATAGGAATTTACCTTAAAATTACTCCCACTACCCCCTTTGAAATAAAAATGATCACTGCAATAAGAGTTGCAATTTTTAAATTGCTAAAATCAATGTTCTCTCTTAACATTAACCGTGATGGATCTCTGCTAATAGCTGTAGAAGATCAGAAATCAGCAGATACAATAATTAACCTTAAATCCCTTCTGAATACCGCAATTATTGCATCTAATTGGAACCCAAAACAATCACCAACAAAAATAGTAGTTTATAATGTTCCCCCAGAGATATCTACTCAGGAGTTAAAAGAAGGCCTTTCAGATAGGGCTGGAAACACAATCCCAGTTGAGGATGTTACCCAACTTGGAAAACCCAACTCTAATGGCCTAAAAACTAGTAGATCCTTCTTATTCACACTGAAGGATAAAATTGATATCCCAGAAAAATTATTCCTATTTGGGCAAATCAAACCACACAAGGAATACAAACCTAAGCCTATTCAGTGTCAGAAGTGTTTCAAACTGGGACACACAACAAACAAATGCAATGAAATTCTCCAAGAGTGTAGTAATTGTAAATCTTTCCATCCTAAAGAGCTGACAACTTGCAACAACACTCAGCCTACATGCATCAATTGCAAAGGCCCACATGAATCTACAAATAAATCATTATGCCCTGCATACAAGAAAAGAGCTCTAACACTCCAAATATCAACAGAGAAGGCCATCCCATACCCCTTTGCAGCAATGGAAGCAAATGCTGCCCAACAATACCAAATAAAGCCTGTAATGAAACCAACCAAAACCCCCAAGTCAAATGCCCCCAATGCATCAAGCACCCCATATAAAACACCATCTTCTAAGCCCCCTAGCTCAAATCCCTATCAGAAGGAATCACCAAGCCAACAAGCCTCCTTGTCCGGTGAGATGAGGCCAGCCTGGCCCTCCCTCCCAAGAAGAAACAAACCAGAAACACTACCAGGAATCAATCCCTTAACCAACAAACAGGATGCACTACCAAAAATGCAATCCCCAAATATATGCTTATTCATTCTAAACTGTAATGCAGTTCAGGCCATGAACATACATCAACTACAGAAAACAAAAATTATTGCAGAATTGGCAAAAATCTACATCCCAGATGATATGCTCATTCAAGCAAAAAAAGATCTTGCTTTACTCTTAACAAAGCTGAACATTGATACACAGTCATATGAAGAATAAATCAACAACACAACATTTATCAATACTCCAATGGAATGTAAGATCACTCACAGAAAATAAGCTAAATGAACTAATATCATTTATGAATAATAATTCAATTAATATTGCTTGCCTCCAGGAAACTCATTTAACCCAAAATCAACAAATTAAGTCTCTGGGACATACTATCCTGAGAAAGGATAGATCTTCAGAGAGAAAAGGAGGTGGTGTAGCTTTATTAGTTAATAATAATATAAAATTTTGTGGCATCAATTTTCCAGATTTTGAAAATGATGTTGATGTAATTGGTATAAGTGTTGGCTGAATAATTTAAAAACCTACATAATAAGCTTTTATAACCCTAATGGCCAAACTACAGATGCCAAGGATTTCTTTAATTATATAAATAATTCTAATATGTTAAAAAATATCATTATTTGTGGTGATTTCAATGCCCACAGCCTTTTGTGGGGGAATAAACCAGCAAATAAAGCTGGTAAATTTATTGAGCATATGACTTCAAATAATAATGAATTAGTTGTTGCTACCCCTCCAAACCTGAATACTTATTTCAACCCCAAAAGTGGCAATTTCTCCACAATTGACCTACAAATTGTGTCTTTAAATTTTTTGAACAAAATTTACATAAATAAAATTGATAGTCTATGTACAGACCACTTTGCTATAGTTTGCTCCCTAAATGAACCTGCTGAAACTTTATCTCATACATCCAAATATATCAACACTAAAGCAAATTGGTCTATTTTCCAAAATAAGCTAAATGATGAAATTACAAGTTTCACCCAAAGTTCATGCATTTCTAACACAACAGTTGACACACATGCTGAAGCGTTGACATCTTTACTAATAAATACAGCTAATCATGCTATCCCCAGGACAACACCTAAGAAAACATTCCCTAAACAAATTCCTAAAGCATGGTGGACAAATGAGTGCCTAAATAAATGGAGGATAAAAAAGGCAGCTAGGACAGAATTCATTAAAAAAACAACACCTACTACATATTTAAAAAAATTACAAGCAGAATCTAATCTAAAAAGGACTATAATAGATGCTAAATATAAATACTGGAATAATTTTGCAAATAATCTCTCCAGAGAAACAAATGAGCCAATTATACATAAAGTCATAAGCCACATATGTGGGAAAAAGACTTCTCCCAACCCACTCCTGTATGAGCTTATACATAATAATACCCATTATGACAATGATATTGAAAAGGCTAACCTATTTGTAACTCTTTTTGTTAATAAGCTAACATCAAATAATCAAAGCAAACTGTCCACAATTCCTATGAACCCTAGTTACCAACCACGCCCAGGATCCGAGTACATAACTAATCCATTTTCAATCCAGGAATTGAATAATGCAATACATCATATTAGGTCCAAAACTAGCAGTAGCTATGACAATATACACCCTACATGGATAAAGAATCTCACATCTTCATACAAACAAGAACTGCTAAATTGTTATAATCACGCTTGGGCATCTTCTAGGTTCCCCAATATATGGAAATGTTCGTCCCTCCTACCAATCCTAAAGAAAAATAAACCAAAAGATAACCCTGAGTCTTATAGGCCCATAATGATTACACCTGTGATGGGGAAAATAATGGAGAAAATGATTTATCACAGACTCCTCTGGTTTGTTGAGAAAAATAACATGATTCCACACACTCAAACTGGATTCAGGAAATACCACTCCTCAACAGATGCTTTCATTTTGCTAACAAATGCAATAAATGAATCTTTCTCAAAAAATAATATCCTAGTGGCAGCTTTCCTAGATTTTGAAGGAGCTTATGACAATGTGAACCACCAAATCCTTTTAAATAAACTTTCAAACCTTGGAGTACCTCCTAAGCTAGTATCCTTTATTAAATCCTTCATAGAAGTGCGAAGTTTCATTGTTTGTGTTGGTTCAGCCTCTTCACCCCAAAAGACAATATCCAAAGGCCTACCTCAGGGAGCAGTCCTCAATTGCCTCCTTTTTGCCCTATATCTCTGGGACATGAACCTACCCCACACGAATCTACAATATGCTGATGATCTGGTGCTATGGTCATCTGGCAACACCTTTCAGATAGCACAGTCAAATCTGCAAAAGTCACTTTTCCAGTTTGAAAAATTCTCTCAACATTCAGATTTACCCATTGCACCCACCAAGTCAAAAATAATCCAATTTCACCGGAAGCGAAACCATGTTAATGCAAAACTAACTCTAAATGAAACAACTATTCCAGAAGATAATAATATTAATTACCTAGGTCTCATGCTTGACCAAAAACTTAATTTCCACCTCCACATTTCAAACACAATAAAAAAATGTTATAGAAAAGCAAATATACTAAAAAGACTTCTTTCCACACCCTGGGGTTGTAAGGAGAAAACCTTACTCCAGTTTTATAAATCACATATAAAACCCCATATTGACTATGGGCTCATTGTCTATGGTGCATGTGCAAAGACCCAGATGCAAAAAATTGAAACAACACAAAATGATATAATACGTCTCATATTTGGTCTTAGGAAACCCACAAGCACCAAGTTTCTGCTTATGGTGAGTGGATTAAAAACAATAAGCAAGAGACGTAGCTTTCTCTTGATAAAACATCTTACAAAAATTGAATCAAATAGCTCACACACATTACATAATTGGTTAAGAAATCCAGCCATGTATAGAGGTATTGCAGATGAGTATGCCAATATTCAAAAGAAGTTCCCTGTACCAGCAAAGTCTATTGCACCTACTTTCCCCCAATCCCCTCCATGGAATTGGTCATTTCCCATAATAAATACTGAATTTTCAAAATGGAATAAAGATTTAACCCCCATTGCTTTTGTCCAGAAAAAATTTGCAGAACTTAATACAATTACCTATAAAAATCACTTCCAAATATTTGTTGATGGGTCAAAAATGGATGAGAAGGTTGCAAGTGGTGTTTTCCTTCCTCACCTGAAAATTGCAATGGGAGAGAGATTATTTAATAATTTATCTATAATGTCTGCTGAGTTAAATGCCATAATCATGGCATTAGAACACCTTAAGCAAAACCAACCTTTGATTGAAAATTCGAATAATATTATCATGTATTCCGACTCTTTATCAAGCCTTGAGTTGCTGGCCTCAGCTCCTCAATATAAGTTGGACATTGACACTTATCATTGTCTCAGTATTATTGATAATCTTGCTTCAAGTGGCATAAAAACTTACTTTCAGTACATTCCTAGCCACTCTGGCATAAGTGGTAATCATCAGGTTGATGAAATAGCAAAAAATGCTATAAATATTGACCAGCCAAGTGGGAGACCAATCCCAATTAGAGATATTCACCGATGGAGGCTATCAGATATTAATTTTAATAAGATTAATCCTATCCTTTCCCCCTTTCCCAATAAGTATCTTTCTAAAATTTATCATAGAATTCGTTCTGGAACAAATGGACTAAATTTCCTTGCATTCTCATATAAGCTTTCTAATTCAAGTGGTTCAATTCCCCTGTCCCCTCTTTGCAGGCATTGTAATATGAATAATGAAACAATTGACCATTGCCTATTTGAATGTAATATGCTGACGTCTGCACAACATACCTTGCTTTGTAAACTGTTAAAATACTTCAAACACCACAAAATCCCACTATCAGCCAAGAGCCTAGCCAACTATACCTGCACACAGAGCATAGAAATCGACATCTATCATCTTATATTTGAACTCCTAGAGTCGAAAGATCTGCTGAAAGATATCTGAATATATCTAATAAATATGAGGCAATCAAGCCAGTAGCTCTGTAGCCCACAGAGTGAAGCAAAAGGAAAAGGGCTAAATAGTTTTACTGAAAAGTCCGCCTGCTGTTAAATAGAAGAAGAAGATAGTTCACATCTAAATACTTGACAATCTACAACAAAATCACAATGTTTGAAATTGATTTATTTTTTTAGACAATAAAAGTTCACAGCTCAGAAAATGAACTCGCATCATAAAAAGAAAAGAAATATGTGATGGGCAATGTTTTGAGCAATATTTGATGTTTGCAATATGGCAACATCAATATTTTGCCTGGTATATTGATATTGAATATTTTCAAAGGAATTATATGGCAGCTCGGTCAGATTTACTTATTGATCAGTGTATTGATTTTTTTTTTTTTTATTCAATGGCTGCTGAATCTATGGCTTGAAAAAAAATACTGTTTTGTATGTTTAACCTGTTTTCTCCACTCATTTCGTGGGCCAAAAATAAGAAATTAGATGCCACTTTGGCTGTTTAGGATTTGTAAGTGAAATGATTATTATATTTAGGAAGGATTATAAACAAAATACATCAGGTAATGGGTTTAATATGGCCCTACTTCAGCTATGGAATCTCATAAATTTTGAAAACTAACTAAGAACAATTGTAGCCTAAATACTTATATTGTTCCTAAAAGTTCATTGCTTGAATCAAAAACTTTTCAATAGCTTCTCTTCTTTATCTTTTTCTTCTATTTCTTCTTTATTTTTTCTTCGTTATCATTTTGTAGCCAATGCCAATCAATTGGTAGGAAAAAAGAATGTGTTTGAGCATACCTTTGTTGGATTACTTATCCAACAAGCCTAATTACTTAACTTTCGTGATTCACCAGATGTAAAGGACATACAAGTCACAAGATGTAAAGGACATACAAGTCACAAGATGTAAAGGACATACAAGTCACAAGATGTAAAGGACATACAGATGTAAAGGATGACTACTTGAAATGGTCTGGTTAGTCGTCAGGACTAGCTCATAGTCTGAACTAGAGGAATTCGAGGAATTGCTCATAGTCGTCAGGTCAAGTTACATCTTCTATCCCCAGAAAATGAAGAATGAGTGAGGATGTGTGATTTCACATACAAAAAAAATTGTGTTTTCAAAAATGGAAAAAATATATACAGAGAAAAAAAAGGGACAGTAGGTATGAAATGAGGCACACCTCTGTGGATTGCAAATAAGCTATGTTTACAATGGTGTGCATATGATTGATGTTGTTGTTCACCCAGTTGCCTACAGCATTTCAGTTAACAAGTTGCCAAATAAGTATTTGGTGTTATCTTTTACTGATTAGCCTACATCTGAAGATAAATTGTTAAGCAGATAAGATGGCTAAGAGATGCTCAAATGGGCTAAAAGAATTTAGCTATTCTAAAAAAAAAAGTGTAAATGTATACATTGTGCTGCATATTTATCCATATTGGGGGTGGGGGGTGTGTGTGTGTGTTGGAGTGAACTGAAGCAATGCACTTTACTAATATTTTTTGAAAGAGAATGAAAAACACATTGAGTGGTGTGTTCACATTCTACCTAGCTAAGTGATTGAAAAACTCAAAAATTCATCAAAAGTGTGTAGCTGGTATAACCTGGCTGAATATAGCTAGTAATATTGGTGGAAGATTTTGTTTGTGAACTAGTCAGTTTAATAAATTACGGATATGTCCTTTTGGCAACCTGGATACACATACTGCCTTCTGATTAGGTCAATATGCTCATTAATGTTCCCTTAAAGCTTCAACCAAATACACTTAGCCATTCCTAATATATCATGGACTCACTCTCTTTTGACAGCCTGTAGGAATGAAGTGTCTTTTGGTCTAGTTTTACATCTGCGTCAACATGGCCGGAAATTTTTTGCTTAGTACCCTTAGCTGCTCTGAGATATTGCAGATACACCCTTTTGACAACATGGATGCACTAAGCTTTTTTTGGTTAGTTCAACATCTCCTGAAAGTTTCAACTTAATACTCTTAGTCATCCATGAGATATTATTGGTATCCTCTTTTGACAACCTACATGCCCTTGGTTTGTTTTGATTTAGTTCAACATCCACCTCAACATTTCCTGGAAGTTTCACCTTTATACTCTTAGCCTTTTTGGTCACCCAGACGTGCCCCCCCCTCCTGTCCCAATGACAAATCCTGTATGTAAACAACTGAGAATTTGCATAACTTAAAACCCTTATTCCAAAAGCTGTGGAGGTCATGTCATCCCTGAAAGCATAGTTATTAGACCTTCTGACTATTTTGAAAGAACATGGCTATCTCAAAATTTTGATCAGATGTCTTTGGGAGAGGGCAGCTAAATCCTAGGTTTGAACTCAATATTTCCGTAGCTTCCAGATTCAGCAATTATCGAGGCATTAGTCTGGTCTCTGTAGGTAGTAAATTACTTAGTAATATGATACTTTTTAGACTGAGAGATGCTGTAGACAAAGTTTTAAGAGAAGAACAGTGTGGTTTTAGAAAAGGTAGAGGATGTGTCGACCGAATTTTCACTCTTAGGCTAATAATTGAGAAGTGCCTGAGCTTTCAAACACCTTTGGTCCTCAGTTTTATAGATTATGAGCAAGCGTTCGATTCTGTTGATAGAAGAGCCTTAGTAAAGGTTTTATCCTTGTATGGTATACCAGACAAATACATTAAAGTGATTAGTGCTATGTACGAGAATAACACTGCTGCGGTTAAGGTAGGAAATGAGGTTAGCAGCTGGTTTTGTATTAAATCAGTAGTTAAGCAGGGTTATGTTCTATCCCCCTTTATATGGATAATTTTGATTGACTTTGTTTTAAGGAGCACAGGAAAGGCAATGGGAGACCACGGAATCAAATGGGGAGGAAAAAGTCTCCTGGACTTAGATTATGCTGATGATTTAAGCATCCTAGATGAAAGTGTGAGCAAAATGAATGAAGTTTTAGAGGTTTTGCGAGTTCAGGGTGCTAGATTTGGTTTGAAAATTAATATTAAGAAGACTAAGTCACTAAGGCTAGGAATAAGTGAAGATGAAAAGGTGACATTGGGTAATGAAAAGATTGATCAGGTGGGAAGCTTCACTTACCTCGGTATTATTATTAGTAAAGATGGTGGGAGCAGTGAAGATGTTAAAAGTAGAATAGCCAAGGCTCAGGGTGTTTTTTCACAGTTAAAAAAAGTTTGGAAGAATAGGAAGATAAGTCTGCAAACCAAGATTAGAATATTAGAAGCTACAGTGATGACAGTGGTCAAATATGGCTCTGAAGCATTGACGCTCCGAAAAGCGGATGAAGATTTGCTAGATGTTTTCCAGAGAAATTGCTTAAGGATTGTTCTGGGTACCCGACTGACTGACCGTATTTCAAACAATAGGCTATACGAAAAATGTGGTTCAATACCACTCTCTAGGGCTATAATGAAAGAAAGGTTGAGATGGCTAGGGCACGTTGTGCAGATGAAGGATGACAGATTGCCGAAGATTGTTCTTTTCGGCCAACCGTCTAGGGCTAAACGGAAAGCAGGTCGTCCCCGTCTGGGGTGGGAGGATTTCATAAAGAAAGATTTAAAGGAAATGAGAACTTTGTGGGCGGGTGTAAAAAGGGAGGCTTTGAATAGATTGGGGTGGAGGAGGAGCGTGCGTAGCAGTGTTGGCCTCAGGCGGCTTGGTGCTGTGATGAGTTGTTAGTAGTAGTAGTAGTAGTTCCAGATTCAGCAAACCAAGGTTAAACACAAGAGAGAACTCTGGGGCTGAAAACAGTTTTTAGCAAAGTTGCACAGAACTTGTGGTTCTGAAATACATTATGTAGAGCTGGGTGTCAACCCATATTGGAACCTGTTGCCTGGAAACGATGTTAAAGCATGTTCAAAAGGCAGCTGAACTTAAAAATAATGAACCAATTCAAAGAAACATTATTATCATAAGGTTTCAATATTCAATTACTGTTAAAGATAGGGCTCAATTCAATTTAGACCCTTGTCATAATGATGCCCAAGCTTTGCTGATACTCTCCTGAGACCTCAGTCTCTTTTTTTGGTTTGAGTTATAGTGGAATCAACTAGATTAACCTAAACCTAACTTGCAAATGACATTCCCTAACTGGAACAAAGTGTAACCAAGTCTATGGATTAGCGATGCCACTTGACTACAAAGTTGCCAATCAGATTGCCCTATGCTGCAAAAATACAAATTTGTATTTTTTAATTGAATCTTTATTTTTTATTTGAATTGAATTTCTATTTTAATTTGTCTTTTTAATTGAACGTGTTTCTAATAGAATCAACTTTTCCAGTTAAAATTGACAAAGACTAAGTAGAAAGTGTCTTTTCCATAGCCTGATATGTAGCCTCCAATAAAAGTACCTCATTTAGCCACATCATTTTTCTTGATAATAAAAGGACCTCAATAGCTACCTCATTTTTCTTGACAGGTTTTTACGCATGCTCAAAATGTGAAAACCCGTTATTCTCAAGCCGCACGAAGTTTGCCCACCATTCACCCTGGCCTTCATTTACTGATACAGTTAAACCTAATTCATTAAGTAAGGTTCCTGATGGAAGTCCACTAGCATTGAAGGTAAGATATAAGCAAGTTCAAGTCTGAAAATATATAAAACTGCTGCTGCTTGGTTATGGAATTACTACACTTTAGGTTGCTTTCACACTACACAAGTAAATTGGCTATGCTAAGTGATCAAGTTGCATTACGTTAAGTATAATCTCTCACGCTTGAACAAACTGTTTCACACTAGGCTAGCATAAAAGCTCATAAAACCATAAAAGATCCTCTAAAATCATCACAAGGCATCTATTCAAAAATTTAAAATATGGGTTGGAGGGTGGGGATTCAAGTCCTGATGATGGTACCCTAGCAATGAAGGTTTCATTTTCGAAAATATAGAAAACTGCTGCTGGGCTCTGGAATTATGACACCGTAAGTGGCTTTCAGACTACTTACGTAATTTGCTATGCTAAGCAATTAAGTTATGTTAAGCATAGCCTTTAATGCTTGAACAAACCCTTACACACTAAGCTAAAGTAAAAACTCAAAAACCATCAGGATCCTTGTCTAAAATCATCATAAGCAAATTCAAAGTGTGGAATGTAGATGGAGATTCAAGCTCTGATAATGATCTAGCATTGATGATACACCGGCATTGAAGCTTCTAATTCTTAAAATGTAAAAAACTACTGCTGCTGGGAAGTGGAATTATTGTGCTTTAGTGTTTGCTCTTTACTTCAAACAATAAGCTTTGTTTACTTTTTACTTCAAACCTAGGCTGTGAAAAAAGACATGGTTCGATCATATTTTGTAGGGCTATAATGAAAGAAAGTTGTTGTGGTTAACCGCGTGTGACCAACCGAAAAGCCCCCTCCTGTCCCCTCTTCAACGCCTCGCTCTTTACGCTAAAGCTTGACTCTGTCTCACAACTCTATTCTTTAAAACAAAAAAAAGACCTAAGCAGAGGGGACAGCCCCTTTCATATACGGAATAATTTCTGTTTGTTTTAAGTTTTAGTGTCGCTCCTTACTTTCAGTTTAAAAAAACTTGTTTTTTTTTTTATTTAATTTCTGAACGTTTTTGAATTGATGCAGCTTTGATTTTGGCTCACCCTACATGAATAATTAAAACGAAATTTGCATATTAATCTTACTTCTTTTTAGCTAAATGGCTTTCTCGAAATTTTGTTCTGACGTAACTTACGTAACGAACTCCTATATTCTTATATTTTTATTACGTATATTAGGGTGTTCGCCCCCTAGTCAATTCCTCGCACTTTACGCTAAAGTTCAAATTTTGTTCCAATTCTTTAAGAATGACCCTTAATCACAAAGCCCGTTAATTCGAATAAATAGCTCTGATGAAAGTACAAGAAAAATTTAGCGTAAAGAGCGAGTTAATGACTAGGGGACGAACCCAATCATATACGTAATAATTTCTGTTCGTTTTAAGTTTTGATGTTGCTCCTTACTTTCAGTTGAAAAAATTGTTTTTTTATTTAATTTCTGATCGTTTTTTTTAATAATGCTGGGAAATCTGGCGCCCCCTTCATAGCAATGTCCCTTCCCCCATGAAAACTTCCTCCATGGAAAGATCTTCTCACGTAACACCCGACCCCCCCCCCCCAACTACCAGAAAAAATCCCCCCTGAAAACTTCTGTATACTTCCTAATATCCAATACTATATGTAAACATTGGGCAAAGTTCATAACTTTCAGACTTTCCCCCAAGGACTGTGGGAGATTAAGTTATCCTCAAAGACATAGTTATTGTATTTTTTGACCATGCTGAACAAAATAGCTATCTCAAAATTTTGATTGGGTGACTTTGGGAAAAAAAATGAACGTGGGAGGGGGCCTAGTTGCCCTCCATTTTATTGGTCACTAACAAAGGGCACTAGAACTTTTAATTTCCGTTCGGATGAACCCTCCCGCGAAATTCTGGGACCACTGGGTTGATACGATCATCCCTGGAAAAAAAAATAAATAAACATGCATATGTGATCGTTCTTCTGGCAAAAAATACAAAATTCCACATTTTTGCTGATAGGAGCTTGAAACTTCTATAGTAGGGTTCTCTGATACGCTGAATCTGATGGTGTGATTTTCATTAAAGTTCTATGACTTTAAGGGGTTGTTTCCCCCTTTTTTGAAATAAGGCAAATTTTCTCAGGCAAACTAAACTTGATAAAACATACATATTTAAAATCAGCAGGAAAATCTGATTCTTTCGATGTATCTATTGGAATCAAAATTCTGTTTTTTAGAGTTTCGGTTACTATTGAGCTGGGTCGCTCCTTACTTACAGTCCGTTACCACAAACTGTTTAATGGAAAAGTAGAACCTCTGTTCTTGGTGCCATCTGTCTGTCTGTCTCTTTTATTCTATTCTATTGTGTTTTCTTCCTTTGTTAACTCGTTTTTTTATTGCTATTAGTTTAATTGTTGGCAAAATAGCATATTTGTAATAGCATATTACCAAGACAAAAACAGCATATTTGTTTGCTAAAAATTGTATTCATTTTTATCAATATATGGGTGAACATAGAAGTGGACCTTATAGATGCATACATGTCTGGTTCTTTGGGAGAGAGGCAGGGTAACAAAAGTGTATTTATATAACACTACTATTCTTGGCTAGATTTTGACCAATCTTGAAGGGCAGACCATTCCCTAGAAAACTAATTGAATTTTTTCAGCAAGTTGTCAATGTAATTAACAAAATCAATTGACTAGTAAATACTCAATAAAACTCACCACCAGCCCCTTTGCTCCTCTAGGAAAATCTTCAAACAGGGTGCTTAGGTAAGCTGTGAGAGAATGCCATGATTTCTAGTTAAAAGCAACAAGTTTCTATGTGCAATCTCTGCTTCAGAAAGAAGAAAATCTAGGATCTTTGATCTGGTTCTTATATTTACAGATATAACTGTTACATACATCCTTTTCTAAAAGAAGAGAATCTTCTTTTAGAAGAGGAAGTGCTCATATTCAAAATGTTCTTGTTTTTAAAAAACATGCAAACATATGGTTGCATTTTCTTTCAAGATGTTGTAATATTATGTTAGATTTGTACTCTTTTTGTAAGATAAGATTTATTGCTGAAAAATGGCTTTCAAAAGCCCAGAAGGGCCGAATTCGCACTTTAGCGTCAAATACAGCGAAAAAAGAACATCAAAAACAAACAATCAAACAACAACAGAAAATTATAAAATGGTTAATGTCAAATACGTAAAAACGTTAAAAACAAAGTACAAAGTAAACTCATAAAATTAGAAGGCCAATGTCAAGTCAGCAAAAATGCACCCCCCCCCCCCAAAAAAAAAAAAACTCGTAAAATTAACAAGGGGATAAAGTAGAATTAAAACAAAAACATAAGTTAGTTGGTGACTAACAAACATAAATATAAAACCTCCAAATTTGCATAATGGGCATTAAAATTAATAACTATGAGGTAAAGAGTGAGTGAGGGGGGGGGGGAGGCAGCGGAGATTCAGTGGTTGAAAATGTCAACTATGTAAGGGATAAAAGTTCTTCTATATCTTTCAGTGCAAACTCTTATTGGGGCGAGAAGGGGGATTTTTGTTGACACAGAACGCGGGAAGCGGGGTCGAAGGGGTGAATATTGACCGGGGAAAAGGGGAGTTGTTCGAGGGTTATGAAGGGCATTGTTAGCAAAACGCAAGGTAATTTTTGCTCTCCTTTCCTTAAGGGAGACTAGGTTAGCTCTCCTAAGAAGGTAAATATAAGGTACTTTACCCTCATTGAAGATAATTCTTAGGCACCTTTTTTGTACTGCTTCTATTCTGTCCGACAATTCAATGGAAATGCCAGGATGCCAAACAGGACAGGCGTACTCAAGGGTTGGGCGTACAAATGACAGGAAAATCCTTAAACAGTGCGATTTAGGGCATTTAAATTTTTTAAGGAGTTTAAGGAGGGAAAATGCAGCATTTGCACGTTTTAAGATGTCATTAATATGACAATCCAATCTTAAGTCGCTAGAGATGGTAACGCCCAGTAATTTCATAGTGGTAACGGACATTTCAGGGGGGATTGGACAGGAGAAAGAAGGAGGAGTTTTAAGGAAATTAATAGTAAGAACAGTTGACTTTAAAGGGTTGACTTTCATATCATCAGTAAGAGCTTCGGCTGATTTTGGATGCTTTTGGAATTTTTGGAACATGTCTCTAAGACAGTTAGATCATCAACGAATTTCCATCTATCCGGAAATAAACACCAAGGTTGTTTATCATTGTAAGAAATAAAATTGGACCTAAGAGGGTTCCTTGGGGCACACCATTATAAATTGGGAGGGGATCAGAATATACATTCAGGTATTTCACGACTTGCGTTCTGTTAGAGAGGAAAGACGCAATTATTCTAATTAAATAAGGGTCAACTTGAAAGTCATTAGATAGCTTTTCTAATAGTATATTGTGGTTGATTAAATCAAAAGCTTTTTGCAAGTCAACAGCGATAACATTGAGCCAGGTATTGGGTTTTTCGAGTGTGTTGCATATTGTGTCCATAAGGTGAACAAGATAGTGGGTAGTAGATGTAGAGCGTAGGTTTCCGAATTGTCTTTGGTCAACATTTGGGATTATTTTTACTTTCAACCACTCAGCTAAAAAGCTTTCATATAACTTCGAAAAAACTGGAGTAAGAGTAATGGGACGGACACCATTAAAATCTTGATTATTACCTTTCTTTTTTACGGGAGTAATAAAACCTAATTTCCAACAATTTGGAAATTTACCAGTAGAGGTAATTTCACTAAAAAGTAAGAACAAAGGCTCTGAGACATTGTCGGCAAAGGCTTTAATTAGTACAATCGGAATGTCTAATGGACATGTACTACACTTTTTAATGTTCTTAATTTTTGCCTCCACATCCGAGGGCGAAATAACGGGAAAATTGAGAGAGCACAAATCATAAGGAGTGTCAAAAGAAAGGGGAGGGAGGTTCTGAACTATGGAAGAAAGAAACCTGTTCAGATCATTGGCTGTAACTGAAGGGTCTTCTTGGAAATGGAAGTCTATATTATTATGTGTTTTTCCACAAATTTTCTTTATTCTATTATACCATTGTTTTGGCTTTGTAGAAAATAAATCCTGGACTTTGCATTTGTAATATGAAGAAGCAGATTTACGTATTTCTTTTTTTATACGTTTACGCAGTGAGTTCGCTTCGGATGTTTTACCACTCTTTAGTAGATTCAATTTAATTCTAATTAGTTTTTTCAATTGGCTAGTAATGTATGGTTTGTCATTAGAACATGTTTTTACTTTTTTCACAGGGAAGGAATTTATGTATTTTGTTTTAATCAGATTTTGGAATTCGGAGACTTTAAAATTAATGTCATTTTTTCCTTTGAGGGCCAGCCAGTTTTCATTGGTAATCCAAGATCCAAATGTGTAAAGGCCATCATTGGAAATTGGGCGATAAGAGAACTCAGTAACAGAAAAAGTATGATTAAAGCTATTGAGAGGCTTCGTTAATGAACAAAAATGGTAACTTCCTCCTAACGGGGGCAAGGGGACAGGAGGGGTATAGAAAGCCTGCATATTGGTGCAAATCAAATCAAGCGTTGAATTTCCTTTTGTTGTTGGTATTTTTACTATTTGTTTTAAGTTTAGGGAACTACAAAGGGGATTTAACTTTAGATCATTAGCATCACCTACTAAGAAAATACCGGCGTTCGGGAATTTGCATAGGACAAAGTCGGCACTACTATGCAGTTGTTGGTAGAATCGCTGTCTTTGTGCAGCGTTTTGATTTGGGGAATAATAGAAGCAGCAAAACAATCAAATTAAAGGGGCGTGGTAAAACTTTGGGTCTTACACTTACCCAAATGATTTCATCGTAATCTGAAAGGTTGGGAGTATGAATTAATTTAGGAAAGAGATAATTATTTACAAATAATAGTATTCCACCTCCCTTTTTACCTAGGGGGTGATCATGGGGACGAAGTTTTATGAATTGGGAGTAGTTATTAATTGTCAATAAATCAGGGTTCTGTGCTTGGACCTCAGTTACGGCAATTACATCAATTTTGTGTACTTGACAGAGGGCCTCTAGCTCGATCAATTTGTCAAAATTCAGGCTTTCGGCGTTCGTAACAAGCAACTTTGGGAAAGTAAAACGGTTACTAAAGAGGGCAGTTTTTTGTTTGTTAATTGTAGGAGGCAGTGGAGGGTGGAGGACCGTGGATCTGGGAGAGGAGAGGCATCTTTTTCGGGATGAAGGCTGGGATTCGTTTGAGAAGCAGGATTAAAAGGCGGGGCTGGACCCGGCTTGAGAGAAAAGGAGGACAGCGGACAAATTATGGGGATATTATTAAGTAGGGATTTGGGGGGACATAAGTTAGAACTAAAACACTGGTTTACACTAAAGTCACGTAATTCGATGCTTCCATAACCCGAATGGATGGAAGTAGGGTCTTCTTTGTGGTGATAGAATACGGTGGGGGTCTTAAATTCCCGGAATAAGCTGGTGGTGGTGCTTCAATGGACACTGTGTGTTACATGACAGGCTCGGTGACTCTCGTTTTTTGACAGAGTTTTCTTGGCACTGTTGGAGGGGGAGAATTTGTTTTCGTTGAGCTGAACTGCTTGTAGTATCTCACTGACCTTTGATGTAATGGTGGGAAGGTTTGATGTAAATCGTTTTTTGACAGGTCCAAACTGATGAGAGAAGGAATTGGAGGGGGTGCTGACTGTGGGTTTAAATTTTTTTCGGCACTATTTAAGGGCTTTTTAAAATATTTGTATCCATATTTCAAGTGGATTTGACTGCATTCACCGAAGCAAAGCCCACTTCTAAAACTGTCACAAACCCTGGAATGCAAGAGTTTGCACCCAGGGACACTACATTCATTCTTCAAATAATAATTCTTGCACAAATGAAGGTATTTACACGACTCTTCCTTCTTGCAAATCCCTCTCCAGGCATATTTGCATATACCTTTATTAGCATTAACTTGTTTCCTGGATAGTTCATCACTAGTATTGAACTCACACCTAGTTTTACATGCATAATTAGGGTCAATTTCAGAATGAACTTGACCTTGAACACTTGTGCCTGAGAGGGGATTAAAACCAAGACAGTTTAATCCTTTAAACACACAAACTTGTCTTTTTATCTTAATTGAACCGGAAATCACTGGATTCGTATCTATAATTTTGTCGTTGACCTTGTCTTCTGTTAAATTTTGATTTTTGATGATGGTATCAGAAGCCAAATTAGCATCAATAAGTCTTGTTTTAATATTGGTTTTAACAGAAATTGGGGATTTCTCCTTTTCCTGGATTGGAAAAGACTGGGGGTTACCAACTATAACACTTTTTGAAGTGGTTAGGGTGGACATTTCTATAATAACATTTTCAAGTTCACTCATCAATGATAATAACCGCTGCATTGGAGGGAGGAGGTTTCTTGTCTTAGGTGCAGTAGGGACATTGTTTAACAAGTTGGACTGGCAGGAAGCACAGGTCTTGAATACTGTAGCCTGGTCAGGGGTTTGGCAACTGAAATCAGTTGATTTTGAAGCGAAATTGGTTTGGCAGGACACATCGGACGTGGTTGAGGGGGGACTGTCCTGGGGCATGGAACTGGTTTGGCAAGGAATTGATTTGAGAGGCGAAAAGGGTGATGACCTCACTTCCTTCAAAATGTTGACTAGGTCACTTCCCGATGGGTGGCGTGGAGGTGTCATAAGGGTAGACGGGGTCTGGGTGGAACAACGCAAAGAGTCATCAAAGGGTACTACTTTGTCATTAGTATCTTCTTTTGTAGTACAATCTAGGCAAAGTCAATGTTTTGACCACTTAGAACGTTCTATACCAGAGCAATGTTCATGGAAGTAAAACTCACAGCTACTGCACTGAATAGAGTTAATAGTGACTCTTAATCTGCATTCCTGGCATACTCTCTTTGCCATTTTTTGAACCGGAATGGGTTTTGATATATTATCGCTGATTAAAGATGAGTTAGCTAGGGCCACTGAATTAATTCATGTTCAAAGCTCTTAATTAATTCTGTCCAAAGTGAGTGTTTTGTTAAGATAATCGTACCTATTGTTTTTATAGAAGTGCCGTAGGACCCGGGCGAGGACTTTATTATTTCTGGAAGTGGAACTTCCGTGTTTGGAACTTCCAGTTGGAACCGCTGTTATAGGCTATTTTTTTTTTTTTTTTCGAAGAAGAAAATGTATTCGTAGTGAAAGGGTTTTGTTTTGAAAAAAAAAAAAACAACAAGAAAACAAAAAACGGAGTGAGAGTTTAGCAAGTCCCGCTTCTGTAATAGGAGTGATACCTTAAAATCAAGACAAACTCCGTTGTAATTTATATATCTTGAATTTTTTATTAACAGGTGTGACTATGTTTTGGCTTCAGCAAGAATTCTTACAGGAGAAAGCAATCAAATCATGCTGTTTGCAATCTGATTTTTGGCTGGATTTATGATAATTTTGAAATTAGCCAACTGAAACATTTGTTAGAATTTAATACTATCTAAAACCTAATTTAGTTTTGTTTGTGAATTTTTTAGGTAGCTTGTGGTAAATGTGGAAACAGTCTGGGCCATGAATTTGTAAAAGACGGCCCTGGTGGCAAATCACGATTCTGAATATTCAGTCACTCTCTGAAATTTGTACCTCATAAAGGTAAGTAAACAAAACGCCAACCTCTACTAAACCTATGTTGGATTAAAGCAAAATAGCGAAAATGTTTACAGCTGTTTTTACTTTTCTAAACTAAAATCTTTTAATAAGATTTTGAAGATTATAGCCAAAACTAGTTTTGTTTCTTTTTTTAGTTTTGTCAAACTAAAAACTCTGGCTTTATATTTTGTGTAATTATATTTTGTGCCTGTTTTTTTTTTTTTTTTTTGCTTTTGAAGCTTAAATAATGGGAAAGTACGCATTCTGGGGGGGAGGATGGCGTGTCACCTCTATTTACACAAATACTGGCAACGCTTTCCTATTAAAGTTAAAAGAAGAAAACTCAAGGAAGTGTTCTGAAAACTAAGATTTTGAACTGGCTAACCTTGAATAATTAAAATTTTAATACAATTAAGTCAACAAGTTTTACATTTATTTCATAGAATGTTTTTCTCTGTGCTTGGACAAATCAGAAAGAATTGTAAGATTGATGACAAAGAGGTTATAGTTTACATAGGTTTACCATTTGCCAAGTATAAGATCACTAAACAAATCATCCGTAAGCACAGGGGTAGGAGAAGAGTTTAGTGCGTACGCGTTGCACCGGAGTTTTGTGGTGATATGCATGCACCTGAACTGTTCAAGGTGCATTGTTCACCATTCATGCAACTGCACTGGACGGAGGCCGGTCCGGTCAAAATGATAAGACTTGAAAATTGGAACTCCATCATCGATCAAAATGCATAACCAGGGAACCAAGTCACGAATATCTTTCCAAATAAATATTATTCAAAATATCAATTTTTCTTATATTTTATTATGAATAATTTTATGTCTCTTATTATTATTTTGAGTATGAAGCTAAAATTGTAACAATAAACATATTTCGATAGTTATTAAAATACATCCATTTTTTAACCATGCGTACTCCAGCGTTATAAAAAACAAAAAAAGGGGTACACATTAGGGACCGACCGATATTATCAGGCTGATATGAGGTTCAGTGTCTTTATCGGATATCGGGAGGGAAATCCTATCCATTATTGCCCCATTTTTTTTTATGCGCAACTTGTCAAGAAGATGGCATCATATTTCCTTAGGTAATTTTGCTTGTCCAGTCATTTGGGGCGGAGCCACCAGATAAGTCTGACTATGGTGGAGAGATCAGCAGAGATGAGTCAAAGTACATTTGTTGTCAATACTTGTCTATACACATCTGGTACAGCAATGTTCTAAATGTATGATGACTTCAAGAATGTACATTTTCTACCGAAATAACTAAATAGAATACTGTAAGCTATACGGTTTCTGATCAATGAATGTTCACTTCCGTTGGTGAAAGATCCAAGATTCAATTGGTTAAAACCATGATATCCAGTCAGGGGCGCAGCTAAGGGGAAGAAGAGGTATTGTAAGATGGGGAAGGGGGGAGGGTTCCAAGGTATCGCCGCCTCGTGCCAACAACTTGGAAAATGTACCTATTTACCTTGTGTGTCCGTATTTGCCGGCATACTGGACGATTTTGTTGACACATTATTTAAATCCCTCCTCAAACTTAAAACTGCACCCCTGTATCCAGTGTGCCTAGCATAGATTCGTTAGGAACAGACCATATCATATGAATTTAAAGTTCCACATGATTAAAATTCAAATTCCCGCTATTGAAATTAGGATTTGAATAATCAATTTCAATAAATGTCTTACGCTTCTTTCTCTCAGGTATTTCTGTTTATGTAACTAAACCGACTTCTTTGATTAAATTTTTTCCTTATTTGTCACTTCCGCAGATATTCGCCATTTCTTTTGTGCGCTCAGAAGCTGCTGATCAGAAAAAGTAAAAAAAAAAAAAAAAAATCAAACAGTTCTTATAAATGGACTAATTTTTGGAATCCACAGTGAATTATTGAGGTTGTTCTTTGGTGTGTAATAGACCAGGAAGAAATATGGGCAGTTTGAACTTTAGGTAAGGTTTCTTTTTCCGGAGTGGAACTTGTCGGTAAATTATATCAGTATCGTATCAGTGCGATACTGATATATCAGTATCGGACCCTAAAAATCCATTTTGGTCGGGCCCTAGTACACATGTCATATCAAAGGTTTGGGAAACACTGCCTTATAAAGCTGTTAGAAAAAGCTTTAACGTTTTTGAACCTTCTACTCTTAAAAAAACCTGTCAGGATTTCTTGAAAAATTCATAAGTTGAAAATAGGGACAAAATCATTAAAGTATCTTGTCAATAACCTATGCGCAGAAGCAGAAGTATGTATCACGATACCTTTAACATAAAAAGTAAATACATTTTGGTTTTCATTAAAATACATGCACTTTTTTGCGAGGTAAATTAGTGTTAGGAAAATATAAAAAAAATGGCACACATGCGTCTAAAGTTTGGGAAGCACTCCACTATGATCAGTAAAAAAAAATCCTGCGTTTTTTTTTTGAAAAAAAGCAAAGGATTTAAAATATTTGACAAAATATGGTAAAAAAAAATATTTCGAGATGTGAGAGTAATCCCCCCACGCTCTCCCACCAAAATTATAAGAAATGCTCACTTTATGAAATGAATATTTGCATGAACATACCTATCACATTAAGGTACGTATTTTTGATGTAACACCTTTAATTAGGTGTTGTTTTTTTAGACCGCACTGCCGTTCTACGACGAACAAATAGGCTTTCAAATGGGGATAAATCCATTTATTTATACAGCGAAAAAACCGGTAAAAAAGTCCAGATATTTCATTCACATATACAGTGACAGTCTACTGAATATGTGATAGAAATATCTGGACTTCTGTACCTGTTTTTTCACTGTCTAAATAAATGGATTTATCCCCATTTGGAAGTTTATTTGTTCGTCTTACGGAACGTCTTTTTTATAGCTTTTAAATAAAATGATGCATTCTGTGAAGACACATTTACGGGGTGTCAGTTGACAGGTCTATTGTCAAATTTCAAGCGTGAAGCCAAGTTTCAAGAAACCATTACTTTTTGAAACGGGCCATCCATTGCAGTAATGAATGAATGAATGATTTTTATTACCCATCTTTAACAATACAAAAAAAGTAAAAATGGAGTAGAGAGAAAATGAAAAGAAAACAACAACACATCAAACAAACGAGCAACTTAAATTAATACTTCAAAAACCAATGGCGAAACTATTTACATAAAAAGACAACCATTACACAGTACTAACTATAGCTTCAAACATACTATGCGTTGGGTCTAAAGATTTCAGGAACTTTTCCCTCCTGGTCACGATCACGACGAAGGGGTCATCGAGTCCGTAACGTGATGAAATCTGGCGGTTTCTTTGCCAGGGGGGAAGGCTAAGCAGATATTTTGCAAACTTATAGAACACTGTACGGATTGTTTTTTTATCATCAACAGTGAACAAAGACCAGAAAGGTGACAAAGCTAAGACATGAGGGGTGGCAAAGGAATTGAAGATCCGTGCTAGAATGCGGCGGTTATATAGGCGTTTGCATGATAAAATCATCCCATACGCTTTTTGGACTTTCTGTTTGAGATCATTTATTAGACAGGACCGGGTAGCTTTAAGATTAGACCCAATTGGCAAACCAAGGTAAGTCATTGATGCTGCTGCAGTAACAGTATTACTACCTAGTGCAAATATGACAGGTGCCAACTCTTCTTACGACAATTAAAGACGACCACCTCGCTTTTGCTGGAGTTGAATTCTAGGCCTATGCTAGCATATTCATTAGACAAAACTCTGAAATTACTCTCTATGCCACTGACTGATCTACTCAGATTTAAAATGTCATCGGCATAATTAACAAGAGACAAATCAATTCCACGAAAAATAAAGCACGTTTTCACCGTCTTCTGAGCCTCGATGATACTGTTATTATAAAGAGGCGGTGATGATAAAGCCCCTTGGCGAATGCCTTTTCGTACTGGTATGAGGAAATCGGATACAGTCGGCTCTGGTTTTTTAGTACCCTTACTCTAACCTTCAACTTAAAATACATGTTCCTATAAGTAGCAATTATAGATCTGTCAAGACCTCTCTTAAACGCAGAGACAAGCAGTTGTGCATGGATACCCGAATCAAAAGCCCCGCGACGTCGTGGCCTGCAAGTACCACGGTTTCACCTTTAGCATCTGCATCCAACAAAACATTAGACAATAGGCTATGCACGTGCTCGCGGCTAATATTTCTCTTGAAACCGAACTGCGAGTCTGGCGTACTACAAACATACTTTATCTCCTCAATAACTAATAACTCTAACAATTTACAAAAAACGGGAGCAACGGTTATCGGGTGGTAAGAACAACATTCAGATGGGTCTTTACCTTTCTTGATGACAGGGGTGATTACACCGGTACAAAAATATCTGGCACTAGACCACAACTAAAAATCATTTGGAACATAAGTGCTAGATGTACTATTAACAGTTCACTACCGAGAATCAGATGCATACCACAGATATTATCTACTCCTTTAGAGTACTTCTTTTTTAGTTTAAGGATAGCCGAACGAACATCCGACACACTCACTGAGTGGCCAAGATCCGGTTCCAAAGATTCTAAACAGAGATCAAGATCTCTCTCAAACTTGCACTCCAATTCAGGATCAGGAGCAGCAAACTTGCTCGCGAAATAACTATTCCATTCACTTTCACTAGGGGCGGATTCGTTACTAGGCGCTTTAGCAGATCGATTCTTTTTGATGAACTTCCAAATTTTATTTGGATCGACTCGTAGCGACTCACTATTTTCATGAATCACACGATAGCGATGCAAGGCGAGACATTTGGAGAACTGCCGCTTTGTATACAATCGAACACTGTTTACAACACCATGTTTAGGACGGCCCGAATCAATCCACACACTATACCACATTTTAGCTTGTCGACACGCATTAACCAAAGCTGGGTTTTCTGACCATCCTGGAACTTCTGACCCAATTCTCACTTTACGAATAGGAACCGCGGTTTTTTCTGCACAGCGCAAGGCGTGAGTTATTTCACTACAGTAGATATTTAGAAGTATTTGTTTCTCATCACATGCAATCGGTGAGCTTTGGAGTAGTAGCTGGAAAGGGACCTTAATCTTTTCCAGGATTCCGTCACACACAGACCTGAACATGGCTAAATTAGCTTTTTGCCATTCAGTCTTCTGGAACCACTTTTTCTCCTTTGGAACATCATTTGGGGCATTATTCAGGAGGTAATTAATAATGAAGGTATTAGCCACTGGAAGGTGATCAGAAACACAAAAGCCGATATCTACCTCACAG
Organism: Artemia sinica; assembly: GCA_027921565.1. Classification (NCBI taxonomy): domain Eukaryota; kingdom Metazoa; phylum Arthropoda; class Branchiopoda; order Anostraca; family Artemiidae; genus Artemia; species Artemia sinica. Next base: position 4,275,607 of record CM051274.1, read on the forward strand.
TCACCGTGAGTCCTCAAGTCGGGAGAGCAGAGAAGAAAGTCGAGCGAGGACGTGGAACCGGAATTATGCACATACGTGAAGTCTACTCTATTTCTCAGTACCCTCAGACTTGGGCAGGCGTCGAGCAGGATTTGACCTCTCGGATCATTAGCATCAGAGAGGTTAGAGTTCATATCTCCGGCAATAATACATGAAAGTTTTCCCGCCGGGCATAATGTAGCAACAGCGGCTACTTTTCCACAAGCAATATTAAACTTATTGTCAGATTGAACATTCTTGTAGTTCGTTGGCATATAGACTGAGAGCACTACAGTATTTTCAATTTTCACTGCAATATAAAAGTCCGCTTCTTTAAACGTCGAGGCGCGAAGCGAGGCACGGACAATGATAGCAACACCACCAGAAGGACGACCTCTTCCCGAGCTCCTAGAAGGAATGCCAAACACATTTACGTTTTCGTTTAGTTGTAAGAGCTGGAGTCCCTCAGCCGACAGGAAATGTTCCTGCACGCACACAATGTCAAATTTGTCAGCAAGGTTTTCTAAAGTGGTAATTTAGATAGTACTTCCGCCATTTATGTTCCACGTCACTATTTTCAGAGTGCTGGAGCTAGTCATCGCTTAGATAGGGCCTTTTTGGCTTCTGGACAACTGAAACTGTAGCAGGGGTGCTTATTGGAGCCACAGAGGGCGCACTTCATCTGGTTCTGGCACGGGGTGTCTTTAGAATTAGTATGGCCTCCTCCGCAATTTGAGCATCTTGCTTTATTAGAGCAGTCCTTTGCAATATGCCCATAGGCCTGACACTTATAGCAACGCCTCGGGAGAAAATGAAATAGTTCCTATGTTCCTTCATTTAATATATATAGTTCCTTCATTTAATAGTTCCTTCATTTAATAGTTCCTATGTGTTTTCAATAAAGTGCTTTAAAAATTATCATAAAAAGGGGAAAGAGGGGCGCCAGCCCATCCTATATTTATTTAATTTGTGTTCGCCTTAAGTTTCAATGTTACTGTGCACTTTCATGTAAAAAGAAACTTCTTTTTTTATTCTATCCGTTTTTTTCCACAAGGATTGTCGATATACTAAACAATATACTACAACTAACAACTCACTGCAGCACCAAGCCTCCAAGACAACTGCGCACGCTCCTCTTGCACCCCAATGTATTCAAAGCTTCTTTTACCCCATCTTATGAATTTTTAACTTCCTTTAAGTTCTTCCTTATGACCTGTTCTCATCACATTGGGGGACGACCTGCTTCTCGTTTCGCCCCAGATGGATGCCCAAAAAGTACAATATGTAATCCATCATCAGTAAAACGTGGTCTAAGCTGTCTTTCATTACCACATTTTTGTATGGGTTATTGTTTAATAAACAGTACGGCTATCCCAGGGACGTGCAAAGAGAGGGGCGGGGGTGCTCGGACTCCCCTCCTACCAAAATTTAGACAAGTCATTAAAATTGTCGGTAGCTCTTATTCAATTTATCAAATAAGATTTTTTTTTTTTTTTTTTTTTTTTTGTGACTCGCCACCGAACAAAAATTCGTGCGTACGTGCCTGGGCTCTCTGAAAATCGTTGCCTCTAATTTCGGGGTCTCATAGTTAATTTTATATTTTGGTGCCATTTGCGAGATTATTAAAGGACTTGTGTTTAAAGACTAATGCAACTTGTCGACGGTTCAAAACTTCATCTTTCCCGTCATTAATTTAGATTATTCCAGAATGATCTGCGTTTTGAAGAGACATATTTCAGGGTCAGTGGGTCACCAATTTTTTCTTTTTTCTTCAGATTCTGATATTTTTCTTTTTTCTTCAGATTCTGATATTTTTCTTTTTTCTGCAGATTCTGATATTTTTTCTTGTTTCTTCAGATCGATATTTTTCTTTTTTCTGCAGATTCTGATATTTTTTCTTTTCTCTTTAAATTCTGATATTTTTTCTTTTTTTCTTCGGATTCCGATATTTTTCTTTTTTCTGCAGATTTTGATATTTTAAGAAGAGTCAAAATTAGAAACGGTTGAAGAGATAATGATGACCTTTTTTCTTTCAGAGGTCAAACAAGTTTCTGGGAGTGAAGAGTAAATGTTTTTTACCGTAACATATGCACAGATGAACTGCAACATTAAGTGAAGAGATGAAATGGGAACACGAAAGCCCCCGTGGATGTGTTCGCGTTGATTGATTATCGCTTTTAAATGCAGTTTTTTCCTTTTTGGATTGTTTGTTATGCTTTAGTATTTTAATCTTGTCCCAGTTTTGCATTTGTTCCTTGTTGTTTCTAGCAGATTTAAAGGTAATTTAACCAACAATGTCCATTTAAAAGTCATAGTGTCAAGTATTAACAAGGCTTTGAAAACCATTAAACACGCGCCGATCCTGCTTATCATAGCTGCCCATAGGTTGGTCTTGGAGGACTTTCTTTGAACTGATTTTGCGGGATTCATGCCCTCCCCCCTCCTTTCGTGAAGGTATGTAGACTGTGAACATAAAAAGACCAACTTCTTAAGTTCAAAAATTTAGAACAGGTTTTCAGTAATAGCGACTCATCAGTTTGTATGTACTCAAAAGCGCCAATTCCCAAAAACGTATAAGGGGGGGGGGGGGCAAAATGTATTTGCCAAAATCTAGTCTGGGGGCAATTTTATTGCTCTTATACATTTTTTCAAATACCAAAAAAACGTTCTTTCAATGAAAATACCAAAAAAGGAATATTTCTAAGTATTGAAGGGGAGGGAAAGCCTACGGGGACAAATTCTTCAATCCCAATCGGCGACCCTCTGTGTATTTAAAGGTAGTATTTTTTTTCCCTTCTAGCCGGCAGTTACACACTAAGATTAAAAATAAACTCAACCTTCCAAAATCAAATGAAATTCTGCCTAAAAAAGAATGCTCTGGTTTGTGTTTACTGGTAGATACCCTTTATTTTTATGTACCATTATTCCAAAAAAAAAAAAAAAAATAATTATGTTCCTATTAAGCTGAGAGTTCCTATTATTCCTAACAAATAATTTGATAATAATAGGAATTTCAGACAAACACAACACAGATCTTTTAACCCATTTTTGATACCTTGAAAAACCTCAACCTCCATTACCCTAACCCGGATCAGAATAGCATGAAGTTTAACTCATAAGGAGTGCTTTGATTCCTTGTTTGTTCTTGGGTCGCACACAAATAAAAAAGTTAATTATTTCAGTGGAATCTATTAACATCTCACTTCAATTTCTCAAAAATTGTTTTACCATGGAATGTATTTTGGTTTTGGATGACCTGGCTACATTGAACAGCTTCAGATCGAATACCACAAATAACAATTTATTGAAATAAAATACAAAACAAAACAAATAGCCCCCATTTACTTATTATGTATACAGGAATGTATCCGGTTGGAGCCCCCCCCCCCTCTTTCCGAAGTGTGTGATTCGTTCATTGATTTAAAAAATAAAATAAAAAGTCGTCCTCCCCCCCCCCCCCAGTCCGTAAAAAGAAAGGTAATTGCCTGGCAAGATATTTAAGCAGTTCAGACAGTTAGATCATACTCAAGACCGTTAGATATTTAGTGCTGGAGACGGCATTCGACGAAACAATATTTTGACAGCGTCCCCCCCCCCCTTCTGACCAAGATCCTCCGCAGAGCAAGAATCCTGAATTTGGCTGTATACATATAAACAAGGTACAAATAAGAATTTGGATCTAGGTTGTAATTGCATATGTTGTAGACTCTAGATGCCCTTGAACACCTGGAAAGAAGATAAACTTAATTACACTTTGAGAATAATAACTTATTCATATGATTGCAATTGGTGTCTTGAAAACTTTTCATCATAGTACAATTCTATTGGTGGCGACATTTTCACTCGAAACTTAGGGGTGTATGCAGAAATTTATTTAGGGGTGGACGAATCGTCAAAATATTAAAAATCAGGCACATTGCAGGAAATATGACGAGACTCCGGGCCCTAAAACCCTGTATCCATTATGGCTTTATCAGGCCGAGTGAAAACAGCTTTTCGTCCACCCATTTTAATTTCTCCTAAAAAAAAAACTACATCCGCCTGATTTGTCTAAATCAGGCACCTTAAAAGGCACCAATGAAGGCAGGAGGTGCCAGAAAAAGTAAATAAGAACAGTGGTGTCGGGGGAAAGGGGCATGTGTCCCCTTTGAAGATTTTGAAAAATACAAAATTGGGTATAATAATAATAATAATTTATTTATTACCCACTATAAAAAAAGAAGTGGAGTACATCAAGAACAAAAAAAAGACAAAAAAAAAAAAAAAAAAAAGCAAACTCGCACACTTAACAATTATTTACATAAAACGACGTAAATTTTGGTGCGCAGTAAGACCTGCAGATAACGACAGCTTTCCCGCAAGCACAGTCATTTTTTCCTGTAAATCAGGGAGGCCGAATCGCGATATTAGATGCCGGTTCCGAAACCACGGAGGGAGGCACAAAAGGTACCGAGAAAATTTAAAATAATAAGTCCGGATAGAATTCAGATCTTTAGGCTTCAGAATTGGAAGAAAACCAGATAAAAAAAGAATAGAATGATCGCAAAATGAAGAATATAATTTCCCAAGCGCTTTTCTATTGTACCTCCCTCTATTTGCAACAATTTTTGAATATCCTATCTGAATTTTTTTTTGCATTAGAAACTGTCAGAGCCCGAAGTGTTTTGAGATTATTAGTAATGTGAAGACCAAGCCACCGAAAAGAAGAGACACAGGGAATAGAGAAAAAACCACAGTTAAGAGGGAGACTCGCACTCGTATGTTCATTGAAAATACCTATTTTTAGATTTTTATTAAAAGAGATGACAAACTTGTCACCCTAGATATTCTAAAAATACATTGATAAATAATTAATATAAATAATAAATATATTACTGTTTTCCAATTATTAAAACTTGACTGTTGGAAAAACAAATCAATGAATAAGACAAAACACTAAACTTATTTTTCTTTTATTTCCCTTGTACAATAATTACTGGTAGTTACCCCAAAGTCCATGAACTTACAAATTTAAGATTACTAATTATGCTCTCACACGACGCTGTAGAATCTTTCACACCAGTACAACTTAAGACATTACGCTAAGTAATCTTAAGGCTTAGACAGACGTGCCGTCTTCTTCCAGATTCTTAAGAGAGCGCATGTACGACTGATAAGCTGGCTTTTATACAGAAAAGGTAGCGTATCTTTGGCAAACTTTTTTAAATTTCGAAAAAATTGACAATTAAAAAAGATAATTTACTTGGCAGCTGGAGACACAGTTTACTGAATGAGACGAAAAAAAAAAAATTTATTCACCCCTATTCAATAATTAAAGGTAAATATCCAATAGTCAAATGAACTTACAAATTTTAAGTTACTAATTATGCGTTCACACGACGCCGTAGAATCTTTCACACCAGCATAGCTTAAGACTTTACGGTGCGCTAAATATATCTTAAGGGATAGACAGAAGTAGCGTTGTAATAGTGCACACATGCGACTGATAGGCTGTTTTTTTTTATAGAAAGGGTAGTGTATTCTTGGCAAATTATTTCAAATTTCTAAAACATGGACTACTAACGAAGACAATTTGCTTGGACAATAAGACAATATTCCTATATACCGAGACAATGTTCCTAATCTAAAATTCAGCATAAAAACCGTTCAAAATGGGCTTTAACCTAGAAAGAAATCATTTCGAAAGCTAGGACAAAATACGGCCATATTGATTTCACGGCCGTTTTTAGCTTGAAATGTATAACCAGCATAAAATATGGAAACTGGCATAAAATACGCCCATACTGAATATAATGCTGATTTTAGCTTAAAATATATGGCTGGCAGAAAATATGAGTAAAAAATATGAAAGCTGGCATAAAATACGCCCATACTAAATATATGACCTATTTTAGCTTGAAATATATGGCCGGCAAAAAATGAAAGCTGGTATAAAATACGCCCATACTGAATATATTGCCGATTTTATCTTGAAATATATAACCGGCAAAAAATATGAATATAAAATATGAAAGCTGGCATAAAATAGGCCCATACTAAATAAATGGCCGATATTAGCTTGAAATATATGGCCGGCAAAAAATATGAAAGCTTGTATAAAACACGCCTATACTGAATATATGGCCGATTTTAGCTTGGAATATATGGCATATTTTAGCTTGAAATATATGGCCGGCCAAAAATATGAATATAAAATATGCCCATACTAAATAAATGGCCGATTTTAGCTTGAAATATATGGCCGGCAAAAAATATGAGTACAAAATATGAAAGCTTGTATAAAACACGCCTATACTGAATATATGGCCGATTTTAGCTTGAAATATATGGCCGGCCAAAAATATGAATATAAAATATGAAAGCTGGCATAAAACACGCCTATACTGAATATATGGCCGATTTTAGCTTGAAATATATGGCCGGCCAAAAATATGAATATAAAATATGAAAGCTGGCATAAAACACGCCTATACTGAATATGTGGCCGATTTTAGCTTGAAGTTTAGGGCCGGCAAAAAATATGAGTACAAAATATGAAAGCTTGTATAAAACACGCATATACTGAATATATGGCCGATTTTAGCTTGAAATATATGGCCGGCCAAAAATATGAATATATAAAATATGAAAGCTGGTATAAAACACGCCAATACTGAATATATGGCCGGTTTTATACTAATACTGAATTTATAGACTGTTTTTATTGGAAAGTGCTCCCTGTATTTTTCGTACAAGACGGAGTTGAAAAGCTGAGTCTTCTTGTCAAGATTCTGCTCATTTATGATTTCTGAGAAATCATGTTGGCCGATCCAGCGTCCAAAAGAACAAATATTTGACTCAGTGGTGGGACGCACGACAAATTGTGTTCGTTTCGGTCTTTTTGTCGGAGCTTTTGCTTTCCAAAGAACAGTAAAGTGATCAGATTTTCCTAGTGCACTCAAACAGACCAGGTCGGTGTAAAACTTGTCGGATTTAGTTAGTATCAGGTCCAATGTTCCGCCGGCTATATGGGTTGGAGATTTTCCAACTTGCTCAAGTTCGAGGCTGTGAGCCAAGTACTGTTTGTTAGTTTGGTTAAAATCGCCACAAACAACGATGGCCGAACAACTGAATTTGGTGCGGCAATAGTCTACTCCTTTCTGGAGGTGCAAAATCAGTTCTTTACGATTTCTGGCACTCTCATGGTAGTAAACTGCCACTAAAATAATGCAAGAGAAATGGCGAGATAGTGACTTGGGCTTTGTGTAAATCCATAGAGACTCATGGTCTGAATCTTGTAGATTGTCCAAGAACCGCTAGGGAATATCGTTTTTGCAGGAAATAGCAACACCTCCACCGTCGCAGTTTATGCCTCTGTCTTCTCTTGTTACAAATCTAGTGGCGAATCCAGCGACTGAGCAATTTTGTTCAGTCACATTCCAGCATTCGGTAATTGCAGCGATAGCTATGTTATTTTGCCGCAGGACAGTTTCAAGTTCATCCATTTTGTTAGAGAGAGATCGGGTGTTACAGAGTAACACATTGGACATTACTCTCTTCAGACAAGGTGTTTCAGGTTTTAGTACTGGTGGTGGGCAATAGGTATAGTTGATAGGTGAACTAGCAGCTGCCGGAAGGAGTAAAGGTGGGAGCTCCGTGAGTCGAATCGAGACAATGTTCTGGTAGGTCGAAGGGCACCGGTTGTTTGTGCGCGAGTGTCTCTCAGTCATAATAACAGATATTGGTAGACAATCTAGGGGTTTTCGCCTTCTGGCTTTAACGCCTGCTCTACATCCACTCCGTTTTTTTGTCTCCTTCTACGCGTACTGCGCGAGTCCTCTGCTTCAGATTGCAGTAACTCCAGCGAACTTAAAACCACTAGTGTAGATGGCGCCAAAACGGTTGAATTTAATTTGCTAAGTGATTTTAGCCGAATAATCTCAGCCGAGGCTTCAATCTGCCTGATCATGGTACCTAAAATTAGCACGAAAATCACTGAAAAAGTCTATATGGTATTCTTCTCACAAGAAAAATGATTTCGGCAGGATATGAACCTACGACCTTTGAAGCAGAATTCCAACACACTATCCAATGCGCCACGTGGGATTTAGCAGGATAAAGTTAAACTAAAATAATGGCCTGTATTGTCGAACGGCGCAAGAGCCATCTATATGAATCCAATTACAATTACAATCTTCTGAAGTAAATTTCACAACAAACCTTGAGAAAAAAGTCCTAATAGGTTGGACTGCTGGCGAAAAAGAGTACTGAATAAGACAAAATAGAGGGTGTGTTCCATTCAATTACAATTAATAATGATAAACTATTTGTTATTATTGTCGTTCCAACACGAAATTATAAGCAATTTGTATTATTATAACTCAAGTGCCAGTATTAGCTCCTCTTATATATTATAAACATTTTCGAGGATAAATCTGTTTTCGTCTGTCATATTAGCTTGAATGCATTAATGATTGATAATAATAGTTGAGTTGTGGAATACACCTTAAGAGTGGAACATCTTGAAATTCGTAGTAAATTTTTGGAAGGCTTTTGAAGTACCAAAGACAGTGAATAGATATCGGATTGTTTAAATTGGCAAGGTTGAAACTTACACGATCATAAATATCTTGGCAAAAATTAAGAAAACTAACTTAATTTTTAAGTCTTTTGGAGATGGGAATTTGATTTTTAAGTCATTTGGAGATGAGAATTTCATTTTAAGTAAATGTATCTCCAAATACACGAAGATGCACTTTTTGGTAGTAACAGGCGCCAAATAAAAAAGTGACAAATTTTCAAAAAAAAAAGATAAAAACAGATGGCACCAAGCAGCCTTTCTTTTAAGGGGGAGTTGCCTCTGTGAATCAACCGAGTTATAATGTTTGAATTTTTAAAAGAAAAAAAGCTTTGTCAAGTTTTCTGGAGATGGTAATTTGATTTTAATTGAATCTATCTCCAAGGACTTGGAGATGCAGTTATGCAGTTTTTGGTAGCAACAGGCGCTAAATAAAAGTAAAGCCGCGAATTTGTAAAAAAAAAAAAGATGAAAATAGATGCCATCAAGCTGCTTAAATAGGTGCAGCCTTTCTTTGAAGGGGGAGTTGTCTTTGTGAATCAACAGATTGATAATATTTGAATTTTTAAAAGAAAAAAAAGCTTTGTCAAATTTTTAAGTCTTTTGGAGATGGGAATTTGATTTTAAGTAAATGTATCTCCAAAGACTTGGAGATGCAGTTTTTGGTAGTAGCAGGTGCTAAATAAAAGTAAAGTGATGAATTTGCAAAAAAAAGACGAAAATAGATGCCACCAAGTTGCTTAAAGAGGTGCAGCCTTTCTTTGAAGGGGGGGGGTTGTCTTTGTGAATCAACAGATTGATAATGTTTGAATTTAAAAAAATATATATTTGACAAATTTTTAAGTCTTTTGGAGATGGGAATTTGACTTTAAGTAAATGTATCTCCATAGACTTGGAGATGCAGTTATGCAGTTTTTGGTAGTAGCAGGCACCAAATAAAAAGTGACAAATTTGCAAAAAAAAGACGAAAATAGATGCCACCAAGTTGCTTAAAGAGGTGCAGCCTTTCTTTGAAGGGGGGGGGGGTTGTCTTTGTGAATCAACAGATTGATAATGTTTGAATTAAAAAAAAAATATATACTTGACAAATTTTTAATTCTTTTGGAGATGGGAATTTGATTTTCAGTAAATGTATCTCCAAAGACTAGGAGATGCAGTTATGCAGTTTTTGGTAGTAGCAGGCACCAAATAAAAAGTGACAAATTTGCAAAAAAAAAGATGAAAACAGATGGCACCAAGCAGCTTAAGAGATGCAGGCTTTCTTTGAAGGGGGAGTTGTCTTTGGAAATCAACAGATTGATGAAAGATGAAAACAGATGCCACCAAGCAACTTAAAGAGGTGCAGCCTTTCTTTGAGGAGGAGTTATCTTTGTCAATTAACAGATTGATAATGTTTGAATTTTTCAAAGAAAAAAAAGCTTTGTCAAATTTTTAAGTCTTTTGAATATGGGAACTTGATTTTAAGTTAATGTATCTCCAAGCAGCTTAAAGAGGTGCAGCCTTTCTTTGAAGGGAGAGTTGTCTTTGTGAATCAGCAGATTGACAACGTTTGAATTTTTAAAAGAAAAAAAGCTTTGTCAAGTTTTTTGGAGATGGAAATTTGATTTTAAGTAAACGTATCTCCAAAGACTTGGAGGTGCAATTATGCAGTTTTTGGTAGAAGCAGTCGCCAAATAAAAATTAGTGACAAAATTGCAAAAAAAAGATGAAAACAGATGCCACCAAGCAGCTTAAAGAGGCGCAGCCTTTCTTTGAAGGGGGAGTTGTCTTTGGGAATCAACAGATTGATAATGTTTGAATTTTTAAAAGAAAAAAAACTTTATCAAATTTTTAAGTCTTTTGGAGAAGGGAATTTGATTTTAAGTAAATATATCTCCAAATACTTGGAGATGTAGTTATGCAGTTTTTGGTAGTAGCAGGCGCCAAATAAATAAAGTGACAAATTTGCAAAAAAAGATGAAAACAGATGGCACCAAGCAGCTTAAGAGATGCAGGCTTTCTTTGAAGGGGGAGTTGTCTTTGGAAATCAACAGATTGATAATGTTTGAATTTTAAAAGAAAAAAAGCTTTGTCAAGTTTTTTGGAGATGGGAATTTGATTTTAATCAAATTTATCTCCAAAGACTTGGAGATGCAGTTATGCAGTTTTTGGTAGTAGCAGGCGCCAAATAAAAATAAAGTGACAAATTTGCAAGCAAGGATAAAAACAGATGGCACCAAGCAGCTTAAAGAGGTGCAGCCTTTCTTTGAAGGGGGAGTTGTCTTTGTGAATCAGCAGATTGATAATGTTGGAATTTTTAAAAGAAAAAAGCTTTGTCAAGTTTTTTGGAGATGGGAATTTGATTTTAATCAAATTTATCTCCAAAGACTTGGAGATGCAGTTATGCAGTTTTTGGTAGTAGCAGGCACCAAATAAAAAAGTGACAAATTTGCAAAAAAAGATGAAAACAAATGCCACCAAGCAACTTAAAGAGGTGCAGCCTTTCTTTGAAGGAGGAGTTGTCTTTGTCAATCAGCAGATTGATAATGTTTGAATTTTTTAAAGAAAAAAAGCTTTGTCAAATTTTTTGGAGACGGAAATTTTATTTTAAGTAAACGTATCTCCAAAGACTTGGAGATGTAATTATGCAGCTTTCGGTAGTAGGAGATGCCAAATAAAAAAAGTGACAAATTTGCAAAAAAAGATGAAAACAGATGACACCAAGAAGCTTAAAGAGGTGCAGCATTTCTTTGAAGGGGGAGTTGTCTTTGTGAATCATCAGATTGATAATGTTTGAACTTTTAAAAGAGAAAAAGCTTTGTCAAATTTCTAAGTCTTTTGGAGATGGGAATTTAACTTTAAGTAAATGTATCCCCAAATACTTGGAGATGCAGTTATGCAGTTTTGGTAGTAGCAGGCGCCCAAAAAAGTAAAAAATTTGCAAAAAAAGATGAAAACAGATGGCACTTCAAACATTAAAAATAAGAAATAAAATTCAAACATTATCAATTTGTTGATTCCCAAAGACAATTCCCCCTCCAAAGAAAGGCTGTAGCTCTTTAAGCTGCTTGGTGGCATCTGTTTTCATCTTTTTTTTGCAAATTTATCACTAATTTTTATTTGGCGCCTGCTACTACCAAAAACTGCATAACTACATTTCCAAGTCCTTGAAGACACATTTACATAAAATCAAATTCCCATCTCCAAAAAACTTGACAAAGCTTTTTTTTTTTTAATTCAAACATTATCAATGTGTTGATTCCCAAAGACAATTCCCCCTCCAAAGAAAGGCTGTAGCTCTTTAAGCTGCTTGGTGGCATCTGTTTTCATCTTTTTTTTGCAAATTTATCACTATTTTTATTTGGCGCCTGCTACTACCAAAAACTGCATAACTGAATCTCAAAGTCTTTAGAGATACATTTACTTAAAATCAACCATTTCCACAAATTCCAGGCTCAACCATTTCCAGCCGCTGGCGATCCCATCGACGGCCGTATTTTCGGAATCCTCTGATTGGCTCCAGATCAGACTTAACTGTTGCTAGCCACGTCTTCTTTTGACCTCCTGCCCTCTTCTTCCATGCAGGTAGTGGTAGACATTTGAGGCATTTTTTGCTTATATGGTCATCTGGTCTGCTCATTGTATGGCCAAACCATCTCAGTCTTCTATGCTTAACAATGTCAGAGACAAGTGGGCGATCCCCACATCTTCTCCTTACTTCTTCATTCGAGATTCTATCTGAGAGGCGGATACCCAGGATATAGCGCAGGCATTTGTGGTTGAATGTATTCAAGCTCAACGCTTCGGCTGCTTTAAGTGACCACGTTTCACATCCACAGAGAAGGACAGAGAGAACCTTAGCTTCATACACTCGGAGCTTTGTGCGTGGCGATATTTCGGCACTCCAGGCTGACGATATGCAGCTCTGGATTGCTTCTGAAGATTCACCGGCAGGGTTTACCATCGATCCGAGGTATTTGAACGACTGGACGTCCTCTTATCTGATTACCATTTAGGGTCACAGGGGTTTCATCCATCCCATCTGTTCGCATGGATTTTGTTTTTGGTAGGCTTATTTGGAGACCAGTCGAGAGTGGCTTGACTGCCATGTCATTTATCATAGCCTGGGCTTCTGCAACGGATTCAGAAAGCATGTCCACATCGTCAGCATAGTCAAGATCTGTGATGGAGAAGGACGGGCACGCTTTTATACTTGTCCAGGACCCTGAGGATCCAATCGATGACGAAGTTGAACAAAGTTGGTAAAAGGACACAGCGTTGACGTACACCTTCCTCGATCAGGACCAGATCTGAAAGATCGCCATTGACTCTTACCCGGGCTTTTGTTCAAGCATAGTATGCCTCGAGCAGATTGACGATCTTCTCAGGCACACCGTCCTCTCTCATTGCTTCCCATATTGCATCACGATGGACCGAATCAAACGCGGTAATGAAGTCTATGAAGATTTGGATTGTTTCCTGCTGGTGTTTAAACCGGTGTTCAAGGATCTGTCGCAGGCTAAAAATCTGGTCACAGCAACCCATACCCGGCCTGAATCCTGCTTGGTTGGGTCGTGTTCGGCTGTTTCTGGTGTCTCTGAATCTATTTAAAAGTATGACTGCGAACAGCTTGGCAGCAATGGGGATAAGGGATATACCTCGGTAGTTTTTTGCAGTCCATTTGGTCTCCTTTTTTGAAAATAGGGACAATTATTGAGGTCTTCCAGTCATCTGGGATGTATTCATTGTCCCAGCCTTCGGTTATCACGCTATGAAGTTCATCCACCGCCACCTTGGGGAGAGCTTCCAGTAACTCGGCAGGAATCCCATCTATTCCTGGGCTTTTATGGTTTTTCAAAACTTGGATCTCCTTAATTACTTCATCCCTGGAGGGTCTGTACATACATTTTCATAAGCCTGGTTGTGCGGGGGGTTCTGCGGTGCTGTAAGTGGTATCCAAGGTTGCAAGGCTGCTGTAATTATAGAAAATCCAAGGTTCTAATTAGATGAAGAATATTAGGTAGGGAGTATATCATACAAGTACCAAAAAATCTTAGGCAATCACAGTTTTCAGATATTAGTAGTCCTAAGATGAACCTATGGGGCATAAAACGGTTTCATTTTGATACCCTTGGCACTTCAAGGTCAAGTTGTCCTTGTCCTTGATGCACTTCTTGCTTTTGCTATTTGTACTACCTAACTTTTTTTTTTACCTTGCACAATATTTAGATATGCCATTGACAATTCTGAATCCGGATAATCTTCAAACAAGTTTCGTCCTTCATCACAGGCATGTCCTATTCTCGGATCTAATGGAACTTTGCCAAGGAAGGGAACTCCCATATCCATTGCAAGTCTTTCCCCACCTCCTGTCGTTGCCGGGAATATTGAGGACTTGGTCTGAAACATAAAATTTAACATTCAAACGTCTGGAAACATTCAGAAATATTATTTGATTAAGTGATTGAATTGATAAATAGATTAAGGGATTAATAAGGTGCTTAATTGATTGGTTAATTGTTGAACAAACAAGGTAGGATTTAATGTGATACTCGTTTTTAGACTAAAAGGTAGAATTAAAGTTGTTTTAATCTTGTTTTTGTAATTTTGCAGCCAGGGAAAGACTACAATAATTTTAATAAAGACTATCAATAAATTCTATTTTAATAAATTATTTAATTACTTATTTAATAAATCACTTAATAAAATTATTTTGATAAATAATTTAAACAAAGACTACAATAATTTGCATGCAGGCAAAGACTAAAATAATTTAAGAAATCAAATATCAACTATAAACCTTTATTTTCTACAGTAGGGAAGGTTAAAAAAAGGTCATTTTGGCCAAATTCGAAATACAACTTGTAATAGGGATGACAAATCTAAAAAGTCTCTAAAATCTTATTCTGGCAACAAGATTCGAAAAAATTCCAGAAACTATTGAAACTGGAAATTTTATTTCTAGTTTCTTTGCTGGTAAGCAAAAACTGCAACACTTTTTTCTATGCATTAAGAAATCAAATACCACCTATAGTAGGAAAGGTTAAAAAAGGTAATTTTAATCAAATTCGAAATATAATTTGTAAAGGGGTGGCAACCCTAAAAAGTTTCTAGAATCTTATTCTGGCATCTAGATTAGAAAAAATTCAAAAAATCCTTGAAACTAAAAATTGTACTTCTAGTTGCTTTACTTGTAAGCAAAGACTGCAATATATTTTTTTCCTATACATTGCGAAATCAAACATCAGGCATAATGCTTTCTTGTTTTTGTACAGTAGGAAAGGTTCAAAAAGGTCATTTTGATCAAATTCAAATTATAATTTGCATTAGTGATAGTAACTAACTTACTATAATAGTCTTGGAAAATTTTTCTAGGAACTCATTCTGGCAGCTAGATTCTATTGAAAATAGAATCCATTGAAAATAGAAATAATATTTGTGTAACTGTGCTACTACTACTACTACTGAAAAAATTACAGAAAAGATGATTATATATATATATATATATATATATATATATATATATATATATATATATATATATATATATATATATATATATATATATATATATATATATATATATATATATATATATATATATATATATATATATATATATATATATATATATATATATATATATAATATATATATATATATATATATATATATATATATATATATATATATATATATATATTATATATATATATATATATATATATATATATATATATATATATATATATATATATATATATATATATATATATATAAATGTAGTGAAAAACCACTACTACTACTAAAAACCCGCCTCAGCATCAAGGCACCTGAGTCCAACTACGCACGCTCCTCCTCCATCCCAATCTATTCAAAGCCTCCCTCTTTACACCCTCCCAGCAAGTTCCCATTTTCATTTGATGTACAGAATAATTTTTTCTGTACATCAAATACCAACTAAACTACTACTACTAAAAACCCGCCGCAGCACCAGGGCGCCTGAGGTTAGCCCAACTATGCATGCTCCTCCTCCATCCCAATCTATTCAAAGCCTCCCTTTTTACACCCTCCCAGCAAGTTCCCATTTTCCTTAAATCTTTATTTACGACATCCTGCCACCGAAACCGAGGACGACCTGCTTTCCGTTTAGCCCTAGACGGTTGGCCAAAAAGAACAATCTTTGGCAATCTGTCATCCGTCGTCTGCAAAAAGTGCGTTAGCCATCTGAACTTTTCTCTCGTTATAGCCCTAGAAAGTGGGATTGAACCACACTTTTCGTACAGACAGCCGGCTACCCAGTCAGCCGGGTACCCAGAATAATCCATAGGCAGTTTCTCTGGAACACATCTAGCATATATTCCTCCGTTTTACGGTGTGCCCATGTTTCAAAACCATATTTGACCAATGTCATCACAATAGCTTCCAATATTCTAATCTTGATTCTCAGGCTCATCTTCCTATTCTTCCAAGCTTATTTTAACTTGTGGAAAAACACCCTTAGCCTTGGCTATTCTGCTTTTAATATCTTCACTGCTCCCACCGTCTTGACTAATCTTTCCATTACCCAACGTCACCTTTTCATATTCACTTAGTCCTAGCCTTAGCAACTGAGTCTTCTTAACATTTATTTTCAAACCTTTCTAGCACCCTGAACTCGCAAAACCTCTAAAAGTTCATTCATTTTGCTCCCACTTTCATCTAGGATGCTTAAGTCATCAGCATATCAACTATAATTTTTTTTTGTACAGTAGGAAAGGTTTAAAAAGGTCATTTTGGTCAAATTCAAAACATAATTTTGTGATAGTGACAGTGACTGTATATTAGCGTTGGAAAAACCATAGCGTTGGAAGTTTTAAAATATGATTTTGTAACAGTGATAGTGACTAGCTTCCTGTATTAATCTAAGAAAAAGTTTCTGGAATCTTGTTCTGAGAACTAGATACTCAACATCCTACAATCTAAAATTTATATATATATATATATATATATACATATATATATATATATATATATATATAATATATATATATATATATATATATATATATATATATATAATATATATATATATATATATATATATATATATATATTATATATATATATATATATATATATATATATATATATATATATATATATATAATATATATATATATATATATATATATATATATATATATATATATATATGTCGCTTTCATTCTCAAAGTTTTGTCACAACAATATAAAATTACTTTTTACATAGCTATTGGGTATTCACTCATAAAGTATCGCGGGAAAAAACATTATTTAGCCTAAAGAGAGGTGTCGTGGTTTGACATCCTCTTCATGTATAGGCTAACATTATTTTACTATACAATTTTAATTTTATTAAAAAAATCAAGCACGTCTAGTTTTCAGTAAAGCCTAATTTTTCTGAATTCTACAAATACAGAGAAATATCATAAGCCAGTTTTTCAAAAATATATATTAAATAAACTGCCGAGCAGGAATTTTTGTTCGTTTTAAAATTCAACTTCGCTCTTTGCATTCATAATGAAGTTTGTTTAAAAAAAAATCTTTGTTCGCTTTTTAGGTTTGAATAACATGCATAATAAACCTTATAAATAGATTTCTGTCCATCTTAGACAAAGAGTACAATAAAAGTCAACATGAGTTTTTGTTAAAACAGGGCAGTAAAGGTAGGTACAGTAAGGGGCTTTACTGCCCCAGTAAGGGGCAGTAAAGGTAGGTTACAGTAAAGGCAGGTCCCTCTTAAACTTTGACTTTAAAATATCTGCAGTTGAATCTCATACAGACTCCATCGGAGGTCTGCTACCACATAAAGACAGCTATCTAAAAATGAGAGCAGAGATCCTAAAACAAGCAGATATAAAGTCACAGTAGATAAAAATTATTCTATGATTTTATGTTTCTGCTTGTTTTCGGTTTTAATATTGATAAAAAAAAATTTCTCCTAGAAAAACTTTTATTTATAAGACATATCTTTAAATTAATTTGCATGATAAATAACCTTAGATATCATTTTCTTTTATTCAAGAAATAAAACATGATGGCAGAATCTTTTTGAGAAGCGATTTTCTTGACTTAATTTCGACTCTGATTTTCTGACAATCTGTAATTTCTCCGATTCGTTTTCTGACCAATCGTGTATATCATTATACACGTTTATACCAATCAAATGTGCACAGTAAGTTATATATATATATATATGAGGGCAATTCAGAAACTAACCTCCGATTGGTCACAGTGCGTGTAGTGGGGGGAGTAGCGCGCCATCTGTGCATTCACGCGCTCAGCAGGTCAGTCGGCATCAAGCCGTAGTCGAGTGAACATCGTACCTGCGCTAGTTTAGTTATTGTGGTAGTTTGAAATGTGTGCTGCAATAGAAAATCCCGCCAAATGTGAAGTGCGTGCTGTTATAAGGTTTTTTACAGCCAAAGGATACTCTGCAGCAGCTATTCATCGTGAGCTTTGTGCCGTGTACAGACCAAAAGTTATGAGTGAAGGAGTTGTCCGTGAATGGGTACGTTTATTTAAAAGTGGACGAGAAAACGTTCATGATGAAGAGAGGAGTGGTAGACCATCCTTGGTGACTGACGAACTCGTTCAGACAGTTGAGGCGAAAGTTCGTGAAAATCGACGTTTCACAATGGCGGAGTTGTCTACTGATTTTCCACAGATTTCTAAGACTCTTTTGTACGAGATAGTTACAGCAAGATTGGGTTACCATAAGTTCTGTGCACGATGGGTGCCCAAAATTCTTACCAACCACCACAAAACTCAAAGAATGGCCTCTGCATTAGACTTTCTGTCACGTTATGAGGACGAAGGAGAACCATTGTTAAACAGAATCGTGACCGGTGACGAAACCTGGATTAAGTACGTGAACCCTGAGACAAAAGAACAGTCAAAGATGTGGGCACATTCAGATTCGCCTTGTCCTTGTCCTTGATGCACTTCTTGCTTTTGCTATTTGTACTACCTAACTTTTTTTTTTACCTTGCACAATATTTAGATATGCCATTGACAATTCTGAATCCGGATAATCTTCAAACAAGTTTCGTCCTTCATCACAGGCATGTCCTATTCTCGGATCTAATGGAACTTTGCCAAGGAAGGGAACTCCCATATCCATTGCAAGTCTTTCCCCACCTCCTGTCGTTGCCGGGAATATTGAGGACTTGGTCTGAAACATAAAATTTAACATTCAAACGTCTGGAAACATTCAGAAATATTATTTGATTAAGTGATTGAATTGATAAATAGATTAAGGGATTAATAAGGTGCTTAATTGATTGGTTAATTGTTGAACAAACAAGGTAGGATTTAATGTGATACTCGTTTTTAGACTAAAAGGTAGAATTAAAGTTGTTTTAATCTTGTTTTTGTAATTTTGCAGCCAGGGAAAGACTACAATAATTTTAATAAAGACTATCAATAAATTCTATTTTAATAAATTATTTAATTACTTATTTAATAAATCACTTAATAAAATTATTTTGATAAATAATTTAAACAAAGACTACAATAATTTGCATGCAGGCAAAGACTAAAATAATTTAAGAAATCAAATATCAACTATAAACCTTTATTTTCTACAGTAGGGAAGGTTAAAAAAAGGTCATTTTGGCCAAATTCGAAATACAACTTGTAATAGGGATGACAAATCTAAAAAGTCTCTAAAATCTTATTCTGGCAACAAGATTCGAAAAAATTCCAGAAACTATTGAAACTGGAAATTTTATTTCTAGTTTCTTTGCTGGTAAGCAAAAACTGCAACACTTTTTTCTATGCATTAAGAAATCAAATACCACCTATAGTAGGAAAGGTTAAAAAAGGTAATTTTAATCAAATTCGAAATATAATTTGTAAAGGGGTGGCAACCCTAAAAAGTTTCTAGAATCTTATTCTGGCATCTAGATTAGAAAAAATTCAAAAAATCCTTGAAACTAAAATTGTACTTCTAGTTGCTTTACTTGTAAGCAAAGACTGCAATATATTTTTTTCCTATACATTGCGAAATCAAACATCAGGCATAATGCTTTCTTGTTTTTGTACAGTAGGAAAGGTTCAAAAAGGTCATTTTGATCAAATTCAAATTATAATTTGCATTAGTGATAGTAACTAACTTACTATAATAGTCTTGGAAAATTTTTCTAGGAACTCATTCTGGCAGCTAGATTCTATTGAAAATAGAATCCATTGAAAATAGAAATAATATTTGTGTAACTGTGCTACTACTACTACTACTGAAAAAATTACAGAAAAGATGATTATATATATATATATATATATATATATATATATATATATATATATATATATATATATATATATATATATATATATATATATATTATATATATATATATATATATATATATATATATATATATATATATATATATATATATATATATATATATATATATATATATATATATATATATATATATATATATATATATATATATATATATATATATATATATATATATATATATATATATATAAATGTAGTGAAAAACCACTACTACTACTAAAAACCCGCCTCAGCATCAAGGCACCTGAGTCCAACTACGCACGCTCCTCCTCCATCCCAATCTATTCAAAGCCTCCCTCTTTACACCCTCCCAGCAAGTTCCCATTTTCATTTGATGTACAGAATAATTTTTTCTGTACATCAAATACCAACTAAACTACTACTACTAAAAACCCGCCGCAGCACCAGGGCGCCTGAGGTTAGCCCAACTATGCATGCTCCTCCTCCATCCCAATCTATTCAAAGCCTCCCTTTTTACACCCTCCCAGCAAGTTCCCATTTTCCTTAAATCTTTATTTACGACATCCTGCCACCGAAACCGAGGACGACCTGCTTTCCGTTTAGCCCTAGACGGTTGGCCAAAAAGAACAATCTTTGGCAATCTGTCATCCGTCGTCTGCAAAAAGTGCGTTAGCCATCTGAACTTTTCTCTCGTTATAGCCCTAGAAAGTGGGATTGAACCACACTTTTCGTACAGACAGCCGGCTACCCAGTCAGCCGGGTACCCAGAATAATCCATAGGCAGTTTCTCTGGAACACATCTAGCATATATTCCTCCGTTTTACGGTGTGCCCATGTTTCAAAACCATATTTGACCAATGTCATCACAATAGCTTCCAATATTCTAATCTTGATTCTCAGGCTCATCTTCCTATTCTTCCAAGCTTATTTTAACTTGTGGAAAAACACCCTTAGCCTTGGCTATTCTGCTTTTAATATCTTCACTGCTCCCACCGTCTTGACTAATCTTTCCATTACCCAACGTCACCTTTTCATATTCACTTAGTCCTAGCCTTAGCAACTGAGTCTTCTTAACATTTATTTTCAAACCTTTCTAGCACCCTGAACTCGCAAAACCTCTAAAAGTTCATTCATTTTGCTCCCACTTTCATCTAGGATGCTTAAGTCATCAGCATATCAACTATAATTTTTTTTTTGTACAGTAGGAAAGGTTTAAAAAGGTCATTTTGGTCAAATTCAAAACATAATTTTGTGATAGTGACAGTGACTGTATATTAGCGTTGGAAAAACCATAGCGTTGGAAGTTTTAAAATATGATTTTGTAACAGTGATAGTGACTAGCTTCCTGTATTAATCTAAGAAAAAGTTTCTGGAATCTTGTTCTGAGAACTAGATACTCAACATCCTACAATCTAAAATTTATATATATATATATATATATATACATATATATATATATATATATATATATATATATATATATATATATATATATATATATATATATATATATATATATATATATATATATATATATATATATATATATTATATATATATATATATATATATATATATATATATATATATATATATATATATATATATATTATATATATATATATATATAATATATATATATATATATATATATATATATATATATATATATATATATATATATATATATATATATATATATATATATATATATATATATATATATATATATATATATATATATATATATATATATATATATATATATATATATATGTCGCTTTCATTCTCAAAGTTTTGTCACAACAATATAAAATTACTTTTTACATAGCTATTGGGTATTCACTCATAAAGTATCGCGGGAAAAAACATTATTTAGCCTAAAGAGAGGTGTCGTGGTTTGACATCCTCTTCATGTATAGGCTAACATTATTTTACTATACAATTTTAATTTTATTAAAAAAATCAAGCACGTCTAGTTTTCAGTAAAGCCTAATTTTTCTGAATTCTACAAATACAGAGAAATATCATAAGCCAGTTTTTCAAAAATATATATTAAATAAACTGCCGAGCAGGAATTTTTGTTCGTTTTAAAATTCAACTTCGCTCTTTGCATTCATAATGAAGTTTGTTTAAAAAAAAATCTTTGTTCGCTTTTTAGGTTTGAATAACATGCATAATAAACCTTATAAATAGATTTCTGTCCATCTTAGACAAAGAGTACAATAAAAGTCAACATGAGTTTTTGTTAAAACAGGCAGTAAAGGTAGGTACAGTAAGGGGCTTTACTGCCCCAGTAAGGGGCAGTAAAGGTAGGTTACAGTAAAGGCAGGTCCCTCTTAAACTTTGACTTTAAAATATCTGCAGTTGAATCTCATACAGACTCCATCGGAGGTCTGCTACCACATAAAGACAGCTATCTAAAAATGAGAGCAGAGATCCTAAAACAAGCA
Source organism: Artemia sinica (assembly GCA_027921565.1). Classification (NCBI taxonomy): domain Eukaryota; kingdom Metazoa; phylum Arthropoda; class Branchiopoda; order Anostraca; family Artemiidae; genus Artemia; species Artemia sinica. The sequence continues at coordinate 4,297,907 of CM051274.1, forward strand.
GATATAAAGTCACAGTAGATAAAAATTATTCTATGATTTTATGTTTCTGCTTGTTTTCGGTTTTAATATTGATAAAAAAAAATTTCTCCTAGAAAAACTTTTATTTATAAGACATATCTTTAAATTAATTTGCATGATAAATAACCTTAGATATCATTTTCTTTTATTCAAGAAATAAAACATGATGGCAGAATCTTTTTGAGAAGCGATTTTCTTGACTTAATTTCGACTCTGATTTTCTGACAATCTGTAATTTCTCCGATTCGTTTTCTGACCAATCGTGTATATCATTATACACGTTTATACCAATCAAATGTGCACAGTAAGTTATATATATATATATATGAGGGCAATTCAGAAACTAACCTCCGATTGGTCACAGTGCGTGTAGTGGGGGGAGTAGCGCGCCATCTGTGCATTCACGCGCTCAGCAGGTCAGTCGGCATCAAGCCGTAGTCGAGTGAACATCGTACCTGCGCTAGTTTAGTTATTGTGGTAGTTTGAAATGTGTGCTGCAATAGAAAATCCCGCCAAATGTGAAGTGCGTGCTGTTATAAGGTTTTTTACAGCCAAAGGATACTCTGCAGCAGCTATTCATCGTGAGCTTTGTGCCGTGTACAGACCAAAAGTTATGAGTGAAGGAGTTGTCCGTGAATGGGTACGTTTATTTAAAAGTGGACGAGAAAACGTTCATGATGAAGAGAGGAGTGGTAGACCATCCTTGGTGACTGACGAACTCGTTCAGACAGTTGAGGCGAAAGTTCGTGAAAATCGACGTTTCACAATGGCGGAGTTGTCTACTGATTTTCCACAGATTTCTAAGACTCTTTTGTACGAGATAGTTACAGCAAGATTGGGTTACCATAAGTTCTGTGCACGATGGGTGCCCAAAATTCTTACCAACCACCACAAAACTCAAAGAATGGCCTCTGCATTAGACTTTCTGTCACGTTATGAGGACGAAGGAGAACCATTGTTAAACAGAATCGTGACCGGTGACGAAACCTGGATTAAGTACGTGAACCCTGAGACAAAAGAACAGTCAAAGATGTGGGCACATTCAGATTCGCCTACCAAACCAAAAAAAGCCAGGCAAGATTTTTCTGCCAGAAAACTGATGGCAACGGTGTTTTGGGATGCCAAAGGGGTGTTGTTGGTTGAATTCATGGAACGTGGGACGACCATTAATCAAGACGTGTACTGTGAAACACTAAAAACATTACGACGGGCTATACAGAACAAACGCCGTGGTATGCTGACTTCTGGTATCGTTTTTTTTCACGATAACGCCCGTCCTCACTCTGCTCGCAGAACAACAGCCCTTCTTGAGTCATTCAAGTGGGACGTTTTCAACCATCCACCTTACAGCCCAGATCTGGCGCCAAGCGATTATCACCTCTTCATGCATATGAAGAAATGGCTCGGGTCCCAGCGGTTTAATGACGACGAAGAGCTCAAAGATGCGGTCACAGGCTGGCTCAAGGCACAAGCGGGTGATTTTTATGCAGAAGCAATTTCAAAGCTTGTGAAGAGATACGATAAGTGCCTCAATCGTTATGGAGACTATGTCGAAAAATAGTGCAAAGATGTAGTTGTAAGATGTATATATTAAAATATTTTTACTTAACTTGGTGTATTTTTTTCAATCAACCGGAGGTTAGTTTCTGAATTGCTCGTATATATATATATATATATATATATATATATATATATATATATATATATTATATATATATATATATATATATATATATATATATATATATATATATATATATGTATATATATATATATATATATATATATATATATATTATATATATATATATATATATATATATATATATATATATATATGTATATATATATATATATATTATATATATATATATATATATATATATATATATATATATTATATATATATATATATATATATATATATATATATATATATCTATATATATATATATATATATATATATATATTATATATATATATATATATATATATATATATATATATATATATATATATATATATATATATATATATTACCTTAGCCTTACCTTACATTTGGGGCAAACAAATATACTCATGTTTTCAATAACCCCTATGACAGGGATTCCAGTCTGTTTACAAAAGTTAATCTCTTTCCTCACATCCAACAGGGCCACTTCCTGAGGTGTTGTAACAACAACTGCTCCATTTAATCCAGCTGGTTTCAGGTACTAAAATAAGAGAAGTCATAACTACAAGGATAATTCTACACAAGGGGGAAGGGGGGGGGAGGTGAAGTTTTCCAAGAATTCCAGAAAAACTAGGCCACACAAGTTATAAGGTTTATTGGTAAATTTCATTTTCAATTTTTGGACAATAGATATTTTCTCTAAAGATCTGGCGAAAGACCCCCAAGGAAAATTTAGAATCATTTCGGGTAAAACTTCTTTTATGTGCCATGGCTTCAACCCTCCCTTGGGCGGAAGAGACACTTCCTGGGGTGTCTCCCCCAGGGGAAAATTCCTCTTATCGCCCCCAGGGAAAATTTAAAAGTATTTAGACTAAAAACATATCTTTATTCATAATGGAATATTATTTTTGTTAAAACTTCACTGGGGTATAGGAAAACAACTGAACTATTTAATCCAGCTGGTGTCACCCACTTAAACAAAGGAATTTATTATTCCTCCACACAGGGTAGAGCTCTCTCCAAGATTGGCACGAAGGACTCCCAGCATCCCCGCTTGTATGGAACGGATCGATTTTGTCCTAATGAACAAAGTAAAGGCCATGAGAGAACAAATCTGGAGGGACATCTCACCCAGAGTAAGATCACGCAGATGATTTGAGTGTCCTAAATAAAAATATAGCACAAACAGTGAATTTTTGGAGGGTTTAGAGTGCAAGAACAGGGTTGAAAATCAATGTCAAGAACTCTATATTTCAGGAAATTCTCATGTGGCCTCAGAAAAGAGAAAATTAACCTAGATAGAATTACCTAGGAAGCAATACTAGGAAGGATTTTGGATGCAGTGAAGACATAAAAAGTGGAACATTAACATACAATGTTCCAAGATGCAGGGAACGCTGCACTTCCCTGCAAGATGCAGGGATGCAGGGAGACAGGGTAAATATGGTCTTGAAACAGAGGTTCTTCAAAAGATAGAGAAAGATGTGCTGGGTATTTCCAAGAGGAATTGTCAAACGAAATTTCAGATGCTCGTTTGAATATTCAGTGCTTACTGATCAGTTTTTCTTCTTTTTTTTTGGGGGGGGGGGAAGTTTACCCCATTTCTCATAACAAAGATATTCGATCTTATTACCTCCATTTTTTTATTATATCTACCTTTGCGGTTTAGAAATCGAAACCTCATTATGGGCTCTGCCCGCCCACGATGCTCTTACTTGTTTATCTTTTCGTTTATTAAAATTTGTTTCTTTTTTACTTTGTTACTCTGATTTCTCTTTTTTGTACCGGGTTATAAAAAAATTATTATTATTCTTAAACATGGTGGCTCTGAGGTAAGAAATAAGTTACTGAAGATTACGAATATGATTTTTGAAAAAGGGGAAGTACCAAATGATTTCAGGAAAACCTCAATTAAGCCACTTTATAAGAAAGGTGATAAAAATGAGGGTGGTAATTATCGAGGCATTAGTCTGGTCCGTGTAGGTAGCAAATTACTTAGTAATATGATACTTTTTAGACTGAGAGATGCCGTAGACAAAGTTTTAAGAGAAGAGCAGTGCGGTTTTAGAAAAGGTAGAGGATGTGTCGACCAAATTTTCACTCTTAGGCTAATAATTGAGAAGTGTCTGAGTTGTCAAACACCTTTGGTCCTTAGTTTTATAGATTATGAGCAAGCGTTGTATTCTGTTGATAGAAGAGCTTTAGTAAATGTTTTAACCTTGTATGGTATACCAGACAAATACATTAAAGTGATTAGTGCTATATACGAGAATAACACTGCTGCGGTTAAGGTAGGCAATGAGGCTAAAGCTGGTTTTGTATTAAATCAGGAGTTAAGCAGGGTTGTGTTCTATCCCCCTTTATATGGGTTATTTTGATGGACTTTGTATTAAGGAGCACAGGAAAGGCAATGCCAGATCACGGAATCAAATGGGGAGGAAAAAGTCTCTTGGACTTAGATTACGCTGATAGTTTAAGCATCCTAGAGGAAAGTGTGAGCAAAATGAATGAACTTTTAGAGGTTTTGCGAGTTCATGGTGCTAGAATAGGTTTGAAAATTAATGTTAAGAAGCCTAAGTCACTAAGGCTAGAAATAAGTGAAGATGAAAAGGTGACGTTGGGTAATGAAAAGATTGATCAAGTGGGCAGCTTCACTTACCTTGGTAGTATTATTATTAAAGATGGTGGGAGCAGTGAATATGTTAAAAGTAGAATAGCCAAGGCTCAGGGTGTTTTTTTCACAATTGAAAAAAGTTTGGAAGAATAGGAAGATAAGTCTGCAAACCAAGATTAGAATATTAGAAGCTACACTGATGACAGTAGTTAAATATGGCTCTGAAGCATGGGCGCTTCGAAAAGCGGATGAAGATTGGCTAGATGTTTTCCAGAGAAATTGCTTAAAGATTGTTCTGGGTACCCGGCTGACTAACCGTATTTTAAACAATTGGCAGTACGAAAAATGTGGTTCAATACCGCTCTCTAGGGCTATAATGAAAGAAAGGTTGAGATGGCTAGTTCACGCTCTGCGGATGAAGGATGACAGATTGCCGAAGATTGTTCTTTTCGGCCAACCGTCTAGGGCTAAACGGAAAGCAGGTCGTCCTCGTCTAGGGTGGGAGGACGTCATAAAGAAAGATTTAAAGGAAATTGGAACTTCGTGGGAGTGTGTAAAAAGGGAGGCTTTGAATAGATTGGGATGGAGGACGAGCGTGCTTAAATGTGTTGGCGTCAGGCGGCTTGGTGCTGCGGTGGGTTGTTAGTAGTAGTATTAGTATTATTATAACTGCAAATCAAATAATTAGCTGTACAAAAGTTAAAGTTTGATCCCATTTTCTAGGGCTATAACGAAAGAAGCGTGTAAGATTACGTCAGGTTTCACGGATGAAGGATGATAGCTTGGCAAGCATGGAGCGTTCTGGCGATCCAGATGTTATTTTCTTCTCAAATATCTACCATATGATCGTCGAGATATAATAATTGAATAAAGAATTATTGCTTTCTTTTCAGATTACTAATTAATTCAAATACCAATCTGCCCTACTGGGAGCATCCTGAAATGTTTGGAAATTTGTTGTCCAAGTTCAACAATGGTGGAGGATGATAAAAGAAATACAGAATCAGACATCACCACAAAAAATAGCCATGCATAAGTCTTGACAAAGGGTACTATAAGGATACTGACAGATATGAGTACCCTTCTAATGCCAGTTATCCTATTTTAGTTCAAGTCTAAGTTTATTGTGAAACAAAATTATGAGAATTTGAAAAATAGCCTGAAATCCACAAAAATGGTATCCGATCGGAATAAAAACTGCACCATTGGAATCTCCATAGCCGAAAACCCGTAAAGGAGAATTACAATCCCCCAATTTGAGCAACAAGGAAAATCCCTTATTCACCTGAGAAGCAGTGATGTGTCTCTTTTTTATTCTTCTTTTTTCATTGCCGCCAATGGAGCACTGAAAGATCATAAAGAGATGCATAAGGGCATATCTCAAGCTAATTCTATACCTACGTCCTTTTGTAAGTAACAAAGCATAATATTGAAATTTGACATAACATTTTACAAAAACTGTATTTTCATATACAAGATGATATAATGCACCTAACTTCTGACAAGAGATGATATAACATGCGTATCTTCCAAACAATTGCTTTTTTAGCGTGTGGAGTTCCAGCTAAGAAAAAGCCAAAAGCTAAGAGTTCCTGTGCGTGATACATTTTCAAAATAATATCATAGTTTTTTTGAAAGCTTGAATTTTATATCCATAAGCTATTGGTTATTTAATTTATTTTTATTGATAAATTTTTAGATAACACCTCATGCTGCGTATATGATCTTCATATTTAATTTTTATAATAATATTGATTGATAAATAAATTACAAAATTTTCCAGATAGGGAAACCATCTTGTATAAAATAAAACAGGAAACAATGTTATTTTCAGACGTATTTTGGACATATTTTTGGTCATTTTTGACTTATAGTTAGTCTCCTTGAACGTAAAGAAGGAAACAAGTCTTTGTAAACCAATACCACTAAACCACATAATCCACATAAACACTTGACACCTGAATGGGCATTAAAGTCACCATTAATAATAAAAGGCTCTTTGCTCTAATCACTTTTTTCACTTTATTGAAAACATCCTCTGTTTATGGTTCATTTCCATCGGGGTTATATACATTAGCAATAACTATTGTATCCCTCTTACAGAATTTTCCAAATAGGAAAGTCATCTAATATAAAATAAAACTGGAAACAATGCTGTTTTTAGACGTATTTTGGACATATTTTTGGTCATTTTTGACTTATAGTTAGTCTCCTTGAACGTAAGAAGGAAACAAGTCTTTGTAAACCAATACCACTTAGGATACCTATACCACTACGATTATGAGATCCTTATAAACACCAGGCATCTGAACGGGCATTAAAGTCACCATCAATAATAAAAGGCTCTTTGCTTTAATCACTTTTTTCACTTTATTGAAAACATCCTCTGTTTATGGTTCATTTCCATCAGGGTTGTATACATTAACAATAACTACTGTATCCCTCTTACCCAGGAAAACTCGGCAAGCTACCATCTCAATTTTAGAACTTGTGATTTCTTCAATATCTTGTTTTTGAAACATTAATGACTTATTAATGCAAATCAATATTTTATATCCATAAGCTATTGGTTATTTAATTTTGTTTTATATAAATTATCAGCTGATAGTACAATGAATGCTCCAGGGATTATCAAAGTTGTTGATAAATTTTGAAAACACCCCATGCTGCTTATATGATCTTCATATTTAATTTATATAATAATATTGATTAATAAATAAATTGCAAAACTTTTCAAATAGGGAAGTCATCTTGTATAAAATAAAACTGGAAACCTTGCTGTTTTCAGACGTATTTTGGACATATTTTTGGTCATTTTTGGCTTATAGTCAGTCTCCTTGAACGTAACGAAGGAAACGAGTCTTTGTAAACCAATACCACTTAGGATACCTATACCACTACGATTATGAGATCCACATAAACACATAACACCACATAAGATCCACATAAACACCAGGCACCACAGAGAACCACATAAACACCAGGCACCTGAATGGGCATTAAAGTCAACATTAATAATAAAAGGCTTTTTTCTTTAATCACTTTTTTCACTTTATTGAAAACATCCTCTGTTTGTGGTTCATTTCCATCGGGGTTATATACATTAACAATAACTATTGTATCCCTCTTACAGAATTTTCCAAATAGGAAAGTCATCTAATATAAAATTAAACTGGAAACAATGCTGTTTTTAGACGTATTTTGGACATATTTTTGGTCATTTTTGGCTTATAGTCAGTCTCCTTGAACGTAGCGAAGAAAACGAGTCTTTGTAAATACCACAAATAGGCCCAAAGATATTGGGAGAAACTCTCTTGGTTTGGTCTACCTTTAGAAAGCAATTGAGATGCCCTCTAGTTTTGTTCATGAAAAGGGGCTTTACTTCTACTCCATAAGTAAAATACAACTCAAGATAAGTCGAAAAATACTAAGACAAATAAAAAGTAAATTTTGACCAAGAGTTTTTCGTTGGATAAACGAGCGTTCTACCTCGACAAAATGAGTAAAAAAAAACACAATAGAAAAATAAAAGGAATACTAAAACTTCATTCTGTCCTAAAATATTTGGGGTGATTGTTACAATTTTGACACCCAAATATGTGCTCCTCCCTCAAAACAAACACATAATCTGCTCCTGGCCAAATCACTTCTATTTTATTCACCTTATTTTTAGTTATTTTTTTTATAATAAATATTTTATTTATATTTGATAAATATGAATATATATAAAATATATTTTATAAAATATATTTTATTTATAATATTTTATATACAATAATATTCTATTTATTTATTGTTTATTACACATGCAAATTCTCATTTACTTTGTTCTAAAAAAGCTAAGAAAAAACAACTAAGCAACGCAATTTTCAGTGAAGCATGCGTTAAAAGCATGCATCTTAAAGGTCAAAACATAAAGTTGCTCAAAAACAACTTTTAACAACAAAAACAACAATAATCAAAATTAATGAATAAAGGATTAACTGGTATACATGCTGTATTTTAAAAATAACAACACTGATTAGGTCTCAGGAAATAAAGTCCGTTTAAGAACGTGTCATTTTTTTAGAAAAAAATCTTCTTGTGACATACCCTTTTAGAAGTATTGACGGGTTGACAACTAAGGGGATTTAATCAATGGTGAAGAAACAAAAACTGAACAGCTTCTCCCGCTACTTTCGTCGGCAAAGTAGACCAAAGCTTTCTGCAACACCTCAAGTTGCTCTAACAACGCAAATGTAGTTAATGTGTTAAAGGTAATTATTTGGTGAAAAAAAAACTGTTTTCCTTCATTCGGAATTAAAACAGATAAGAAATTAAACAAGGCCTTGACCTTACTCACATATCCAATCACCAAGGACCAACAGTACAACCAAACGCAATCAACCAAAATGAAGGGTCACGGACATGCAACATTGTCATTAATAAATTTAAACCATCAACATTAATTTTAAGCAAGAACAGGAAAATTCAGAGTAATTTAATATTCCCAAGTATTCACCTCCCACAAGGGCTACTCAGAGGAATACACACTTGCCTATATGAATTTTGGCGCATTAAATTCATTACCCAGTCTAAGTGGCGCGCCTACTACAAGCTCTTTAGGGTATCTTTAGGGTATGTGATAGTTGCAGTTTGTGAAATATGTAATAGGCCAATAAAAGTTCGCTTAACCCAAAACTTATAAGGAAGAGAACGAATCCTCAACTAGACATTGCTATGACAGGAAGATTTCAATAGGATATTCAAAAGATATTTTCCTAAAAATATATATGGCAATCACTGTAATTTGTAATTCAATTCTTTGAAACTGATTATAATAAAACATACATACCTGAACTATAGAAAGATGTTCGTCAGATGTGCCAGGAGGAGTATCAACCAAAAGATAGTCTAGACTTTCCCAGTCAACGTCTTTTAGAAAGCGTTTTATCAAACCTATAAAAAGAAAAGTTGGAATAAGGAAGCCATTACTAGATAACAGGGATGTACACAAGGGCCTTGGGACCTTCCCCCTTCCAAACCCTAAATTTTCCAGAATTCTTGGGTACTTCTTATTCAATTCATGATATATCCCCCCCCCCCCCGCGACAAAATTCCTGCGTATGCGCCTGCTGCACATTTTCAACGGATTTTGTCAATTTTGAAATCAATTTATGCAAGAATCGAAATTATCAGTCTAATATATCAGGACAGAATTAAATCCATGATGTGGAGAGGGGTATAGATTTTGGAAGTACTTTTTTGGTATTTTCATTGAAAAAAAATAAAAAACAACGAAATCGTCCGTCCCCCCCCCCTGCTAAATTTTAAAAATAAATCTTGTCCCTTCCACACAGTTTTGTGAATTGACAACCCTATATAGATGCATGTGCTCTCATCCAAAATCTAGGTGGCAATCATATAAATCTGCCAACAGAATGGTGACTATTCTAACAAGTTTTTACAACCAATAGGCCTACAGTAAAAAATTTCGTAGTTCCACAATTTGCGAATCTATCAGCTTCGAAAAAATCTATATTAGTTCATCAGTGGCCTAAAAAGAAGCATATTTTGCTAGTGGTCTCAAAAGAAGATCATTTTTAGGCTAAAATTTTCTTATTTTCAGAGAAAAATCGTTCAGATAAATATGAAGAGAGGGAAAGGCAGAAAACTAGCCCCCTTGCTTCCATCCATACTGAGGAAGATATTTGGGCCAAACCTGCAAAACAAGTCACCAGGATGGCAACTCCCCTATTATTACAAAAATAATGCAATGCAGCATTAAAGATTACATCCATAGGCTAAATTGCATGGTAGTGGGGGAAGCATTCCCTGAAAATCAGACAAAGAACTCCCTTCAAAACCTGAAAATTGTAACCCTAATATTTTGACTTACTTTTAGGGATTGAGTCAAAAACTGCAATTACTACTACTTGAAAAACATACCATTTTCCAAAGCATTGACGACAATAAAAACAAAGCGGCTCAAATTCAATGTCTTGATGGTTGGAGATTGGTTGGAGTACTCCTATCTGGAGAATCAACCGCAAAGGTTCTTCAAATTTGTAACAATTTTCCAGAAACTTAGAATATAAAAGACAAATATTCAAAAAAAAATAGACTTACTAAGCTATATTTCAATTAATTAACGTTCCAGAGAAAAAAAGAAAAGAAAACAAACCATTTTTCTTTGGCCCTCTCCAAATAACAGCATCATCAACAGAAGGCAGCATAAAGCCAATAGACATCACTGACAGATTTTCTTCAACAAACACAGGAGACATTCCACTTCCACTTTGATGGATTTGCTCTCCCTCGGCTCCCATTATCCTTGGAATTGAAGGACCACAAATGTCTACATCCATCAAACCAACAGCACAATCTGGATTTCTTGCAAACGCGCGTGCAAGCATGGAAGTCACAGTACTCTTACCAACTCCCCCTTTCCCAGACAGTATAAGGATCTTATTCTTGACGTTTTTTAGCGAGTCTTTAATTTTTTCTATGTCTGGGTCTGGGAGTTTTGGAGCTCCACTTGCACAGATGACTTGATTCGGACAGCCAGCACATGCTGATTCTTTACCAGCAAGCTCACTTTGTGTTCCAGGACAATCTAGAATGGTTATAAAATTCAGTATCAAAACTAAAAGATATATAGAGGTGCACTTAAGTCCAACTGTTAAGGTACCAAAGCTGTTCTTCCCCATGAGGGAGGGAGCAGCAAAAAAGAAGCTTTTTGGCCACAATATATATATATATATATATATATATATATATATATATATATATATATATATATATATATATATATATATATATATATATATATATATATATATATATATATATATATATATATATATATATATATATATATATATATATATATATATATATTATATATATATATATATATATATATATATATATATATATATATATATATATAATATATATATATATATATATATATATATATTATATATATATATATATATATATATATATATATATATATATATTTATATATATATATATATATATATATATATATATATATATATAATATATATATATATATATATATATATATATATATATATATATATATATATATATATATATATATATATTATATATATATATATATATATATATATATCTATATATATATATATATATATATATATATATATATATATAATATATATATATATATATATATATATATATATATATATATATATATATATTATATATATATATATATATATATATATATATATATATATAAATATATATATATATATATATATATATATATATATATATATATATATATATATATATATATATATATATATATATATATATATATATATGTGTGTGTGTGTGTGTGTGTACATAAGGTACATAAAAAGGGCATTTTAAACTCACTATATCTCAATGTTTCTGGAGGAAGGGGTCCTTCAAACCAGTCTTGGGGAATTTTTCAAGAAGAAGGGTGGGCATTAAAATTTATTTTTTTGGGTCATAAGTTCTTGGTGAAGGGGTTTCATAACATCACTGGAAGGGGGAGTCTCTAACCCTCCTTGTGTAAAAGCGCGTAAAGCATGTAAAGGTTGCAGAGGCTAAAACTTAAGGGGAGAAATACATAGATAGTGCGTTTTTAAGTCATTATATCTTTATAGCCTGTACCTGGAGGGAGTTTCTGGGAACAGGCTTGGGGTATGCTAAGTTTAAAGTACTTTCTTACAGTAGGCCTACTTTTAAAGAGATTTTGGTATTCTTGGGGATATTCTGTTTTAAAAAAGAACCAATCTCGGCTTGAAATAAAGTGCATTACCATTGTAAGAAGCATTACAGCCTTGCGAATGTTTTAGGTATAAAGCCACCCCCCCCAAGACCCTCTAAATAATTTCCGAGGTAAATGAAATTAGAGACCCCTCGACACAAATAAATGGCAGTGTTTCTGGTCACATTATTCACATTTTCTGGATATTCAATGAAAACGTTAGTTAATGATGAATTTTGTCATCTAATATGTTTCCAGAATTATAACATTTTGAACTGTAATTTCGCCCTCTAATTAAACACTTTTTTGTTTATTCTAACTTTGCTGTTTTTCCAGGTAGTAAATCCATATTGAATCTGTGTTTACCACTAAAACTAAATTCTCTTAATAAAACTTGACAGCTTATTCCCTTTTCTAAATATAACTTATAATGCAAATTGTTTTTGTAATTGATAAATCTTAAGTTGACAAGTTATATATCAAGAATCACCTAAAAAACAGAATTTTTTTGCTTTAACTAAAATTTAGAAGGATAAATATAATCATTGTTTTTCATAAGGTTCACAGTTTCAAAAGCAGTAACAGATAGCTTGTTAAAATGCATTTAAAGTACCCTGTTATACAAAATAATTTCTTAGAACACACTGTTTTTCCATTTACAAAAAATAAGAGACAAAAGCAGGTTTAACTTAAATAAAGCAGAGGGACAAGTTTATTTTTGTTCCACTGCTGCTGCTTTTTTTAAGTTAAACCCGTATTTCTCTCTTAATTTTCTGTTGTACAAATGTTGTAAAATATTTTAATTTGTTAAATTAAATTTTAGAATTTAAAATTTTTAGATTTGAATTAATTTTGAATTTTAGTTCATTATTTGAATAAAAATTTTAAGTCAGTTGCAGATCCAGCATTTGGAAGGGGATGGGAATTTTAGACCCCCTATTTCTGCATTTTTTTTTAATTTGATTGATTTATTGGATATAATTTTGATGAACTTTTTTGGGGCTTAATTTTTTTCCCTTCATTTAATCTATACAAATGCAGACTAGATAAAAATTACACAAAATTAAATCACACAAAACTTAAAGAAAACTTTGTTTTTTTTACTGTTTCAGGTAATATTGTTTTAACATTGGATATTGGTACTGTAATCAATTACAGCTACTACCTTAAAAATCTTAATAAAGGCAATATTTTCACCATAGTCTACATACCCTTATTGATTACTCATGATAATAATTACCTACTTAAAACAATTATATTCATACCAATAATCCATATGCAGAATTACCTTCTCTTGGTAAAAAAAAATACAGTAGGAAGTCAAAGCACTCAGATTCACCTTGATACCCTTAGCCTCAGTAGAAGTAGTAGCAGCAGTAACAGTATTAATATTGCACATAGTCCCTTTTGGGACTATGTTTAACATCATCATTAACACACCCTGAATATTTCATCTTAATAACCTAAGCTGTTCATAAAATATTGCTTATGTGCCCTTTTGACAACCTACATGCATACATTCCATTTGATTTAGTTGAAACTAAAGATGTCCATGCATCTTTAAACAAAGGTATAAATGGACTTTGTTACAATTGTACTTTCATTCAGAATAAGTAATTCGGATATGTAGATTAGAAAGAAAATATTACTTCTATTTTGTTCTGTTATAAAAAAAAATACTGAAAAAAAAACAGAGGGATTTGTCTGAACCTGGCCTTAAAGTGTTTTGAACTTGTAATGCATGCTCATTTTTCTAAGCAAGTACCACAAAGAGACTTCTTATAGAAACAAAATTAAACTTAAAAGTCATTTAAAAACCTATAACTAATTTTTACTGGTTCAAATTTTCACACAGCAGAGCCTATCTGGTAGAATTTATCTTTTTGTTCTTTTTTCTGGATCCTTGGGCATAGGAGGACAAACCAAACTTTAAAAGGAGAGGTTATTTGCATCTACTTTTATGATATGTGCTTAAGGAATAATGTGGTTGGCTTACAAAATTTTCAGACATAAATTAGTGTAACTGAAGCACGCTTTTTATCATAGAATTATAGGGAAGTTCTGTCTCTTAATCTCTTTGTAAATACCCTGCTTTAAAGAGCCTATTAAAAGCCAAAGGCAGTTGACAGTTTGCTAGTCATTTCAGGAGTCCCAATCTTGCTGATGAAGCTGCAAATGCAGTCTGACATTACTATTAAAGAATAAATGAAACCCAAAACGATCAGAAATTAAATAAACAATCAATGCGAACAAAACATACAATATATATTAATGTAAATGAATAAATAAATCTTAAAACGAGTGAAACTTAAATTGAATATGCAAAACAAGTTTGAATCGAATAAAAATAACTACAAACAAGAGTTTGGGTATCGTCGCTAGATTTTCATATTCAATCTAAGCATTACTTGCTTTAAGATCTATTTATTCATTTATATTATTACTTGTTGTATGTTTTTTGCTATGATTGTTTATTTAATTTGTGTTCGTTTTGGGTTTCATTTATTCTTTAATAGTAATTTCTGGTCGTTTTGAGTTTGAATTTTAACAGGTATTTGTATCTCCTGAGGTTAAATTTAAAATGGCCTTTACTTCTCTTTGAAAAACTTATTTTTCGGAAAGTTTTTTTTAATTAATTTTTGTTCGTTTTTGATTGCAAAAAGTTTCAAGTTTTTTTGGCATGGGGGGGGGGGTGCTTACTGTCCGATTATTCTTGACTTCAAAAAACGGATCTAGAACTTTCAATTTAAATCGAATGAGGCTTTTATCAAAGTCATTACGATTACCTCTTTGATAAAAACCTTATATATGAACAATAGACAGCTTGCATAACTTGTGGACAGCGATTGACAACAATGAATGGATTGAAAAAATAGCTCCAATAAGGGGGTTTAGACCATTTCACTTGCTGACACAAAGGGATCACGGCTGTTTGGAATTGACCTTAATAGGAATTTGTGTGCCAAAGCAATTTTGCATCTATCACAGAGTATGTATTTTAACCTTATAATTTGATAATTATAATAGATTTCCTATGTGTTCTTCCCATACAAAACCCCTTCCTATAATTTATAAACCCCCCTTAATAAGTTATGCCCCAGGGCATAACTTACAGCGCCTACCCCTGGGCCCTGAGTTTTTGTTATCAGAACTTTGAACTATTTTAACAAAATGTCTATCTCAAAATTTTTATCTGATGCATTTAGGGCGTGGAGGAGGGAGAGGGGCTAGTTGTCCTTCAATCTCTTTTGACTCTTAAAAAGTGAACAAGAACTTTCAATTTCCAATCAAACGAGCCCTCTCTAAAGTTATACAAGCATCCTTCCATAAGAAATAATATGAAGGATTCGGAGAATCCTTAAATTACAACCCTTGCCCTAAGGGCTTTGGGGGAGTTGTAATCATCAAAGACCTAATTTCCAGAACTTAAAACTACGTTTAATAAAATGGCTGTCTTAAAATTTTGATTGGATGTGTTTGGGGAAAAGGTGGGCGTGAGAGGGGGGTTAGTTGCCCTCAAATCACTTTCGACTATTACAAAGGGCACTAGCCCTCGGAATTTCCAATCGAATGAGCCTTTTTTGAAGTTTCTACGACACCGCCTTCTATAAAAACCTTATATGCCCCCAGGGCATAACTTAAAACCCTTGCCCTGAGGGTTGTGGGGGATTGTCCTCCTCAAAAACATATTTTCTATCTGGAAATCAACTACGCTGAACAAAATGGCTATCTCAAAATTTTGATTGGATGTGTTTGGGGGAATGATGGGCGTGGGGGGGTCTAGTTGCCCTCCAATCACTTTCGACTATTAAAAAGGGCACTAGCCCTTTGAATTTCCAATTGAATGTGCCTGTTTTGAAGTTTCTACGACAACGCCTTCTATAAAAACCTTATATGCCCAAGGGCATAACTTAAAACTCTTGCCGGGGGTTGTGGGGGAGTGTCCTCCTCAAAAACATATTTTCTATCTAGAAATCAGCTACACTGAACAAATGGCTATCACAAAAGTTTGATTGTATGCGTTTGGGGAAATGATGGGCGTAGAGGGGGGGGCTAGTTGCCCTCCAATCACTTTTGACTATTAAAAAGGGTACTATCCCTTTGAATTTCCAATCGAATGAACCTTTTTGAAGTTTCTACGACAACGCCTTCTATAAAAACCTTATATGCCCCCAGGGCATATCTTAAAACCCTTGCCCTGAAGGTTCTGGGGGAGTGTCCTCCTCAAAAACATATTTTCTATCTGGAAATCAGCTACACTGAACAAAATGGCTATCTCAAAAGTTTGATTGGATGTGTTTGGGGAAATGATGGGCGTAGGGGGTGGGGGCTAGCTGCCCTCTAATTACTTTTGACTATTAAAAAGGGCACTAGCCCTTTAATTTCCAATCGAATGAGCCTGTTTTGAAGTTTCTACGACAACGCCTTTTATAAAAACCTTAAATGCTCCCAGGGCATAACTTAAAACCTTTGCCCTGAGGGTTGTGGGGGAGGGTCCTCCTCAAAAATATATTTTCAATCTGGAAATCAACTATGCTGAACAAAAATGGCTATCTCAAAATTTTGATTGGATGTGTTTAGGGGAATGATGGGCGTAGGGAGGGGGGGGGGGCTAGTTGCCCTCCAATCACTTTTGACTATTAAAAAGGGCACTATCCCTTTGAATTTCCAATCGAATGAACCTTTTTTGAAGTTTCTACGACAACGCCTTCTATAAAAACCTTATATGCCCCCAGGGCATATCTTAAAACCCTTGCCCTGAAGGTTCTGGGGGAGTGTCCTCCTCAAAAACATATTTTCTATTTGGAAATCAACTACGCTGAACAAAATGGCTATCTGAAAATTTTGATTGGATGTGTTTGGGGAAATGATGGGCGTGGGGGGGGGGGGGGATCTAGTTACACTCCAATCCCTTTCGACTATTAAAAAGGGCACCAGCCCTTTAATTTCCAGTCGAATGAGCATGTTTTGAAGTTTCTACGACAACGCCTTCTAGAAAAACCTTATATGTCCCCAGGGCATAACTTAAAACCCTTGCCCTGAGGGTTGTGGGGGAGTATCCTCCTCAAAAATATATATTCTATGTGAGAATCAACTACGCTGAACAAAATGGCTATCTCAAAATTTTGATTGGATGTGTTTGGGAGAATGATGGGCGTGGGGGGGCGGGCTAGTTGCCCTTCAATCATTTTGGACTATTAAAAAGGTCAATAGCCCTTTAATTTCCAATCGAATGAGCCTGTTTTGAAGTTTCTACGAAAACGCCTTCTTTAAAAACCTTATATGCCCCCAGGGCATAACTTAAAACCCTTGCCCTGAGAGTTGTGGGGGGGGGATATCCTCCTCAAAAATATATTTTCTATCTGGAAATCTACTACGCTAAACAAAATGGCTATCTGAAAATTTTGATTGGATGTGTTTGGGGAAATGATGGGCGTGGGGGGGGAGAGGGGGGCTAGTTACACTCCAATCACTTTCGACTATTAAAACGGGCACTAGCTCTTTAATTCCAATCGAATGAGCCTGTTTTGAAGTTTCTACGACAACGCCTTCTATAAAAACCTTATATGCCCCCAGGGCATAACTTAAAACCCTTGCGCTGAGGGTTGGGGGGGGAGGATTGTTTGCAAAATTATTCCAGTAGTTATATTTAGCATTTATTATGGTCCTTTTTAGATTAGATTCTGCTTCTAATTTTTTTAAATATGTAGTAGGTGATGGTTTTTTTAAGAATGTTCTCCTAGCTGCCTTTTTTGTTTTCCATTTATTTTGGCACTCATTTGTCCATCATGCTCTGGGAATATGTTTAGGGAAGGTTTTCCTGGGTGTTGTCCTGGGGATAGCATGAATAGCTGTATTTATTAGTAAAGATGCCAATACTTCAGCATGTGTGTCAGCTGTTGCGTTTGAAATGCATGCATTTTGGGTGAAACTTGTAATTTCATCATTTAGCTTATTTTGGAACATAGGCCAATTTGGTTTAGTGTTGATATATTTGGCGGTATGTGACAGGGTTTCAGCCGGTTCGTTTAGGGAGCAAACTATGGCAAAGTGGTCAGTACATAGACTATCAATTTAATTTATATAAATTTTATTCAAAATACTTAAAGACACAATTTGTAGGTCAATTGTAGAGAAACTGCCACTTTTGGGGTTGAAATATGTATTCAGGTTTGGAGGGGTAGCAACAGCTAATTCATTATTATTTGAAATCATACGGTCAATGAACTTACCAGCTTTATTTGCTGGTTTATTCCCCCACAAAAGGCTGTGGGCATTAAAGTCTCCACAAATAATGACATATTTAAATGATATTATTTATATAGCTGAAGAAATCCATGGCATCTGTAGTTTGGCCACTAGGGTTATAAAAGCTTAATATGTAAGTTTTTGTATTATTCAGCCAAACACTGATACCAATTGCATCAACATCATTTACAAAATCTGGAAAGTTAATGCCACAGAATTTTACATTATTTTTAACTATTAAAGCTATTTCACCCCCTTTTCTCTCTGATGATCTATCCTTTCTCAGGATAGTGTATCCCAGAGACTTAATTTGTTGATTTTGGGTTAAATGAGTTTCCTGGAGGCAAGCAATATTGATGGAATTATTATTCATAAAAGATATTAATTCATTTAACTAATTTTCTGGAAGTGATATTACGTTCCACTGGAGTATTGATATGTGTTGTGTTGTTTATTTATTTTTCATATGACTGTGTATCAATGTTCAGCTTTGTTAATAGTAAAGCAAGATCTTTTTTTGCTTGAATGAGCATATGATTAGGGATGTAGATTTTTGCCAATTCAGCAATGATTTTTGTTTTCTGTTGTTGTTGTATATTCATGGCCTGAACTGCATTGCAGTTTAGAATGAATAAGCATATATTTGGGGTTTGCATGTTTGGTTGTGCATCCAGTTTGTCAGTTAAGGGATTAATTCCTGATAGTGTTTCTGGTTTGTTTCTTGTTGGGAGGGGGTGCCAGGCCGACCTCATCTCACTAGGCAAGGAGGCTTGTTGGCTTGGTGATTCTTTCTGATAGAGATGTGAGCTAGGGGGCTTAAAGGATGGTGTTTTGTTAGGAGTACTTGATGCATTGGGAGTGTTTGACTTGGGAGTTTTATTTGATTTCAATATGGGTTTTATTTGGTGTGATTGGGCAGCATTTGCTTCCATAGCTGCAAAAGGGTATGGAATGGCCTTCTCTGTTGCTATTTGGAGTGTTAGTGCTCTTTTCTTATATGCAGGGCATTGTGATTTATTGGTGGATTCATGTGGGCCTTTACAATTGATACATGTAGGCTGAGTGTTGTTGCAAGTTGTCAACTCTTTAGGATGGGACCCTTTACAATTACTACAGGCTAGGACAGTTTCATTGCATTTATTTGTTGTGTGTCCCAGTTTCAGACACTTCTGACACTGGATAGGCTTTGGCTTGTATTCCTTGTGCGGTTTGATTTGCCCAAATAGGAATAACTTTTCTGGGATATTAATTTTTTCCTTCAGTGTAAATAAGAAAGATCTACTTGTTTTTAATCCATTAGAGTTGGGTTTACCAAGTTGAGTGACATCTTCTACCAGGATTGTGTTACCAGCCCTATCTGATAGCCCTTCTTTTAACTCCTGAATTGGTATTTCTAGGGGAACATTATATGCTACTATTTTTGTTGGGGATTGTTTTGGGTTCCATTTAGATGATAATGGGGTATTCAGAAGAGATTTTAGATTAAGTATTATATCTGCAGATTTCTGATCTTGGACAGCTATTAACAAAGATCCATCACGGTGAATGTTAAGAGAAAACATTGATTTTAAAATTTTGAAAATTGCAACCCTTATTGTAGTAATCTTTGTTATTTCAAAGGGGGTATTAGGAGTGATTTTGAGGTAAATGCCTAAGTTTTGGGAAGGGGAAACTTGGACAGGGGGAGGGGAAATACTTTTGATTGGGGACGTTTTTTTCCTTTTTTTTGGAGCTCCTAGAAAGGACCTCTTGAAATCCATTATCACCTATGGTGACATTAGCTCCAACACTGATCATTGTCCTATTCTCAGTATTTGAGCTTTCATGTGAACTTTGTGATAGAGAGCTTGACCAGCCAGGATGGGGCAAAAATGGATAAATTTCATTAGTATTTGAGGTGGGATCCGGGGGGACTTTTTTTTAGGGGGAGTTCTTTCCATTGCCTATTGGAATAAGCTTTAAGCTAAACTAGAAAAGGATACCACTATGATACCAGACCGTCTGCACTCTACTGTGGTGAAAACTTGACCATCCACAAAGAAAACACCACTGTATGGCCCTGAGGAGGGTTTTGAGCACGATTGGTTTGGTACACTACTGATAAATCGAGACAATAATTCACAAGAAAATTAATTTTTAAATTTCTTAAAATGTTGCTGTTGTCGGTTGTATTTTGGCATAGATTAAATATGTAACTTCCTGTTCTTCTGCAAAATTAGTAAAAACAAAACAACAACTCAAAGTTGGTATTTTTGGAGTAATATGTAATTCAGGGATGAGACTCCACAAATGAAAGTGCGAGGTTGAAAAATTTATCCTTCAAAATATAGGGGAGGGGGCAATTTTTCAAATTAAAAATATATACCAAAAAGTGTTTTAATGAAAATACCAAACACAGGTGTAATTTGATGTCAAATAAGTTGGAAAAAAGTGCAGGGTGGCAATTGCTTCCCACTTCCTCCCTCCAATTTACACCCTCAGATAAATAATGTAGCAGTTAGAAATATCAAATTCAAGAGCAACTTATCAGCCTGTGCCTATCAACTAATAAGGACTTTTATATACAGCTCATATGCACTTCACTTCAAAACCAGCCATCATCTGCAGGCTGATTTTCTTCTAAATACATTTATCTATTCATTACAAAAGAAAAACAGTCTTTTTCTTAATGAAAGCAAGGAGCAACATTAAAGCTTAAAACCAACAGAAATGAGTCCAAATAGGAGAGAGGCTGGCCACCAATCCTTGCTCTTTCCATTTAAGTCTCAAAGTTCATTAGAAACAGTTTTCATTCAAATTCAAATGCCCTTGTAATTGAGCAGTTGTTCCTAAAAAAATTGTGACAAAAGTCAAGCTTTAGTGTAAAGAGCAAGAGTTGATGAAGGGGCAGCCCCCCTTCTCATATACATAATAATTTCTGTTTGTTTTAAGTTTTAATATTGCTTCTAATTTTCACTTGATTTTTTTTTTTTTTTAATTTCTAACTGCTTTTTAGATAATACAAGGTAATCCCCCTCCTCCCATGAAAAACTTAACTTGTTATCTACCCCCAGGGAAGTTTCCTGCACACCCCAAAAAATCCCCCTGTAGAAATCCCCCCTCCTACTCTGCAGAAAATTCCTTAACAAATTATTTGTATATTTCCCAATAACAAGTGCTATATGCGAACAATGGACAAATTGCATAACTTACAGCCCTTCTCCTGAGATGAGGGGGGTCATTTCCAAAAGCAGAGTTATTGGACCTTTCAACAATGCTGAATCATATGGCTATTTCAAAATCCTGAACAGATGTCTTTGGGGAAAAATGGGCGTGGGAGGGGGGCTAGTTGCCCTTCAATTCTTTTGGTCACTAGAATTTTTCATTTCCATTCAAGTGAGCCTTCTCCCAATCTACAAACACCATTTTTTTATGTGATCATTTCTCGAAAAAAAAATTATAAAAATAAACACGCACTTGATCTTTCTTCAGGCAAAAAAAAATAAAAAATAACGCATTTTTGTAAATAGCAGCTGAAACCTCTACAATAGGGCTCTGTAATAAGCATAATGCAAAAATAGGGCTTTCTTGCATTGCTTTATATTTTGCTGTGCAAGGTCTGCCTTGTGCTTTGCAAGTGTGATGCAGACCTTGTGGAGCTCAGCATGAAAGGGCAATGCATCAATATGAAAGAGGTCAAAAGAGCCATGTGTTTCTATGTATTATTTATTCATTCCTTTTTATCACCCGGCCACTTTGTCTGGAAGGGATGGCTGTGGAAATTTTGGAGGGGCTTATTTGACTGGAAATTGAAAGTTCTTGAGTCCCTTTTGAAAGTTAAAAGTGATGGGAGGTCAACCAGCCCCCATTCCCAATCATGGTACCCACTTCCCCCAGTAGATCTTAATCAAAATTTTAAGGTAGCCAACTATGCCATTGTAATAACCTGGCAATACATAGTATCTTTTGATTTAGCTCAATATTTTTCAGAGAGAGAAATAAATTTATTAAAGACCAATGTTCACAAAAAGTCATATCGAATAGACCTACCACGTGAAAATCTATATAGATTTATTTGTGGCAGGACTCAATATTTTACTCACTTACTACATATATATTGGAAAAAAATCAAAAAAAGAAGAAAAAATGCAATTTTATAAATAAATAAAAAATAAACCTCATGAGAACTGCAAACCAATACCCACAGAAGACAGCCCCTCTCCCCTAACCCATCCTTACTCATCAAGAAATTATTCATCTTATTTTTAAAAGAGGACACACTCTCAGCCATCCTAGTGCTTTCCAGAAGACTGTTCCAAACCAAAAAACCCACATGCCTAAATACACAACTAGACCTAACAGTGTGTTCTCTCTTGTGTGCTAGGTCTGTAGAATTCCTTGTATCATAAGAATGGTATGCAGAATTCAATGATAAAACATCACAAAAATAATTAGGTTCTTGTTTATTTAAACACTGATACACGAAAATACTGGTCTGATAATCTCTCAACTGCCCAACATTTAAAATATTAAAATGGCAAAAACACTTAACCATACATAGATTAGAAGTCCTATTAGAGCTTATAGGACAAAAGAGGTTTGGTGAATCTGACACAAAAATTGTTAGCCTTCCCATCTCACTCCTCCCAGAAAAATTTGAAGTCCCTTTGCCCCATCCCCCTTATTTTCCCTAACATCACCTGAAAGTTTCAACTTCATCCCCTAAGCCCTTCCCAAGATATTGCAGATGTGCTATTTAGATGACCTGAATGCTACTATCTTCTATTTACATCTTCCTCTACAAATTTATCTCTAAGAGCTCCTTTCTGATTGGACGACCAATACCAAACGTGTCCACCTTTTCTACTGAACCCCATCTGTGAACAATGGAAAATTTACATAGTTTAGGGCTATTGCCCTTAGGGCTGATATTAATCCTGGAGGCATGCTTGTTACACCCTTCAATATTTCTGAACAAGATGGCTATGACAAAATTGTGATCTAATATCATGGGGTTAGTCCTCATAAGTAGCACACTAAAAACAGGCATTGAAGTAAGGCTGGTTGCCCTCTGATCCCTTTTGACCCTTAGATAAGGAACTATAACTTTTAATTTTCAACTGAAT
The DNA here is from genome assembly GCA_027921565.1 of Artemia sinica. Lineage (NCBI taxonomy): Eukaryota > Metazoa > Arthropoda > Branchiopoda > Anostraca > Artemiidae > Artemia > Artemia sinica. The sequence continues at coordinate 4,321,343 of CM051274.1, forward strand.
AAGCTCTCTCCAAAGTTTCCAATCACCCTTTCTATACACAGTGCAGGAAAGAAAGTCTCTTGGTCTTGTTCCAGGGGAACCAATATTTTCTTCCTGTTTTTCTTTCTGCATTGGCATTCTCTTAGTTTATGAATCTAGGGATATAAGTTTCAAGCCAAATGAGGGGAAAATTGTTATTCGTTGGCCCTTTTTTTAAAGCCTTTGATATTTTTTCATTCATAAGGTTCCTCTTGGCAAAAGAACATATGGCTATAAGTTCCAAACTAATCAAGGAAAACATATTTTTTTTGGCCTGTTTCTAGGCCCCTTACCAGAAAAAGCATCACAAATCTAACCTACATGCAGTAGCAATATGGGTCAAAGGAAACCATGTGTACTTTAGTTATCAAACTAGTCTATCTATAATATCTCAAGAAAATCCAGGGGGAACAATTTCAAATTATCAAGGGTGTTGGGGGGGATAGACATTGAAATTTGGTGTGGGGGAGAAGCAGAGGTAAATCAAAAGAAATCCAGGTTATCAACATTGTGTATCTGCAACATCTTAGAACAACTGGTGGGGATTGAGATTGAGCTTTAGTTTTCAGAACATTTGAGAGGGGAGGAGGAGGTAAGAGGACTTTACATTTTGTTCTTAAAGAGAAGTGAGGTGGAAGCTAGCAAATGCATGTCTAATCTGCCAAAAAGTTTTGGCAACGTTAATCCCAGCAAAACTTAGAATTAATTTATAGGCTAGTGAAGTAGGGAGGTAAATCAAGACAGTAGATTCACCCAGACTATCAAAATAGCGCATGTATCAGCTATATTTTAGGAATGACTGTCAAGGAGGGAAACAAAATAAAAATTGCAGGGGGTGCTGATAATTCAAATAATATGTTGAGGAGAAGAGAAAACAGTGCCAGATGGTAACATGGGCGCTGGTGGCGGGACAGGGGGTGCCATCCCCCCCCCCAGGAAATTTGGGACTATAAAATAATTATGAGGAAACCAAAGGAAAGAGAGCAGATAGGGAAAAAACATGTGTTGCCCCCTTGTTGGCTGCCTGCCAATAAGTTTTGACCCTTAATGAAAAAAAAATGTAAGTTCTAATTTGTGACTGAGTGACCCCTTTCCAGTTTACCACAAACATTTTTCTATATGATTTGGCTGGAGTAAAAAAAAAAAAAACACACACAAAAAAAAAACAACAAATTCTTCATAGTAATGAATGGTAAGTAAATAACAATCCTTGTTAATAATGAAAGCATAAGAGTCTAACTATTGATAACATTAAATCAAACAATCAGCTTTTTATGGTGATCCTAAATACATATTTGTTTATTATTAATTAGTGCAGTTATTAGTACACAAGAAAGTGTGTATAGTTATAAAAAAAAAACACAAGAAAAACAACTTAATAAGGGGCATTTTGGTAAAAAATATGTTGTCAATATTTTTTGCATTGCAAGGGGACCCATGAAGTGATATATGAAGCTAATATAATCAGAAATGTTTCCCCTGAATGGAATGCTGGGAATTTCTGTATTTTCCCCCTGAACAGATAAGTTTTTTGTGTTTGATCATCATTTGTTTATTTTTTTTTTCCAGGAGTTTCACAGTTATGAAGTATAAAGGTGTCAAATATATTGATTTTTGGTATTCAAAATTATACTAAAAATATTGAATAACAAATGTTCATTCGATTTTTTTAATCTTAGTTTTAATGCTATATTTTGAACAAACTACTTTGAAAATGCACTACTTTTATAAACACCAAAGGCATTAAATATTTTGATGTTTGATAACCAAGTTCAAATCGATATTGTTAGTCCAGTACTTCAGCATTGCTCAACAGAACTGAATGCTGGGAGTTTATATCTTAGTTTTTGTATGTAGGCTATTGTTTTGTGTATTTTAGTAATTACTTACTTTTTTCATTTTTATATACTTTTACTTTAGTTGACATACTGTTTCTATTGCCTTTAGAAAAATGTTCGTCTCTAAGCTTCATTAAATTAAAAAGACATATTCAACTGAAAGTAAGGAGCAACATTAAAACTTGAAACAAACAGAATGAGGGGGAAAGAAAAATTGCTGAAAACTAAGAAAACTAAGTTCCTAGCAGTATTTGCCAGCCCAAAGAAACTTCCTGGTGGGGCTGATGATGCCCTGCCTTGCCTTTTCCACCTCTGTACTGGTAGATATGGGAATGTAACATTTTAACTGTATAGACAAACATTTTAATAAATTCCTACTCCCCCTACCTCTTTCAACATTTATCTGAAGCCTCATGAAGAGTAAGCAGTTTGTCTAATAAAATGTAATTTTTTAGGAACCTGCCCTACGCCCACCTAAACAATGAGTCATCCCCTCTCATTACGGCAGATACTCAATTACAGATCACCAAACATAGCCTAATTTCATTACAAAATATAGCAAATCAACTTGGTTGAATCCAGTACTTCCACCATGTGGCAGTACTTCTTTTGCAACTGGGAAGCCTAAAATATAGTTATTGATACTTTTAAATCAATTAGTTTCTTAGAATTTTAAATTCAGTCCAAATTTGTCCTCTTTGGGGTAAAGTCATAGTTTGGTGGCCTAAAATGGCAAAAAACAAGACTTTCCCCCAGCCCAATCTGTATGGTAACTTAAAAAAGAGCTTCAAATTTATGTTTGAATGAGTTCCCTCCCAATTATCTTGGACTTTGGTTTGATACAATCACCCCTGGAAAAAAAAAAACAAAAAAAACAAACATGCATCAACAACATTTCTTCTGAAAAAAAAAATTGCAAAATTCTACATTTTGAAGATTGGAGCTTGAAACATCTACAACAGGGTTCTCTGGTATGATGGATCTAATAAAGGGATTTTCAATAAGACCACTTGCTTTCTTGGGGGTGTTCCCCCTTTTTACAAAAATCAGGCAAATTTTCTCAGATTTTTGGTTTTGGGTGGGTAACAATAAACTGAAAGAATTTTATATATTTAGAACAGTATAAAAAGCCAATACTACTGGTGTAGCAATTGTCCTGAAAATTCCATTTTCAGTTTTGGTGAATATTGACCCAAGTTACTTTTTACTTCCAGTTTTTTATCACAAACTATTTTGTAGAATTCTCTTGTGACAATTTTTTTTTTAACCTGTTGATTTTATTTAGCTGAATAGAACAATAATAAGATAGAGGGTCAATTTGACAGTTCAATAGTAAGTTTAAATTATATTTTTCTTTTGCTATTCTATTTTTATTTGAATGTCTGAATATATAAGAGATTTAAGTTCAGGGGGGGATCGTCCTGTTATGAAAGATGTACATTTTACATGACTGTTATAAAATCAAAACATGGCATCCATGCACGTAGGATGATTTTTTAGTATCTCTACTCCTTCTGTAAACTATTCTAAAGCATAGGAAACTGCATAAAGACAAGTCAATATCTGTTATAATCTATGGAAGCAATAAATCTTTCTAATAATTTTGATTGGAGTTTGATTTTCTTTTAAGATTAAATATAATAATAATTAAATATATTCTTGATTAAATAAATTGATCCCTTTGCCAGGAATCCTTGCTGTTTAAAATTTACTGTATTTTGTTTCATTTTGCATGCAATTTAATTGCTCTTTTTATTTGAGTTTTTTCCTAAAGGCATCTAAAAACAAACTTATTCCTGCAAAAAAAGTCCTAAAATATATTCCCTGCTACCCAACCACCACTACTGTTTTGGCATCTCCCCCTCCCCTGGAAAATTTTCTGCCAGTGCCCATGGATGGTAAAGTTTATTGATATACCTTAAGGAATGGTGTAAGCAAGTATTTTGAATGTTTTAAATTAGTTTTCAAAATTTTATAACGCTTCCTTCTGGAGAGTAGAAATACAGGAATAATACCAATAATAGACACATATTGTATATTTTAAAATGAAATTCTCAGTATTTAGTGTTTTTTTAAAGTTTAATATACCATAGAGTTTTACATGGGATTAACCAGGGGGGGAGGATGTTGTGTATTGTCAGGAAACTGACCATGATATTTGTGAAGAGCATAAAATAAAACATCTAGGCTAATATTACTTTTATTTAAAATGACTTCTTTAGAAGAGGTAACAGGGTATAAATGTATGAGCAGTCCACCTTATAAGGAGGCACATTAAGAAAACTATTCTTGCTTTATAAATTGCACAATAATCCTAGTTAATATATTTAGCAGCATGAGAACCTTTATCTTCACTTCTTTCCTTGTTTTTCCAGTTTTCTAAGAAATTCATAAATTTCTTGAAACTTATATATTAACAGAGAATCTACCTTACCCCCACAATGTGCAAATATATACCCAGAATTGCATCCTCAATCTAAATATAACCTTCATTTTCATCACAAATGAACTTTACCCCCACCCCTAAATATCCAAATCAGGGTATATATTTGCACATCATGGGGTGGGAGTAAGTTCATTTGTGATGCAAATGAAGGTTATATTTAGGTTGAGGATGCAATTCTGGGTATATATTTGCAGATTAGGAGGCAGGGATATATAGCCTACTCCATAATAGCCTATAGCCTAGGTTCTCAGAAATTCATGAATTTCTCAGAAAACTGGAAAAACAAGTAATGAAGTGAAAACATCATTTGATAATTTTTTCTATGCTCTTTTATCATTCATACAAAATACCTTCAGGACCCCTTTAAGGGCTCATTATGAAAGAGAAAAAGGCATCAAATGATGTTTTCACTTTCATCCTAGCTAAATTATAGTGATACCTAGAAATTTACAGACAAAAGTTCTCCTAATGCAAAAGATATTAACTAGGATTATTGTCAGTATTAAGAAACAGGAATTGTTTTCTTAACATTTCTGCTTATGTGCTGGACTGCTCATACATCTATACTGAGTGAAGCCAATTTGACAAAAGAAAAGAAAGAAACACAATAAGCCAATTTTAGTGTCCAGTCTATGGGTAACCTAGGTCTACATCTTGTGTTAGCCTTTATTTAAATTTAGCTTTTCTTTTAATTTAGCTAGAATAATTTTATTGACATGTCTTATGAGCTTCAGGGAGGGGTGAATACTTTGGTCTGCAGCCTCAAAGCAACTCATTTTTATATACGAAAATTTAGTTTCCAATGTTCTGTCTAAACTTAGTTTATTGTTGAAGAATTATTTCCAAATTTTTCATTACTCCTTTCTTCCACTATGCAGAAAACATGCTTGTGTGATTTTTCCTTAATTTTAAATAACTTTCGTACAATTACTGTGCTGCTCTGATAAATTAACCTTCCCCAAAATCATGGGCGTAGGCAGCACTAGGCAGCATATTGTCTAGGGGGGGGGGCAGTCGATAGTATGATGGAGTTTTATCAACTGCTTTTTACAAACCATTTGCTTTTTCAGCCATATCTAATGTAAATTTGAAGGTCTAGGGGGGGGGGGGTGCCCCCCTCCCTACGCCCATGCCCAAAATATGGACTCCATCACAAACACAAAATGCTCATTTCCTGCTTTTGCCTTTTATTTTGGACACCCCTCCTCTTACTTTGAAATAGAAGGAATCTTCAAAATAAATTCCCACGTTTTTTTTGTTTGTTTTTTTTTAAGTGCTAACAACTTTGGCATATAGAGCAGGGTATCAAGGAGGGGCTGACCCTTCATATCCGGAATAAATCTTCCCAAAATTAATATGCAAATTAAGTTTTAATTTTTCATGCATGGTGAGCCAAAATCAAACCTGCATTAGTTGAAAAAAGCTCAGAAATTAAATAAAAAACCAGTTTTTTAACTGATTGCAAAGAGTTTCAAGTTTTTAAAAATTCCTTATTTCAAAATCAAACTTTTTTAAAGAAATCAAATGTTCATCAAAGTATCAAAACTGGTATCAAAGAGAAAAAATGGGTTTGTGTCAACCTTGGAGTTTTTAGTATCTGATGTTAGGACTATTTTTAACAAAATGGTTATCTCAAAGTGGTTAGGTTACATATTAGTTGGCCTCCCCCAGGCCATTCAGTGTGTCCCCAGGTGGCGATATGGGAACGCCCTACAGATATGTAGGGTACCTCCACAGGAGGCACGGACAAAGGGGGGACCTTGTCCCTGGGGGTCCATAATAGAAACTGGGGCACCCTCGCCTGGGGTCATAAATACAGGTGGAGGAGGACGAAGGCCCCTCAAGTGTAGACTCAAAAACGGCCCACTGGTTTGTCCACAAGTCCCAGGAGTTACAAACCTTCTCCCAGTAATGGATTAAATTGCATGGTGATGCAGAACACCATTGCAGGAGGATCCTCTACAGGAGCACAACTGCAGCAGGGCATAAGATCCAGATCTATGGACAATGGCCTCTGCAAAGGGCTGCCTCAACCCTTTCGTGGTACCTGCAAGACTGGGGACCTTGCAGTCAACTCTATTCCTACTTGAGGAGTGGCGCCCCTTGAGGAAATTATAGCCTAGTAGACAACACAGCATTTCCACGCGATTCTGACAAATGGATAACTTTCTGGGCTTGGTATGTTTTGATAGGCATCTTTGGGCTGAAAAACCTCTTCCTAGCTAATTTATCTATTATGGGTTGCCTCCCTGTAGTAGCATAATTTTTGTAGGCATGAATATATAATGAGTTGGAGGTGATAGGCTTGAGATTGTCTGTGCAGGATTTCAACTCTTGTTGATAGAAGAGCATCACAAAGTGCTGAAAACCATGTTGTGACCAAGATGGGCCCAGGATTGCACAAAGCCCCCATTCATGGAGATCCCAGAGACTTCTTGCTGTCCAGTTCTAAGCCGGCTTAAGCACTTTGGTGTAGACTTAAGAAGATATGTGATCCCTATCCTGCACTGGTATCCAGGATCATTGCTTTTCCTGAGGTGAAAATAATTTCAATGATTTAAAGAACATGAAAATTGGAACTTGGAATGTTATGATGTTAAAAAATGACTATTGTATCAACATTTTGACTGACAAATTCAGATGATTTGAACTGGATTTATTAGGAGTTTCAGAAACTCATATCCCAGGGGTAGGAAGTATGAAATTAGGTAATATAGAATTTGCTTACTCAGGCAGGAAGGATGGGGTACATAGACAGGGAGTAGGGCTCATGATGGATAAGGAAGCTGCCAAGTCTTGTTTAGGCTGGGAAGGTATTAATAATAGAATACTAATTGCTTATTTTATGACTAAAAAGTTCAGGGTATCAGTTATATTAGTATATGCCCCTGTAGAACCAACTGACAGAGATACTAGTGACTCAGATGAATTTTACTTACAGTTACAGGAACAAATAGACAGGGTCCCAGGTAGAAATATGATGTTTTAACTGGGAGATTTTAATGCCCAGGTTGGTAGAAATGGGGATATGTGGTATCCTAGCCTAGGTAAATTTGGTGTAGGAAAAGAAAACAGTAATGGATACAGACTTTTGCAATTTTGTAGGTATAACAATCTAGTTATAACCAATACAGTGTTTGGTCATAAAATGGCTCATAAGTTAACATGGTATTCACGTGATGGTAAGACAGCAAACCTTATTGATTATGTTATTGTAAACCAAAGACTGGCAGGATCAATACAAGACACTAGGGTATATAGGAGTGCTGTTATTGATATTAAAAGTAAAGATCACCACCAAGTAGTACAAGGGTTAATTTAAAGCTGAAATATTGGAAGGGTAACTACCTCCTGGGAAGTTGGTAGACTCCAGGATAAGAATTTGAGAGACACTTTCCAGGAACAGTTGAATACTAAACTTGAGAGTTTAAAATTTGATAATTTGGAAGATGGTTGGAATAATTTTAGAAAAATAATTTGCGAAGTTGCTGAAGGTGTCTTAGGGAAGAAAGCTAGAACTGCAGCTAAGAATATTAGTGAAAAAGCTTTATGCTTGATAGAAAGGAGAAAGGACTTGTACAAGAATTACCTTAGTGATAGATCATATGAAAACAAAAGGAATGTAAAGAAAGTGGAGAAAGCATTAAAGTATGAACTAAGGAGGTGTGAAGTGGAGGCCATGGATAAAATTGCTGGGGATCTGGAAGATGCAGCTAGACGGCATAATAGTAAAATATTGTACTTGCATGTTAATAAATTGAGAGGGAGTAGTCAATCCAGACTTGGCCCAGTTAAAGATAGGAATGGGGCCCCAATTAGCAATAAGGAAAAAACTAAAGAGAGATGGGCCAAACATTTTGAGAATTTGCTTAACCAAGATAGCATTAAAGGAAGAGATACAGAGCAAAATGAAAAAGTTTTTGATACATTGGATGTGAAGGAAGAATTGTTCTGTGAGGAGGAATTAGCAACAGTACTAAAAGGACAAAAAAATAATAAGGCTCCAGGTGCTGATAGGGTGATAAATGAGTTTCTTAAGTATGGTGGCTCTGAGGTTAGAAATAAGTTACTGAAGATTATGAATATGATTTCTGAAAAAGGGGAAGTATCTAATGATTTTAGGAAAACCTTAATTAAGCCACTTTATAAGAAAGGTGATAAAAGTGAGTGTGGTAATTATCAAGGGATTAGTCTGGTCTCTGTAGGTAGTAAATTACTTAGTAATATGATACTTTTTAGACTGAGAGATGCCATAGACAAAGCTTTAAGAGAAGAACAGTGCGGTTTTAGAAAAGGTAGAGGATGTGTCAACCAAATTTTCACTCTTAGGTTAATAATTGAGAAGTGCCTGAGTTTTCATACACCTTTGGTCCTCAGTTTTATAGATCATGAGCAAGCGTTTGATTCTGTTGATAGATGAGCTTTAGTAAAGGTTTTATCTTTGTATGGTATACCAGAAAAATACATTAAAGTGATTAGTGCTGTACAAGAATAACACTGCTGCAGTTAAGGTAGGAAATGAGGTTAGCAGCTGGTTTTGTATTAAATCAGGACTTAAGCAGGGTTGTGTTCTATCCCCCTTTATATGGATTATTTTGATGGACTTTGTCTTAAGGGCACAGGAAAGGCAATGGTAGACCACAGAATCAAATGGGGAGGAAAAAGTCTCCCGGACTTAGATTATGCTGATGATTTAAGCATCCTAGATGAAAGTGTGAGCAAAATGAATGAAGTTTTAGAGGTTTTGCAAGTTCAGGGTGCTAGAATAGGGTTGAAAATTAATGTTAAGAAGAATAAGTCATTAAGGCTAGGAATAAGTGAAGATGAAAATGTGAAGTTGGGTTATGAAAAGATTGATCAGGTGGACAGCTTCACTTACCTTGGTAGTATTAGGGTAAAAAACCAGTATCCAATTGAGCAAAATTGTGTAAAACTAAAACCCTCACATCTTGTTACCAAAGAGGAATTGAGAAGGATTGGGTATATTAATGAATAGCTAAAAGTCTAAGCTATGCATCAATATGGTTATTATTCAGATTATTTAAGATCAACCACTTGAAACTATTAGTTTATTGACTTACCTGCAGGGACCTCTTTTTGGAAATACCAATTATCCTATTTTGATGTATATATCCTTTTAGTGTTTCAGTTTTATTCATATATTGACAGAAAGCTGATTTTCTTCTGATTCTAGAAATGTAACTTTTATTGCTTGATATTTATTCTATAAATCACAAATATTTAAATATAATTTTTCTTTTCAATTGCTTTTCAAAACAGAGACCACATTTTCAATTTATGCTGACAAATCATTGGTGAAAATTTGACTAAGAAGGCGGGGTTCTTGTTACTGCCCTCACATTGCTTCATGTTGTAGCAAAAAGGGGTGGTCCAAAAATCCATTGCTATTTTTCCAGAATGCCAAAGAAAAGTGGTCTTTCCCAAAAAGAGGTCTTTTACCCTATTAGTAAAGATGGTGGGAGCAGTGAAGATGTGAAAAGTAAAATAGCCAAGGCTCAGGGTGTTTTTTCACAGTTAAAAAAAAGTTTGGAAGAATAGGAAGATAATTCTGCAAACCAAGATTAGAATATTAGAAGCTACAGTGATGACAATGGTCAAATATGACTTTGAAGCATGGACGCTCCAAAAAGCAGATGAAGATTTGCTAGATGTTTTCTAGAGAAACTGCTTAAGGATTGTTCTGGGTACCTGGCTGACTGACTGTATTTCAAACGTGGTTCAATACTGTTCTCTAGGGCTATAACAAAAGAAAGGTTAAGGTGGTTAGGGCACATTGTGCAGATGAAGGATGACAGATTGCCAAAGATTGTTCTTTTTGGCCAACCATCTAGGGCTAAACAGAAAGCAGGTCATCCTTGCCTGGGGTGGGAGGATGTCATAAAGAAAGATTTAAAGGAAATGGGAACTTCATGGGCGGGTGTAAAAAGGGAGGTTTTGAATATATTGGGATGGAGGAGGAGCATGTGTAGCTGTGTTGGCCTCAGGTGGCTTGGTGCTGTGGTGAGTTGTTAGTAATAGTAGTAGTAGTTAGCCTAAGATAATAGGCTAGGGGGAAGGGGCTGAATTATATTTCAACAAAAGAGCAATTAATGGAGGGCCTTATGGTTTACTTTTTTCTTGATTCTTTCTTCTCTATAATGAAGCTTAATAGTGAGAAGATTTAGAGTAGCCTAGGCCACAAGAATTTTTTTTCAGATAAACAATGTGTGAATTAAAAAAGTTTATTTCAGGAATCAGTGGAACTATTCTTCTTCTTCTAATTCACAGCAGGCGGGCTATTCAGTAGTACTATTTAGCCCTTTTCTTTTTGCTTCACTCTGTGGGCTGCAGAGCTACTGGCTTGGTTGTCTCTTATTTATTAGATATTCTCAGATATCTTTCAGTAGAACTTTTGACTCAAGGAGTTCAAATATAAGATGATAGATATTGATTTCTGTGCTCTGTGTGCAGGTGTAGTTGGCTAGGCTCTTGGCTGATAGTGAGATTTTGTGGTGTTTGAAGCATTTTAGCAGTTTACAAAGCAAGGTATGTTGTGCAGATGTCAGCATATTACATTCAAATAGGCAATGGTCAATTGTTTCATTATTCATATTATAATGCCTGCAAAGAGGGGACAGAGGAATTGAACCACTTGAATTAGGAAATTTATACAAGAATGCAAGAAAATTTAGTCCATTTGTTCCAGAACAAATTCTATGATAATAGTATTTTGACATAGATTAAATATGTAACTTCCTGTTCTTCTGCAAAATTACTAAAAACAAAACAACAACTCGAAGTTGGTATTTTTGGAGTAATATGTAATTCAGGGATGAGACTCCACAAATGAAAGTGCAAGGTTGAAAAATTTATCCTTCAAAATATAGGGGGAGGGGGCAATTTTTCAAATTAAAAATATATACCAAAAAGTGTTTTAATGAAAATACCAAACAAAGGTGTAATTTGATGTCAAATAAGTTGGCAAAAAGTGCAGGGTGGCAATTGCTTCCCACTTCTTCCCTCCAATTTACACCCTCAGATAAATAATGTAGCAGTTAGAAATATCAAATTCAAGAGCAACTTATCAGCCTGTGCCTATCAACTAATAAGGACTTTTATATACAGCTCATATGCACTTCACTTCAAAACCAGCCATCATCTGCAGGCTGATTTTCTTCCATAGGCCTACCTTTTTAACAAAGCAAGGTATGTTGTGCAGACGTCAGCATATTTTCTTCTTCTATTTAACAGCAGGCGGGCTTTTCAGTAAAACTGTTTAGCCCTTTTCCTTTTGCTTCACTCTGTGGGCTACAGAGCTACTGGCTTGATTGCCTCATATTTATTAGATATATTCAGATATCTTTCAGCAGATCTTTCGACTCTAGGAGTTCAAATATAAGATGATAGATGTCAATTTCTATGCTCTGTGTGCAGGTATAGTTAGTTGGCTAGGCTCTTGGCTGATAGTGGGATTTTGTGGTGTTTGAAGTATTTTAACAGTTTAGAAAGCAAGGTATGTTGTGCAGACGTCAGCATATTACATTCAAATAGGCAATGGTCAATTGTTTCATTATTCATATTACAATGCCTGCAAAGAGGGGACAGGGGAATTGAACCACTTGAATTAGAAAGCTTATATGAGAATGTAAGGAAATTTAGTCCATTTGTTCCAGAACGAATTCTATGATAAATTTTAGAAAGATACTTATTGGGAAAGGGGGAAAGGATAGGATTAATCATATTCTTCTTCTTCTTCTTCAATTATAGGCTTCGGATGAATCCATTTAACCTTTTTCGTATTGTATGATTATGTCAGGGGTGTCCTGGGAAATCAAATATAGAGATTAGACTATTATTATTCAATAATAGGCTTTATACATCATTGATGAAACCACCTATATTTAGGCAGTTAAAGACAGCTTTGAACAATTCAGCATCATCAGTTGAAGAGTGTCTCCTTTGTGTTAGTTGGTCAATATTAGGGGTTAGCTTGAGGCGCTTGAGTATAGCAGATAAAGTTAGCCATTCTTTTTTATGGTTGAGAGTTGCCACAGGGCAACCAAAAAGAACATGGTTGATGGTCTCATCATAGGTTTGACATAGGCGGCAAAGAGGGCTCATTACTGTTGGAATGGTTGTGTTTTGATAGAGATAAGTTTGGCTGTTAAGGCCAGTAGCATTTGATCGTATTCTGTGGTACATCTTTGAGTCTTTCCGGGATGTAAATGGAGAAAGGTTTGGTGGACATTGGTTTGCTAGATAAATTTTTAGGCGCCAATGGTTTACATCTCTTACTGGGATAGGTCTTCCAAATTATTTCAAGCTGAAGGGCAGATTTAGCTATTTCATCTGCCTTGTGGTTCCCTTTTATACCCATGTGACTTGGGATGTACTGGAATTTTGTGGATATACCTTGTTTAAGTAGTTGGTTCAATAGTACAAGAGTGGTGGAGGTATCATTGTCTGGGTAGTCTGAATGTTCTGGTGATATTGAGGCAAGGGCTGATTTTGAGTCTGAATAAATTATAAGCAGGGTGTTTCTTGGGGGGTTTGGCATCTTTATAATGGTTTCCAATGCAATGTTGATGGCAGCTATTTCAGCTGTCATGATACTCACATCATTTTGGAGCCTTTCAGCAGCTGCTATACCTAAAGATGGGAAGTGGACTCCACAAGCAGTCCTGGAATCTGTTTTTGAGCCATCCACAAAAATTGGGAGGTGGTGGATATATCTCTGAGACTCAAATTCATGAAATAATGATTTTACATAGGCAAGGGAAAGGTCTGTCATATTACTTACGATCTGGGGCATTTTCTGGTACTTCTTCCATGTCTATGCACTATTATGGGTTTTCTCAATGAGGCAGGTTTTCTCTTTTTGAAATTGTGGCGTATTTGATTTAATTACCGTCTTCTCAAACATTTCTTCTGGTTAAGGTGCGTCTACATTCAGCGTTTTCTGGAAAACAGGGAGACAGGCAGACATTTACATTACTAATGAAGATTGCTACATGGCTCTGCTTTTCCCATTCTCCGGTTTCTGTCCAGTTTTCTGGTCGTCATGTTGGTAAATAGTTTGCTGTTTGTATAATTGACTTACAAATAAGGTGATTTTTTGCTCAATGCTTTGTTTTATGCTCTTTCCAAATATAATAATCACTTTTACCCCAAATAAATTTTACCTCCATCCCTATATAGTAATACAGGCAGGGTATATATTTGCATATTAGGGGGGATGTGGGTAAATTTTAAACTTGCCACTCATTTGTATCAGAAGTAAACTTTACCCTACACCCCCCCCCCCCTAATGTACAAATATATACCCTGAATAGGTATATATAGGGGTATATGCGGCAAAAGTGATTATTGTATTTGGAAAGAGCATAAAAAAAGGCATCAAGGGGTATGTTCACTTTATTCGTAAGTCAATAATACGAACAAAGAAATATTTGCCGTCACGATTCTGTGGCGTTGAGCCAAAAGGGAATAAGTCATCATTTTCAATTTTTTTAAGAAAGCAAACTTAGTGTTGAACTGTTTTCATCAGATCAGTAAATTGCGAGGGGGAAGATGAGAGATGCCATTTTAATTTGGTTTTTCATGATGAATAAAATAAACTTACTTAAATTTGCGTAGATGAAAGGATTTAGAAGATATGGGACTAATCCATTTTTGGCATATTGCTTTTTTGAAGTTTTTACATAAAACTCACATATCTTAGCCAAAATTGGACTCAGATACCTAAAGATTAGACAAGTTCTACATCTTGAGGAGAAAAATTGATTGGTGTTTGTGACTCAATTTTGCCAAAAAACCCCAGGTTTATCCTTCAAGATTTCGATTAGTGAGAAAGTCTCTTTTATTTGACTATTTCTGTTAGTTTTTGAAGCCTTATTTTGGGAAGTCCCATTGCTCCTTTTTGAAATTCATTGCTTGATAAGATTGCCAGAAAACGGAAAAGCCCATATTCACTTCATGATCTTTGGTATTCCACCCCATTTATTGGCATCTTATTGCGTTGTACCCAGAAACGGAAAAGTGGAACGGTAGTAGTAGTCTACACTACCTAGTTTTTCAGTTTTCCGTCTCAGTTTTCTAGAAAACACCGAATATGGACGCAGCTTATACAGCCAAAGGAACCGAATCAGAACTTCTTTATGGTTTGTTTAGACGCATGGGAAAAACTGATCGGTACGAGGGGAAAAGTGTTCAAACGATAAGTGCAAATTTTATTCTAAAAAGCAAAGATAACATGCACTTGTACGCACCAAACCTCCAAGCCCAATGTATTTCATGCCAATTCTCTTCCTCTGTTATGTTAATTGTACACACAGCATTACTTGTGTCGAATAAAAACTGATGGTTCTGGATATAAAAAAAAAAAAAATCTCGAACTTTTGCGTGCTTAACAATTGACATACTTTCCACTTTCAAATATGCTTGGCTAGCTCAGTTTTGCTCAACAACGCACGAAAAGGGATTAGTACGATAGAAAAACTATAAGGAATTTCTCTTTCGATCTGTGACATGGAAAAAAACAGTCGGATGTCCCTTGGTACCGATCGGTTTTGAGCGTTTTCCCATGCGTCTGAACGGGTTATGATTGTACAGAGTTAACCTATCAGAGGCAACGCTAAATAGTAAAGGCCATACGGCTCCAATGCTTTATTAATAATAATTAAAAAAAATATTCTGAAAATTAAGTTTTTCAAAGAAAAGTAAAGGCTATTTTACACTTAAGCTCAGGAGATACAAATACCTGTTAAAATTCAAAATCAAAACGACCAGAAATTACTATTAAAGAATAAATGAAACCCAAAACGAACAGAAATTACATAAACAATTATAGCAAAAAACATACAACAAGTAATAATATAATTGAATAAATAGATCTTAAAGCGAGTAATGCTTGGATTGAATATGAAAATCAAGCTTAAAACGAAAATAAATATTTTGCTATTGAAGTATAAATAAAGCTTAAAACGAACAGAAATTAAATAAACAATCAATGCGAACAAACATACAATATATATTAATGTAAATGAATAAATAAATCTTAAAACGAGTGAAACTTAAATTGAATATGCAATTCAAGTTTGAATCGAATAAAAATAACTACAAACAAGAGTTTGGGTATCGTCTCACTGCAGAAGCCTAAAACCTACTGCGTCATTGGCGCTTTACTGAAAACAATTCTTTGAAATATTTTCACTTTTGTAACTTTAAGAAATCAAAAATTAATTAAGATTTTAGGGAATAAATATCAGCATATGTATATTAAACTGACAATGCACATTTTTTTCAGTAAACTCATTTGAATTTTTTTTCAGTAAAGTACAAATTATATTCCAGCTTTTAGAAAGAATAGGGGTTTTGAACCCTATTCATATTAATTTATGCTCGTTTTGAGTTTGACTCTAATATTTATTTTAATTTTTGTTTGTTTTTGGTTTCATTTATTTATTGATACTGATTTGGGGTAGTTGTATGCTTGGTAGATTATATGATAGTCCGGATGCCAGGTGTTGAAAATGTGAACCATACCACGACGGAATGGGGCTGCTACGAGAATTAGCCTACCCTCCATCCCCTAAATTGACCATGCGGATTCAAAAATACCAATGGCACTTGCTTGCGAGTGGTGGAACACTCCAAACCTTGACATTTTACTATATTTTGGTGTTTCATGCAAGAAAATGCATGTTCCACAAAGTTTGAGGTGCAGTTTTCCACTCAAATAGAAATGCCTAGAAGCCATAGAATGTTTTCATAACAAACTAACACGATTAGTTACAAAAAATGGCAGAGTTAAAAAAATAGCAAAACTATATGAGTCTTGAACAGTCTTGGAAAGTATAAACAAAATCAAATTGAATATTAGATATATAATGATATTAATTGTTGAAAGATCCATCAGTTCAAGATTTTTTTTTCACTGTAATTTTTAATTTCATTTTCAATGCTGTAAGAAATGGAAAATAGTAAATTTGTAATATACAATTAATTCGTTTTCAGTGAAGCACCAATGACGCAGAAGGCTTTAAGTTTTTAC
Organism: Artemia sinica; assembly: GCA_027921565.1. NCBI lineage: Eukaryota > Metazoa > Arthropoda > Branchiopoda > Anostraca > Artemiidae > Artemia > Artemia sinica. The sequence goes on from CM051274.1 coordinate 4,337,697, forward strand.
AGTTAAAGAAGGGGGCAGTATCCAAATTTTGCTTGCACTGAAACTATATTTGTCTTGACCAATCTTGAAAAGAGCTAATAAATTAAACTGAATATTTGATGCATAATGATATTAATTGCTAAAAGCTCATCAGTTCAAAATTTTACTGTAATTTTAAGATTTATTTTCAATATTAAGTACAAAAGAAAACATTTGTAATATAATTCGTTTTCAGTGAAGCGCCAATGACGCATTAGGTTTTAGGCTTCTGCAGTGAGACGATACCCAAACTCTTGTTTGTAGTTATTTTTATTCGATTCAAACTTGATTTGCATATTCAATTTCAGTTTCACTCGTTTTAAGATTTATTTATTCATTTACATTAATATATATTGTATGTTTGTTCGCATTGATTGTTCATTTAATTTCTGTTCATTTTAAGTTTTATTTATACTTTAATAGCAAAATATTTGTTTTCGTTTTAAGCTTGATTTTCATATTCAATCTAAGCATTACTCGCTTTAAGATCTATTTATTCATTTATATTATTATTTTATATTATTACAAACTATCACAGAGTATGTATTTTAACCTTATAATTGGATAATTATAATAGATTTCCTATGTGTTCTTTCCATACAAAACCCCTTCCCATAAGTTATAAACCCCCCTTAATAAGTTATGCCCCAGGGCATAACTTACAACGCCTACCCCTGGGCCCAGGTGGGCTGTGTCGACACCGGAGTTTTTTTGTTATCAGAACTTTAAACTATTTTAACAAAATTTCTATCTCAAAATTTTTATCTGATGCATTTAGGGCGTGGAGGAGGGAGAGGGGCTAGTTGCCCTTCAATCTCTTTTGACTCTTAAAAAGTGAACAAGTACTTTCAATTTACAATCAAATGAGCCCTCTCTAAAGTTTATACGATCATCCCTCCATAAGAAATAATATGAAGAATTCGGAGAATCCTTAAATTACAACCCTTGCCCTGAGGGCTTTGGGGGAGTTGTACTCCTCAAAGACCTAATTTCAAGAACTTAAAACTACGTTTAATGAAATGGCTGTCTATAAATTTTGATTGGGTGTGTTTGGGGAAAAGGTGGGCGTGAGAGGGGGGTTAGTTGCCCTCAAATCACTTTTGACTATTACAAAGGGCACTAGCCCTCAGAATTTCCAATCGAATGAGCCTTTTTTGAAGTTTCTACGACACCGCCTTCGATAAAAACCTTATATGCCTCCAGGGCATAACTTAAAACCCTTGCCCTGAGGGTTTTGGGGGATTGTCCTCCTCAAAAACATATTTTCTATCTGGAAATCAACTACGCTGAACAAAATGGCTATCTAAAAATTTTGATTGGATGTGTTTGGCAAAAGTTGATGGGCGTGGGGGGGGGGGTGGCTAGTTGCCCTCCAATCACTTTCGACTATTAAAAAGGGCACTAGCCCTTTGAATTTCCAATTGAATGTGGCTGTTTTGAAGTTTCAACGACAATGCCTTCTATAAAAACCTTATATGCCCCCAGGGCATAACTTAAAACTCTTGCCCTGAGGGTTGTGGGGAAGTGTCCTCCTCAAAAACATATTTTCTATCTGGAAATCAACTTCACTGAACAAAATGGTTACCTCAAAAGTTTGATTGGATGTGTTTGGGGAAATGATGGGCGTGGGGGGATAGTTGCCCTCCAATCACTTTCGACTATTAAAAAGGGCACTAGTCTTTTAATTTCCAATCGAATGAGCCCGTTTTGAAGTTTCTACGACAACGCCTTCTATAAAAACCTTATATGCCCCCAGGTCATAACTTAAAACCCTTGCCCTGAGGGTTGTGGGGAGTGTCCTCCTCAAAAATATATTTTCAATCTGGAAATCAACTACGCTGAACAAAAATGGCTACCTCAAAATTTTGATTGGATGTGTTTGGGGGAATGATGGGCGTAGGGGGGGGGGGCTAGTTGCCCTCCAATCACTTTCGACTATTAAAAAAGGGTTCTATCCCTTTGAATTTCCAATCGAATGAGCCTTTTTTGAAGTTTCTATGACAACGCCTTCTATAAAAACCTTATATGCCCCAAGGGCATAACTTAAAACCCTTGCCCTGAGGGTTGTGGGGGATTGTCTTCCTCAAAAGTATGTTTTCTATCTGAAAATGAACTACGCTGAACGAAATGGCTATCTCAAAATTTTGAAAATGGCTATCTCAAAATTTTGGATGTGTTTGGGGGAATGATGGGCGTGTGTGGGGCTAGTTGCCCTCCAAGCACTTTCGACTATTTAAAAGGGCAATTTTCCAATCGAATGAGCCTTATTTGAAGTTTCTACGACAACGCCTTCTATAAAAACCTTATATGCCCCCAGGGCATATCTTAAAACCCTTGCCCTGAAGGTTCAAGGGGAGTGTACTCCTCAAAAACATAATTTCTATCTGGAAATCAACTACGCTGAACAAAATGGCTATCTCAAAATTTTGATTGGATGTGTTTGGGGAAATGATGGGCGTGGGGGGGGGGCTAGTTGCACTCCAATAACTTCTGACTATTAAAAAGGGCACTAGCCCTTTAATTTCCAACCGAATGAGCCTGTTTTGAAGTTTCTACAACAACGCCTTCTATAAAAAACCTTATATGCCCCCAGGGCATAACTTAAAACCCTTGCCCTGAGGGTTTTGGGGGAGGCGAGTGTCCTCCTCAAAAATATATTTTCTATCTGGAAATCACCTACGCTGAACAAAATGGCTATCTGAAAATTTTGATTGGATTTGTTTGGGGAAATGATGGGCGTGGGGGGGAGGGGGATAATTACACTCCAATCACTTTCGACTATTAAAAAGGGCACTAGCCCTTTAATTTCCAATCGAATGAGCTTTTTTTGAAGTTTCTACGACAACGCCTTCTATAAAAACCTTATATGCCCCCAGGCCATAACTTAAAACCCTTGCCCTGAGGGTTGTGGGGGAGTATCCTCCTCAAAAGTATATTTTCTAACTGGAAATCAGCTACGCTGAATAAAATGGCTATCTCAAAATTTTGATTGGATATGTTTGGGTGAATGATGGGCGTGGGGGGGGGGGCTAGTTGCCCTCCAATCATTTTTGACTATTAAAAAGGGCACTAGAACTCTCGATTTCCAATCAAATGAGCCCCCTTTGAAGCTTCTACAACGACCCCTTCCATATGAAGTGCCTCTGGGAAAAAAATTAAATGAATAATAAAACATTGGAGCCGTATGGCCTTTACTATAGGCAACGCTGGCAACGCTACAGCGTTGCCTCTGATTACTTTTATTCATTTTTTTCCCCAGGGGCACTTCGTATGGTAGGGTTCATCGTAAAAACTTCAAAGGGGCATTTAAATGGAAATCGAGAGTTCTTTGCCTTTTTTGAGGGTCAAAAGTGATTGGAGGGCAACTCGAAGATGTTGTCGTAGAAACTTCGAAATGGCTCATTCAATGGGAAATTGGAGTGGTTTGTGCCCTTTTTAATAGTCGAAAGTGATTGGAAGGTAACTAAAACCCCTTCTACGCCTATCATTTCCCGAAACACATCCAATCAAAATTTTGATATAGCCATTTTGTTTAGCGTAGTTGATTTCCAGATAGAAATTATGTTCTTGAGGAGGACACTCCCCCACAGCATTCAGGGCAAGGGTTGTAAGTTATGCCCTGGGGGCATTTAAGGTTTTTTATAGAAGGCGTTGCCATAGAAACTTCAAAAAAGGCTCATTCGATTGGAAATTCAAAGAGCTAGTGCCCTTTTTAATAGTCGAAAGTGATTGGAGGGCAACTAACTCGCCTCTAACGTCCACCTTTTCCCCAAACACATCCGATCAAAATTTTGATATAGCCATTTTATTCAATTACGGGGCAACCAATAACAGATAAAAACAACAAAATCATAAAATATAACTTTATTTGCACACAATCACACTCTTGTGTAAATAAATATAAAATATTGCTTTGGCATTTTTCACCCTTGTTTTTTAGGTGAACAATTGCTTTTTTGACTTTTTTCTGTCCAATGGGTTCCGTTGGTCTTAGGACTTAAAGCCATAAGTTTCAAGCCAATAAAGAAAAAGTTTTTGCTTTATTTTCGAGGCCCCATTTTTGGGAGACCCAATGGTGCCACCAATCAACTTCTGTTTTATGCATTAAGGTCCCATTAGGTCACAACTTACGATAATTTCTTACTGGCTCGGCAAAAAGTCTTCTGAATTTTTCGGGGGGCCCCAGTTTTGGGTGAATTGATATTTTCAAGATTTTTTCTTTAACTTTGGGGCTTTGGCCCAAGGGATTAAGGATATAATTTCAAAGTTAATAAGAAAAATAAATTGACTGATTTTTGGGAGACCCAATGGTGCCACCAATCAACTTCTGTTTTATGCATTAAGGTCCCATTAGGTCACAACTTACGATAATTTCTTACTGGCTCGGCAAAAAGCCTCCTGAATTTTTTTGGGGGCCCCAGTTTCGGGTGAATTGATATTTCAAAGATTTTTTCTTGAACGTAGGGGCTTTGGCCCAAGGCCTTAAGGATATATTTTCGAAGTTAATAAGAAAAATAAATTGACCCATTTTTGGGAAGATGCCCCAACTCAACTTTTATTTTACACTTGCCAATAGATATAAGGGTGAAATTTTCAAACTGATCAAACACCTTTTTGGCCCGTTTTCCAGCCTTTTACCCACCCACCCAGATCTCCTAAATAAAATTGGTGTCGCCTTGGCCCAAGAAACGATTTTTGAAAGTCTCAAGTCAATTCGACAGCCAAAATAAAACAAGCCCACCTTTCTTCTAAAGATAACAAAACAGAAACAAACCCACTTGTCCAAGAAGAATGGAAAATTTGTATAATTTAGAACCCTTGCCCCTGGGGCTGCGTGGGTCCTCTTCTCCCAAGAAGCATAATAATTACAACTTTCTACCATTTCGAGGAAAAAGTACGATCTGAAAATCTCATCCGATGCTTAGTGTGTTATGTAAGACCCCAGGAAAAAAAGGCACATTTGGGGGCTGGTTTTTCGCCAGTCACTGTCGGTCCATAAAAAGGGAATAGCAATCCCAATTTACAATCGAATGAGCCTCCCTCCAAGGTTTTGACGGCAGCTCTCTCCATACGAAGTGATGAGGAAAAACAAATATTCGGAAAACAACTCGATATCCTGGAACCCTAGAAAGGTTAGCTTTCCTGGAATCAAGGTTAATTAGTGATTAGAATTATAATATGCTCAAACTTTAATGTAAATAACGTAAGCCCCTTCCCCTTACATCAAACAGTTCGTGATGATGGAGTCAAGGGAAAGAGCAATCTATTCGAAAATAAACAAATATTGGCAACAGCATATAGATTATAATATCCAAGTCTATGAAAGTCATTCCAAGTCTATGCAGTTTATTAAGCTCAAAGGTCCACCTGAAGGTCCACCTATTTATCTCAAAGTTTAAGCTATCCACCCCAAGAGATCCAGTTTCGGCCAAAATCGCACCATCAAATTATGTACATCGAAGAGCCAGTAGGAGAATCTTAAAGGTTCCCACTATGAAATTAGGAAACTTATGGCTTCCAGAGAAGCCATATTTAAAAATAGAATTGTATAACATGATTTCCATCATAGCCTACTACGCAAATCTAGGCTAGAATTTCTTGGAAACATGGATTCCCCTCTGTATTCAATACACTTAGAAACATCTCCGATTGGTCTAGAAAGAGGATGTGATCTTGTATAGTTAGTATTGTAGCCCTCTGATTGGCTGTCCAGTTTTTCGTACCGTTAGTAAATCAATGATATTGTCATGCTCGTATTCAGTGTGCTTGTGCATTGTTCGTACAGTATTCTATGCCCATATACGGACTCCCGGCTGGATTAGTGTCCCCCTCCCTACTATCGAACTCATTACGTCACAAAGGAGACTAAGACGGCAGTAGTTGAAATAAATTTACAAATAAAAGGAGTGCTATCCTCTGTCCATCTCAAGACCTCTAAACAGCTTGAGTGTCATTTGCCTTTGAAAACGGAATTTATTTTGAGATAATTTTGTTTAATCTGTATAACCTACATGTATCCTTAGGAACAAATTCTCCACCGTGAGAACTACAGGTCATCAAACAGTTCGTGGTAACGAACTGTAAGTAAGGAGAGACCCGGCGCAATAGCAACCGAAACTCTAAAAAAATGGAATCTTGATACCAATAGATACAAAAAAAAGAATCAATTTTTATGCTGATTTCAAATATATGAGTTTCATTAAGTTTAGTTTACCCCATAAAAAGTTACGTCCCTGAGAAAATTTGTCTTATTTCCGAAAAAAGGGAAAACACTTCCTAAAAGTCGTAGGACTTAAATGAAAATCACACAATCAGATTTAGCGTACCAGAAAACCCTACTTTAGAAGTTTCAAGCTCCTATCTGCAAAAATGTGGAATTGTATATTTTTTGCCAGAAGAAAGATCATGGATGTGTGTGTTTTTTTTTTTTTTGTGCGTGTTTTTTCCCCAGGATGGCGATCAAATCGACCCAGTAGTCATAGAATATAGCGGGAGAGCTCATTCGAACGGAAACTAAAAATTCTAGTGCCCTTTTTGAGTGACCAAAAAAAATGGAGGGCAATTAGGCCCCCTACCATGCTCATTTTTTCCCAAAGTCACCCGATCAAAACTTTAAGATAGCCATTTTGTTCAGCATGGTCGAAAAATGCAATAACTATGTCTTTGAGGATGACTTAATCCGCCACAGATCCTGGAAGAAGGTCTGCAAGTTATGAACTTTGCCCAATGTTTACATGTTGTATTGGTTATTGGGAAGTATACAGAAGTTTTCAGGAGGGCTTTTTTCAGGTAGTCTGGGCAGGGTCGGATGTCACGTGGGAAGATCTTTCCACGTGGGAAGTTTTCATGGGGGAAGGGAAATTACTATGATGGGGGCGCCAATTTCCCAGCATTAATTAAAAAAAACGATCAGAAATTAAATAAAAAATACAATTTTTTCAACTGAAAGTAAGGAGCAACATCAAAACTTAAAAGGAATGGAAATTATTACGTATAGGAATGGGTTCGCCCCCTAGTCATTCACTCGCTCTTTGCGCTAAATTTTTTTTTTACTTTCATCAGAGCTATTTATTCTAAATAACGGCCTTTGTGACTAAGGGGTCATTCTTAAAGAATTAGAACCAAAATTGAACTTTATCATAAAGAGCAGGTATTGGCTAGGGGGCGAATTCTCTAATATACGTAATAAAAATATACGAATGTAGAAGTTCGTTACATAAGTTACTTCGTAAGTTACGTCAGAACAAAATTTCGAATAAAACATTTAGCCAAAAAAAAGTAAAATTAATGTGCAAATTTCGTTTTAATTATTCATGTACCGTGAGCCAACATGAAAGCTGCACTAACTCAAAAATGTTCAGAAATTAAATAAAAAAAAACAAGCTTTTTTAACTAATAGTAAGGGGCGGCGTTAAAACTTAAAACGGACAAAAATTATTCCGTATTTGAAACGGGCTGTCCCCTCCTCAACGCCTCGCTCTTTGCGCTAAACTTTGTTTTTTGTTTTAAAAAATAAAGCTGTGAGACAGAGTCAAACTTTAGCGTAAACAGCGAGGCGATGAGGAGGGAACAGCTCCTTTCGTTATACGGAATAATTTCTGTTCGTTTTAAGTATTAATGCCGCTCCTTACTTTCAGTTAAAAACTTGTTTTTTTTATTTAATAAAACTAAGAAGCTCAATATGTGTGCTTTTTCGATAATTAAACATCGTAAGGCTATCCCGAAATTTTTCACATTTGGCCAGGTCAAAAATTATTGTTCTGTTTCCAGTATTCTATGACCATTGGTTTTATTTGAGAAACTCTCTTGATTGTATTTTTGGGGGAAGTAAGGAGAAGATTAGCATAGACCGCTTGGATCGTGCAGGAGTACATCAGCTTTCAATGCTTATTACAAAACTACAATGTTACAATATATTATGGCCCTAAAATATGATATTTGCATAATTTGTTCGTGTGCACGAAAAGCGAACGTCCTTAGGACCCTGAAATTGTTTTGAGTAAAATTTCATTAAGGTCTAGATTAACATTCTTGCCTTTCTGATGCAATCCAATAACAATAAGTTTCCTTTGAAATTAGTCATTTCCATAACTGAAAATTAAGGACCAAGTCCATTTACTAACCTCCGACCCTTATAAAGGGGGCATCCAAAATGATGACTTCTGTTTGAACGAAAACCCCTCGAAAATTATGCGGTCACTATTTTGATATGATCACCCTTGATGAAGGGAAAAAAAACAACAACGACAAAAATAAACTAATATATAAACACCCACCCAAGACAAAAAAAAAAAAAAAAAAAAAAAAAAAAAAAAAAAAAAAAAAAAAAAAAAAAAAAAAAAAAAAAAGTTTCATAATTTCATAGTTGGAACCTTTAAGATTCTCATAAAGGCTTTTCGATGTACATAATTTGATGGTGGGATTTTGGTCAAACTGGATCTGTTGGGGGTGGACAGCCTCCCATTTCTTTTGGAATAGTGCAAAACTTAGCACCGACAATATATTTGATGGATACCTTTGAGCTTAATAAATTTCATAGACATGGAATGACTTTCATAGACTTGGATATTATAATCTATATGCTGTTGCCAATGTTTATATATTTTCGAATAGATTGCTCTTTCCATTGACTCCATCATCACGAACTGTTTGATGTAAGGGGGAGGGGCTTAGGTGATTCACATTAAAGTTTGAGCATATTATAATTCTAATAACTAATTAACCTTAATTCCAGGAAAGCTAGCCTTTCTAGGGTTCAAAGAAAGCGAGTTGTTTTCCGAATATTTGTTTTTCCTCACCACTTCGTATGGAGAGAGCTGCCGTCAAAACCTTGGAGGGAGGCTCATTCGATTGTAAATTGGGATTGCTATTCCCTTTTTATGGACCGACAGTGACTGGCGAAAAACCAGCCCCCTAATGTGCCTTTTTTCCTGGGTCTTACATAACACACCAAGCATCGGATGAGATTTTCAGATCGTCATTTTTCCTCGAAATAGTAGAAAGTTGTAATTAATATGGTTCTTGGGAAAATAGGACCCACGCAGCCCCAGGGGCAAGGGCTCTAAATTATACAAATTACCCATTCTTCTTGGACAAGTGGGTTTGTTTCTATGTTTTGTTATCTTTAGAAGAAAGGTGGGCTTGTTTTATTTTGGCTGTTAAATTGACTTGAAACTTTCAAAAAAATTTTCTTGGGCCAAGACGACACCAATTTTATTTAGATGTGGGTGGGTGGGTAAAAGGCTGGCAAACGGGCCAAAAAGGTGTTTGATCAGTTTGAAAATTTCACCCTTATATCTATTGGCAAGCGTAAAATAAAAGTTGAGTTGGGGCGTCGGCCCGAAAATGGGTCAATTTATTTTTCTCATTAACTTCGAAATTATATCCTTAAGCCCTTGGGCCGAAGCCCCAACGCTCAAGAAAAAATCTTGAAAATATCAATTCACCCAAAACTGGCCCCCCCAAAAAAAAATTCAGGAGACTTTTTGCCGAGCCAGTAAGAAATTATGCTCGTAAGTTATAACCCAATGGGACCTTAATGCATAAAACAGAAGTTGATTGGTGGCACCCTTGGGTCTCCCAAAAATGTGGCCCCGAAAATAGGGCAAAAACATTTTTCTTTATTGGCTTGAAACTTATGGCTTTAATTCCTAAGACCAACGGAACCCATTGGACAGAAAAAAGTCAAAAAAGCAATTGTTCACCTATAAATCTATACCAGTCCTGGTTGAACTTCCTTGAATTAATGATATTATGGCTGTTTAAAAAAAAAAAAAAAAAAACTATTTTCAGTTTTAATGATTGAATTTTGATGTAAGTTTCTTTTATATTGTTTTTTATTCTCTTCGTTTGTTTTGCTGAGGACGGCCCTTGGATATAGGGTCGAAATATTCATTTAAAGTTGCGTTCCACTGCCTTGTATAAAAATTTCCCTGTTGTTCTACTTATTATGATGGAAAGGCAGTGTGGTTTTCGTCGCTATTTATGAGAGAGAGAGAGAGAGAGAGTAGAGAGAGAGAGAGAGAGAGAGAGAGAGAGAGAGAGAGGAGAGAGAGAGAGTAGAGAGAGAGAGAGAGAGAGAGAGAGAGAGGAGAGAGAGAGAGAGAGAGAGAGAGAGAGAGAGAGAGAGAGAGAGAGAGAGAGAGAGAGAGAGAGAGAGAGAGAGAGAGAGAGAGAGAGGAGAGAGAGAGAGAGAGAGAGAGAGAGAGGAGAGAGAGAGAGAGAGAGAGAGAGAGAGAGAGAGAGAGAAGAGAGAGAGAGAGAGAGAGAGAGGAGAGAGAGAGAGAGAGAGAGAGAGAGAGAGATGAGAGAGAGAGAGAGAGAGAGAGAGAGAGAGAGAGAGAGAGAGAGAGAGAGAGAGAGAGAGAGAGAGAGAGAGAGAGAGAGAGAGAGAGAGAGAGAGAGAGAGAGAGGAGAGAGAGAGAGAGAGAGAGAGAGAGAGAGAGAGAGAGAGAGAGAGAGAGAGAGAGAGAGGAGAGAGAGAGAGAGAGAGAGAGAGAGAGAGAGAGAGAGAGACGAGAGAGATGAGAGAGAGAGAGAGAGAGAGAGAGAGAGAGAGAGAGAGGAGAGAGAGAGAGAGAGAGAGAGAGAGAGAGAGAGAGAGAGAGAGAGAGAGAGAGAGAGAGATGAGAGAGAGAGAGAGAGAGAGAGAGAGAGAGAGAGAGAGAGAGAAAGAAATACTTACATCTGCAAGTGTCAAACTGACCCGAGATAAAAGTTTTTTTGGCCATTTCATAACCCCTAATTCCCTCCCCCTCTCAACTAAATATGTACTCTCGGGTGTAAACACCCGAGATTAAACATGCTTCCCTTTTTCTATTATTAAACGTATGCGTGAGCAATTAGCAATTTGCATAATTAAAAACCATCGCTCCAATAGTTTTGAGTCTGTCATCCCAAAGGCATACTTACTGGATTCTTCCATAATTTTGAACGACATAGCAATCTCAGATTTTTGATTCCATATCATAGGAACTTAAAGAAGTCAGGTAGTGAAAAAAGGCCATGGAAGGGAGCTGGTTAGCCTCCGATCACTTTTGACCCTTAAAAACGACAATAAGACTTACAATTTTTAATTGCCCCTCCCTAGTTTCTTACGATTCTTGAGAGGCAGATGGATCTTTACTAAAGCACCGTAGATTACTGCCTCAGAAAAAAAATAATATGATTAATAACCTTTGGTTAATAAGAAGAATATAATAAGTAAAAAAAAAAAACTAAATATGAGTAAAAATAGGAAATAAGGAGAATGTAACTAATAACATTTAACTAATAAGAAGAACATAACCAATAAGTAAAAATAATTACAATTTTTGGTTTAAGCTATACAAGGTCATACAACACAGCATTCACAAATACAACAAAAAATAATAAAAATATTGTCTCCTCCCCCCAAAAAAGAACAACTTGGATTTATACTCTTCCATTCAACCCCTAAAAACCCTATCAATTCAAACAGCTGACAGCAATCCGCAAGGGTGTGCACTCTATTATCAATTCCGAATTACATCTGGAGGAAGAGTAACCCGCATCCGCGCAAGCTAAAAAAAAGAATGTTTTCTTACCCCTGTTGAAAAGACGTCAAATCGCAAACCTGAAATCTATAAACAAAGAATTTGAGCTTAATGACCTTAGGTCGCTGGAATCCACATTAGCGCACTTGACAACAGGTGGGTAAATAGATAGATAAGGGCAGATGGGGATACCCGTAAATAGGCATACACCTCCTATTCGCGTGCTAGCTGTCACTAATATGTTAAAAAAGATTTTCTATTTAGGAACCCCAAATAGCAAGTGATTGATGATATGGTACGGTTTACCTCATGGAGGGAGAAAATTAGGAGTCCTTAGAACCTGGGGTGTTTTAAGTGGATTTGTTAAAGGGGTATGACAGCTCTTGATTGTGATTTTTAGCCTTCTTAGTATCTTTTATTAGCCCTGTTTTGAAAGTTTATATTCAGTGCTTTAAGGCTCTACACGTTAAAGTTATGATATACTATGACATCATAGTGTGATATCTGGTGCACACCTATATCACACATCATAATGTGATATAGGTGGGATTGCATTGGACTTGTCCATTTGTATAATTGGGCTTGCATAATTTGGGCTATATATTTCCACATTAGGGGTGGAGTAGGGCTTAGGTTAGGTTACGTTAGGTTGGGTTTGGTTGGGTCTGGTTTGGTTTCCAAAATTTTGTTTCTAAAGTATCCTTTTATCATCATGTTTTGTTATTTTTCATTAGGATCAACCTCACTTCAGTTTTTCGGTGTGTTGTCAATAACCGAGAAGTACCGCTTTTTTAATAAAAAAAACGAGAAGTTACGGGGATGGCAACTTTTTCCGAGATAAGGAACAATATAAACCCTAAGTGAATATTTTGGTTATATGATAAATGGTCATCCTCAGCGAGCAAGAAAAAAGACTGAAATTAAGAAATCAATAACCAGTTTAATATGGGCTACACATTTCCAATTTTTTTTTCTATTATCGTCCAGTTTGATTCCAAGCAAAAAACCACAATACTTCGCGATACGAAGTATCGATACCACGATATTTCGCGATATTTTGACGTGAACGCGATTTCAAGTTCACGTCAAAATATTTTTGTAGCATCTTCAAAATAGAGCAAAAAGTTCAAATTCCGAATATGAGGGTCTTTTTAAGGTCTACTGAACTGATTTAGGGCTTCAGACAGCGTGGTGAAATACTATAAAGAACTCAACCTTCTGATATGTGAATTTAAGAAAAAAACTGGTTTCAAGGTGTTTCTTATCCCATGCCAGGTAACTGAAAACCTACCCTACTTTAGAAAGTATCTACCCCTACTTGAGAAAGTATCTTCAGATACTTACCTCTAAGCTTTCACGATTATATGCATGTTTTTATGCTGCTTCTGATTTTTCGAATGGATTACTGGATATTCTCTGACTGTCTCAGTCAATTTTCCCACTGTCATTTTTGTCACAGAAGTTTCTCCATATTCTCCATATTTTCTTTTTTAGCTTGAATATGCAATCCGTTGAGTTAAAGTTACTGAACTTCTCTGTATTTTTGCACAATCGTCAAAATTAATCAAAAAATTTAGTGAAATTACCATCGTCAAAAAGAACTAATCGTCAAAGAACTGTTTCTGCAATATTTGTTCAAATTTCGCTGAGGACGGCTATCATTCATGTAGCTGAAATATTCATCATTTATGTAAAAAAAAAAGTCCCAATTCTAAAAGATTTGTGATTTTTTGCATTATAAAAAGAAAGTGCGATGTTCGTCGCTACACTTTTCTAAACGGTGAAAAAATACGTAGTGACGTCTAAAAGCTAAGAAGCCGTGGTAACATTTGACTGAATTTGTTGCTTCCAAATTTGCATCAGGGTAGAACGTTTTTCCAACAGCATCAAAGATAGTGGTTTGCAAGATAATACGCCTCAATCCAGTTCAATAATACGGCCTTAATCCGGCCTCGATCTATTCGTGATTAAATAAAAAAAACAAGTTTTTTAACTGAAAGTAAGGAGCGACATTAAAACTTAAAACGAACAGAAATTATTCCGTATATGAAAGGGGCTGTCCCCTCCTCAACGCCTCGCTCTTTACGCTAAAGTTTTTTATTGTTTTAAAAAAATAAAGTTGTGAGAAAGTCAAACTTTAGCGTAAAGAGCAAGGCGTTGAGGAGGGGACAGCTCCTTTCATATACGGAATAATTTCTGATCGTTTTAAGTTTTAATGTCGCTCCTTACTTTCAGTTAAAAAAACTTGTTTTTCTTATTTGATTTTTGAGCGTTTTTGGATAAATGCAGGTTTTGATCTTGGCTCACAGTACATGAATAATTAAAACAAAATTTTCATATTAATTTACTTTTATTTGGTTAAATGGCTTTCTCGAAACTTGTTTCATTTTATTTACGAACGTTTTTATTAGTAATAAATATACGTAACTTACGAATTAACGTACGTAACGAACTTCTATATTCATGTATTTTTAATACGTATATTAGGGGGCTCGCCCCCTAGTCGATACCATGCTCTTTAAGCGAAAGTTCGAATTTTGTTCCAATTCTTTAAAAATGACCGCTTAATCACAAAGGCCGTTAATTAGAATAAATAGCTCTTATGAAAGTACTAAAAAATCTCTGGCTTAAAGAGTGAGGTATTGACTAGGGGGTGAGCCCAATCATATATGTAATATTTTCTGTTCGTTTAAAGTTTTGATGTTGCTGCTGTTGCAGTTGAAAAACTTGTTTTTTTATATTTAATTTCTGATCTTTTTTTTAAATAATGCTGGGAAATCCGGCGCCCCCTTCATAGCAATGTACCTTCCCCCATGAAAACTTCCTTCATGGAAAGATCCTCCTACATAACCCCCGACCCCAGGCACGTACGCAGGAATTTGTTTCGGGGGGGGCCAAATCCTTCAAACCCATTATTTTGTGAGGAAAATCAGAAAATTATGGGAAAATGAAAAAATCATGAGATTTTGGGAAGGGGGGGGGGGCGGGCCCGGAGACCCCCCTGCGTACGTCCCTGCCCGACCCCCCCCCCACTACCAGGAAAAATCTCCCCTGAAAACGTCTGTACTGTATACTTCCCAATAACCAATACTATATGTTAACATTGGGTGAAGTTCATAACTTTCAGCCCTCCTCCGGGAACTTCGGGGGATTAAGTCTTCCTAAAAGACATACTTATAATATTTTCGAACATGCTGAACAAAATGTCTATCTCAAAATTTTGAACAGGTGACTTTGGGAAAAAAATGAGCGTGGGAGGGGGCCTAGTTGCCCTCCACTTTTTTCGTGACTTAAAAAGGGCACTAGAACTTTTAATTTCTATTCCAATGAGTCCTCCCACGATATTCTAGGACCACTGGGTCGATACGATCACCCCTGGGGAAAAAAAAATAAATAATAAAAATAAACACGCACCTGTGATCTTTCTTCTGGCAAAAAATGCAAAATTCCACATTTTGTAGATAGGAGCTTGAAACCTCTACAGTAGGGTTATCTTTTTCGAAAATCAGCCAAATTTTCTCAGGCGCGTAACTTGATGAAACTTATATATTTGAAATCAGCATTAAAATCCGATTCTTTTGATGCATCTATTTGTATCAAAATACCGTTTTCTAGAGTTTCGGTTACCATTGAGCCGGGTACCAATAACCAATACTATATGTTAACATTGGGTAAAGTTCATAACTTTCAGCCCTCCTCCTGGGGACTTCGAGGGATTAAGTAATCCTAAAAGACATATTTATAATGTTTTCGACCATACTGAACAAAATGGCTATCTCAAAATTTTGATCGAGTGACTTTGGGAAACAAATGAGCGTGGGAGGGGGCCTAGTTGCCCTCCATTTTTTTGGTCACTTAAAAAGGGCACTAGAACTTTTAATTTCCGTTCCTATGAGCTCTCCCACGATATTCTAGGACCACTGGGTCGATACGATCACCCCTGGGGAAAAAAAAAACAACAAAAAAAAAAAAACAAAAAAAAAAAAAAAAAAACAAATAAACACGCATCCGTGATCTTTCTTCTGGCAAAAAATGGAAAATTCCACATTTTTGTAGATAGGAGCTTGAAACCTCTACAGTAGGGTTCTCTGATACGCTGAATATGATGGTGTAATTTTCATTAAGGTTCTACAACTTTTAGGGGGTCTTTCCCCCTTTTTCCGAAAATCAGCCAAATTTTCTCAGGCGCGTAACTTTTGGTAGGTAAAATTAAACTTGATAAAACTTATATATTTGAAATCAGAATTAAAATTTAATTGTTTTGATGTATGTATTGGTATCAAAACCCGTTTTTTAGAGTTTCGGTTACCACTGAGCCGGGTCGCTCCTTACTTACAGTTCGTTACCACGAACTGTTTGAAAATGTAGTTTTTTGTCAGCCAAGTAACTTTTTTGGACCTTTTTATTAAATGAAGATACAAATAAAAGGTAGTCCCAGTTAAAGATAGGAATGGGGTGGCAATTAGCGATAAGGCAAAAGCTAAAGCGAGATGGGCCGAACATTTTGAGAATTTGCTTAACCGAGATAGAGTTGCAGGAAAAAATATAGAGGAAAATGAAAAAGTTTGTGATACCTTGGATGTGAAGGAAGATTTGTTTTGTGAGGAGGAATTAGAAACAGTACTAAAAGGATTAAAGAATAATAAGGCTCCAGGTGCTGATAGGGTAGTAAATGAGTTTCTTAAATATGGTGGCTCTGAGGTTAGAAATAAGTTATTGAAGATTATGAATATGATTTTTGAAAAAGGGGAAGTACCTAACGATTTTAGGAAAACCTTAATTAAGCCACTTTATAAGAAAGGTGATAAAAGTGAGTGTAGTAATTATCGAGGCATTAGTCTGGTCTCTGTAGGTAGCAAATTGCTTAGTAATATGATACTTTTTAGACTGAGAGATGCCGTAGACAAAGTTTTAAGAGAAGAGCAGTGCGGTTTTAGAAATGGTAGAGGATGTGTTGACCAAATTTTCACTCTTAGGTTAATAATTGAGAAGTGCCTAAGTTTTCAAACACCTTTGGTCCTCAGTTTTATAGATTATGAGCAAGCGTTCGATTCTGTTGATAGAGGAGCTTTAGTAAAGGTTTTATCCTTGAATGGTATACCAGACAAATACATTAAAGTGATTAGTGCTATGTATGAGAATAACACTGCTGCGGTTAAGGTAGGAAATGAGGTTAGCAGCTGGTTTTGTATTAAATCAGGAGTTAAGCAGGGTTGTGTTCTATCCCCCTTTATATGGATTATTTTGATGGACTTTGTTTTAAGGAGCACAGGAAAGGCAATGGGAGACCACGGAATCAAATGGGGAGGAAAAAGTCTCCTGGACTTGGATTATGCTGATGATTTAAGCATCCTAGATGAAAGTGTGAGCAAAATGAATGAAGTTTTAGAGGTTTTGCGAGTTCAGGGTGCTAGTATTGGTTTGAAAATTAATGTTAGGAAGACTAAGTCACTAAGGCTAGGAATAAGTGAAGATGAAAAGGTGACGTTGGGTAATGAAAAGATTGATCAGGTGGGCAGTTTCACTTACCTTGGTAGTATTATTAGTAAAGATGGTGGGAGCAGTGAAGATGTTCAAAATAGAATAGCCAAGGCTCAGGGTGTTTTTTCACAGTTAAAAAAAGTCTGGAAGAATAGGAAGATAAGTCTGCAAACCAAGATTAGAATCTTAGAAGCTACAGTGATGACAGTGGTCAAATATGGCTCTGAAGCATGGACGCTCCGAAAAGCGGATGAAGATTTGCTAGATGTTTTCCAGAGAAATTGCTTAAGGATTGTTCTGGGTACCCGGCTGACTGACCGTATTTCAAACAATAGGCTATACGAAAAATGTGGTTCAATACCGCTTTCTAGGTCTATAATGAAAGAAAGGTTGAGGTGGTTAGGGCATGTTGTGCGGATGAAGGATGACAGATTGCCGAAGATTGTTCTTTTCGGCCAACCATCTAGGGCTAAACGGAAAGCAGGTCGTCCCCGTCTGGGGTGGGAGGACGTAATAAAGAAAGATTTAAAGGAAATGGGAACTTCGTGGGCGGGTGTAAAAAGGGAGGCTTTGAATAGATTGGGGTGGAGGAAGAGCGTGCGTAGCTGTGTTGGCCTCAGGCGGCTTGGTGCTGCGATGAGTTGTTAGTAGTAGTAGTAGTAGTAGAAGGCAACAGAATCTAGGAAGGTAAATGGGACCCCTGACGCTCCTCCCCTCGACTCTCGTGGAGAGAGACGACTCTCCATCCCCACCCTCATCTTATCCTATGTTTTGGTAAGATAATATTTATTTCTAATATTTAAATATTTATTTCTATATCTATTTCTTATATTTTTTGCCAGAAGAAAGATCCCGGATGCGTGTTTATTTCTTCGTTTGTCTTTTAGCTTTCCCCAGGGGTGATCATATCGAACCAGTGATCCTATAAGATCGGGAGAGGGCTCATTTGATCAGAAATCAAAATCTTTGGTGCCCTTTTTGAGTGACAAAAGATTTGAGGGTAAGTAGCCCCCCTGTTACATCCCTTTTCCCGCAAATACGTCGTATCAAAATTTTTAGATAACAATTTGATTCAGCATAGTTTACAGGTCCAATAATTATGCTTTTGGGTGAATGACCGCCATAGTGCACGAGGAAAGGGATTTACGCTACAGGTTTTTAGCGTAGGGATTTTTTGTGGGATATTTTCTGTGAGCGGGATTTTTCACGGGCAGAATCTTCTGTGGGGATGAAAGTTCCCGGTAAGAATTTTTCCTGGGAAAACTTTACATTTGGGTGGGGTGAGTGGGGGGGGGGGCTTCCTGGCATGATTGAAAAACGGTCAGAAATTAAATAGATAACAGGTTTTTTCAGCTGAAAGTAAGGAGATGTATTAAAACTTAAAACAAACCGAAATTATTCCATACATGAGGGGGGGGGCTGTCTTTTACTTAACCCTCACTTTTTACGCTAAAATTTGCCATATTTTCAAAAGGCTTTGAGAAAGACTGCTCAAAGACCAGGTCTCTTAAATTTGAATATGAAGTATTTTTAAACAACTTCAAGGCTCTAGCGTAAAGAGCGAGGGTCGAGAAAGTGACAGCCCCTTGATGATTTTACCTTTTTTTTTTCTTTTTTTTAAGCTTGACAATCACTTTAACTTACTTGTGTTTTTGATGAGCTAGATTAGACTTCAAAAGGAGCAAAATTGATGATTGTAGATTAAAGAGAATACAGGACATATTATTTCTCACTACACTTTGACGGTATCAGATTTAGATATATGGCCCTACTTAATTTCAAGGGCCAAGCGACATTTGGAGGAACCTCTTCCCGGGCATAACCGTAATTAGAGGGTTCAATATGACTAGAAAATCCATTCAGATCGTGTGAAACAGATGTTTCATGGAGGTGTTACATTTTTGGGGCCTGGCACCTGGATTATGTGATAGCTAATAACAGATTTTTAAAATTTTCATAAACTTATTAATGAGGAGGTCAATTAAAAGGAAAGAATACAACACACAAAAACAAATCAATATATCCTGTCATGAAGTGGCACAGTCGATTGATCTCTGAAGGGCAGTACGGGGCTCATGGCACAATCTCGGTTTTTCGCAGGGCCAACGCAAGGACCTTTGTATTCAAGAAGGGCAGTTAATCCACAGGATAGACTAGATTCAGCATAACCTATTATCCAGCCTATGTGGAAAGATAATTGTAGGAAGCCAGCAATATAATTTTTTGACAGTAAGAATTATTTGATGTCAAGGCGGTTTGAACCTTCCCCTCCCCGAAATGTTTGTCCGACTTGTAAAGACGTAACAAAAATGCACAAAAACCCATTTTAATGCGTTTTTAAGTTTTTTGCACTCCCCCGGAAAAATATCCCTCCCTGCCAAGCTAAAATCCTGGGTATTGCCCTGTTTGTTGTCATTGACTCTCTAATGTTGTATAGAAATATGTCAAATGAAACTTAGAGAGGAAAGAAAATAGCAAAATGAAAAATAAAATAAAAAAAGGTGAAAAAACGAGGATTTTGTCAGCCAGTGGCGAACCATGAAGAAGAAGAAATCAGCAAATATTTCGACAAGGACCTCCGCCGAGTCGTCCTCAGTGCTAATCAAAAAAGAAAGAAAAGAAAAAAGGAACCAACGAAAATCGAACCTTTCGAAGTTTGCTTGACAACGACAGAACAAAAACTAAATAAGAGCCAGATTTGAACCAATGAAAAAGAAATTTACCAAGATGATTGAGCAAAAATCCTTTGTTTTGCTATAGCTTTAGCTGGTCTACAAATTCGGTCATCATTTGATGTGCAAATAGGTTCTCTCAAGTTAGACCGGGCGAAAAATTGATTGAGTCCTTCAAAATTAAGTTGTTATGAATTGGGCTTAATGACATATCTCCAGTATCTCTATTTATTGCTAAATTTCGGTCTATGTCTTTTTTTTTTATCTAAATTACCTCCTTAAAATATTGCGGTAGGCCATTAACAGTAGATATTAAGGTTGCCTCGTCAAACTTGCAAACTTCGAAAGGTTCGATTTTCGATGGTTTCTTTTTTCTTCTCTTTCTTTTTTATTTAGCACTGAGGACGACATGGCGGAGGTCCTTGTCGAAATATTTGCTGATTTCTTCTTCTTCATGGTTCGGGCAACCTCAATATCTACCATTAATGGCCTACCACAACCTTTTAAAGAGGTAACTGAGATAAAAAAAAATACATAAACTGAAATTTAGCAATTCAGAGAGATACTGGAGGTATTTCATTAAGCCCAATCTATAACAATTCAATTTGAAGAACTCAATCAATATTTTCGCCCGGCCTAACTCGAGAGAACCTATATGCACATCAAATGATGACCGAATTTGTAGACCAGCTAAAGCTATAGCAAAACAAAGGAATATTGCTCAATCATCTTGGTAAATTTCTTTTTCATAGATTCCAACCTGGTTGTTATTTAGTTTTTGTTCTGTCGTTGTCAAGCAAACTTCGAAAGATTCGATTTTCGTTGGTTCCTTTTTTCTTTTCTTTCTTTTTTGTTTAGCACTGTGGACGACGGGGCGGAGGTCCTTGTCGAAATATTTGCTTATTTCTTCTTCTTCAAGGTTCGCCACTGGCTGACAAAATCCTCGATTTTTCACCTTTTTTTTTATTCTCTTTCATTTTATTATTCTCTTTCCTTTCTGAGTTTCATTTGACATACATAGCCAGAGCGGTCTTAGAATGTATTTACGTCAAGAAATATTGTGCCGCCCAATTTTAACTAACAATGTTTGCTAACGATTTTCTATTAGCTCTTAGAAACAGAAGCGTTAGCTAACAAAAGTGTTAGCTAACAATTCTAAGGAATGCATTAATGAGGCGGGAAATTCAAAATATAATATATGGACAAATCCAGCCTAGCGTACTATTTATATAATTCATATCTGAAGTAATTTATATCTAAAAGTACTTGTATCCCCCCAGAAAAATAACTCTCCAGCTATAAGAATCAAGAAGTACAGAAGTATTTTTTGGAGGTGAGGGGAAATTAAAAAATTTATAATTTGAATAAAAGATGCCGAGAAACTCCGGGAAATTTTGAATTATTGGTACGACGCGCCATGAGGCCCCCACCTCCCTGCATATAAGTAGAGGTCTATAATGACATTTGAAGCGTACAAGATCACAGCCAATCAGAGGGCTAGAATCCGACGAGTACAAGATTACAAACCTATTTCTAGACCAATCACAGAGCTAGAAAAAAAACTAGTACAAAATCACAGCCAATCAGAGGGACAGAATCTGACGAGTACAAGGTGACATCACTTGACCTCCAATGAATTTACCATGAATTTATGTAACAGGGTGTTTTCGAAACTGCGTTTTATCTGTTATGACACAATTCCACCTTATTTAATAGGATGATGTGTAATTGATACAGACATAAATTAAGTTGAACTTATAGAGCTTCGATTGTGTATGAATTCATGATAGAAAAATCAAAAGGCTTCAATGGAATTTAAATGTATCTCTGCACAGTTGCCACAACAAATGAAACGTCAGAGATTAATTGAGATTTTAGGGGATACCACCAATGACTCTAGCCACTAAGGACCTCAGCCTCCAAGGGTTCCCTCTCCCCAACCTCCAAGAGCCCACTCCCTCCAATTTTTTGGGCTCATCCCCCCATTTCTTATACTTTCTTTAAGTTTGTTTTTTGGAACTTTTAAAAAAAAAATTTTAACATGATAATTTTATTTCAACTTTTTTTTTTTACATTTCTTAGAATGACATAAAACATACTTAAAGCATAAAAAATTAACATTTAAGCTAGATTTCGTAACGTATGTAGATGTGTGTTGTTTGAAACCTATGATTTGGGGTGCTTGGTTTACTATTTTGTACTTTTCTGACCTAGGTTTCTTAGCCTGTCGTTGGTGTGTGTGTTGTCTGAAATCTATGTTTTGGGATGTTTGGTTTACTATTTTAGACTTTTCTTAGCTAGGTATCTTAACCTTTCGTAGGTGTGTGTTGCATGAAACTTATGATTTGGGATGCTTGGTTTGCTATTTCGCACTTTTCTGAGCTAGGTTTCATAGCCTTTCATAGGTGTATGTTGTATGAAACCCATGATTAACTTTACTATTTTGTTGGGAGGTGAGGGATGCTCCAAGGCCCCATTGGGTACATTTTTGCATATTCTTTAATAAAGTTGGGTTTTAGTTTTCAGAAATATGAACATCCCAGTTTAAAATACATCTGATTTTATTAATAACATTTGATTTTTTTCAATAAAGTTGGGTTTTAGTTTCAAGAAATATGAACATCCACGTTTAAAATACATATGATTTTATTAATAATATTTGATATTTTAATAAAGTTGGGTTTTAGTTTTCGGAAATAAGAACACACACGTTTAAAATATATGTGATTCTATTAATAATATTAGATTTTTTTTTTTAATAAAGTTGGGTTTTAGTTTCAAAAAATTCACATTTAAGCTAGATTTCTTCACGTATGTAGATGTGTGTTTTCTGAAACCTATGATTTGGGGTGCTTGGTTTACTATTTCGCACTTTTCTGACCTAGGTTTCTTAGCCTGTCGTAGGTGTGTTGTCTGAAATATATGATTTGGGATGTATGGTTCACTATTTTAGACGTTTCTTAGCTAGGTTTCTTAAACTTTTTTAGGTGTGTGTTGCACGAAATCTATGATTTGGGATGTCTTGTTTGCTATTTTGGACTTTTCTGAGCTAGATTTCCTAACCTTTCGCAGGTGTATGTTGTCTGAAACCTATGATTTGGGTTGCTTGGTTTACTATTTCGCACTTTTCTGAGCTAGGTTTTCATAGCCTTTCATAGGTGTATGTTGTATGAAAACCCATGCTTAACTTTAATTTTTTTTTGGGAGGCGGGGGATGATCCAAGGCCTCATTGGGTACATTTGTATATTTTTTAATAATCTTGGGTTTTAGTTTTCAGAAATATGAACATCCAGTTTAAAATACATCTGATTTTATTAACAAAATTTGATTTTTTTAATAAAGTTGGGTTTTGTTTTCAAGAAATACGAACATCCACGTTTAAAATACATATGATTTTATTAATAATATTTGATATTTTAATAAAGTTGGGTTTTAGTTTTCGGAAATAAGAACACCCATAAAATACATGTGATTCTATAAATAACATTTGACTTTTTTTTTTTAAAAGTTTGGTTTTAGTTTCAAAAACATCACATTTATGCTAGATTTCTTAACGTATGTAGATGTGTAATGTCTGAAAACTATGATTTGGGGTGCTTGGTTTGCTATTTGGCACTTTTCTGACCTAGGTTTCTTAGCCTGTCGTAGGTGTGCGTTGTCTGAAATCTATGATTGGGGATGTATGGTTTATTATCTTAGACATTTCTTAGCTAGGTTTCTTAACCTTTCGTAGGTGTGTTTTGCATGAAACTTATGATTTGGGATGCTTGGTTTACTATTTCAAACTTTTCTGAGCTAGGTTTCATAGCCTTTCATAGGTGTATGTTGTATGAAATCCATGATTAACTTTAGTATTTTTTTGGGAGATGGGGGATGATCCAAGGCCTCAATGGGTATACTTTTGCATATTTTTTAATAAAGTTGGGTTTTAGTTTACAGAAATTTGAACATCCCAGTTTAAAATACATCTGATTTTATTAATAACATTTGATTTTTTTTAATAAAGTTGGGTTTTAGTTTCAAGAAATACGAACATCCGCGTTTAAAATACAAATGATTTGGTTAATAATATTTGATATTTTAATAAAGTTGGGTTTTAGTTTTCGAAATTAAGAACACCCACGTTTAAAATACATGTGCTTCTATTAATAATATTTGATTTAATAAAGTTGGGTTTTTAGTTTCAAAAAATTCACATTTAAGCTAGATTTCTTGACGTATTAAGCTAGATTTCTTGATGTGTGTTGTCTGAAACCTATGATTTGGGGTGCTTGGTTTACTATTTCGCACTTTTTTGACCTAGGTTTCTTAGCCTCTCGTAGGTTTGTGTTGTCAGAAATCTATTATTTGGGATGTTTGGTTTACTATTTCAGACATTTCTTAGCTAGGTTTCTTAACCTTTCATAGGTGTATGTTGCATGAAACTTATGATTTGGGATGTATAGTTTGCTATTTGGACTTTTCTGAGCTAGATTTTCTAACCTTTATTAGGTGTATGTTGACTGAAACCTATGATTTGGGATGCTTGGTTTACTATTTTGAACTTTTCTGAGCTAGGTTTCATAGCCTTTCATAGGTGTATGTTGTAAGAAATCCATGATTAACTTTAATATTTTTTTGGAGGTGGGGGATGATCCAAAGCCTCATTGGGTACATTTTTGTATTTTTTTAAAAAAATGTAGGTTTTAGTTTTCAGAATAATGAACATCTCAGTTTAAATTACATCTGATTTAATAACACATATGTTTTTTTTAATACAGTTGGGTTATAGTTTCAAGAAATACGAATATCCACGTTTAAAATACATATGATTTATTAATAATATTTGCTATTTTAATAAAGTTGGGTTTTAGTTTTCGGAAATAAGAACGTCCACGTTTAAAATACATCTGGTTTTATTGATAATATTTGATTTTCTAATAAAGTTGGGCTTTAGTTTTCAGAAATAAGAACATCCACGTTTAAAATATATGTGATTTTATTAATAATATTTGATTTTTTTAATAAAGTTAGGTTTTAGTTTCAGAATATATGAACATCACCATTTAAAATACTCGTGATTTTATTAATAATATTTGATTTCTTAATAAAGTTGGGTTTTAGTTTTCAGAAAGGGCGAAACAGTTTGAGACATTTTAGAGGATGATTTGGGCAAAACATAGTGAGACATGTGAGTTGACTTAGCTTTACTTCATGGCTGTGTTCTGTATAATACACTTGGTTGTGTGCGGATGTTTAACAGTGAACATTAAGTATTATTTTTATGTAAATATGTGTTTTTTTCAAGAAACCTGTTTTAATATGTTTCAGCAATAAATATCTTTAAGCTTAACCTGTCGTTATTCTAGAATAGTTCTATTCATTCAAGAAATTATGTAAAAATTGTAAGTAAGTAACAAACTCTTTCTTGAATTCACCTCTTGGACAAACAACACGGAAATTTCATCCAGGAAATTATGAGAAAATTGTAAGCAAGTAAAAAACTCTTTCTTGAATTCACCACTTGGATACACAATACCAAAATTTCATTCAAGAAATTATGAAAATTTTTAAGTAAGTAACAAACTCTTTCTTGAATTCACCTCATGTACACACAATACAGACATTTCATTCGAGAAACTATGAAAAAATTGTAAGTAAGTAACAAACCCTTTCTTGTATTCACCTCTTGGATACACAATACAGAAATTTCAGTCTGGAAATTATGGAAAAAATTGTAAGTAAGTAACAAAACTCTTCTTGAATTCACCACTTGGATACACAATACCAAAATTTAATTTTTTTTATGAATCTTAAAATGACATGAAATATGCTTGTGGCTGTACCACTTTTATTCTATGCTTGCTCGTAGACATGACGCGGATTTGCCAGTGGTAATCAATGGCAGGTTATCGACACCATCTATTTTATTGCATGTTTATAGTTCATTAATCATTGTACAGTGGAAGGATAAACACATAAGTCATTTCTTTAAAAAAGTGAAGATGGAGCATTTTAAGAAAGTGTGTTCACATGATAGTCTTATTGTAGCATTGAATACTGACAGAGAGAAGTCTTTGAACTATGAAACAAGTACAAGTGGTAGCAATATTGGAAATGTATGCGTGCATTGTCATGACATTAAGGAATTAAATTTCTTTGGAGTACCAAAAAAATTCGACTCTTATGATGGTGGATATGCGAGATTGAGATCTCCGGAGATGTTTGCACTCAAAGAGAATGCAAGCATAAAAATAATAGTTGACGAAGAGGGGCATCTTCTTGCTAGTACGTGTGGTAACATGTTACCCAGTTTTACACCCCATCGTCAGCTTTCGGGTATTAGTATTCCACTGAAGATCAAAAGAAGACAGGCATACTCTTCAACTAATATCATAAACCATATCTTGTCTACGTGCAGGAACTGTTACCTGTGTAAAAATAATGTGGTAATAGACAGTGAAATTGCTTGGAACAATAAAAAAGGGCATTGGCAGAAAATATCACTAAGGAATATAAAGATGAATCAATGAAAACAAAGTGCCAACAAACGTTATTACTACTACTATTGCTCATATAGTCAATGAATTTAATAATAGTCTCTCTCACTATGCCTGTTTGTCTGATTGGATGTTTGCATGTTTTCCGCGTCTGACTGTGTGATTTTCGATGTTTTTGGCTCTTTTTCTCACTATTCCTGTATGTGTCTGAGCGGGTGTTTGCAAGTTTCAGATATGATTTATTAAAAATATTTGAAGATAATTTCTTAAACCCCATTTGCCTGACATGGAATAAAGAAAAAACGAGCAAAAATGGGGTTTTTAAAGGCCAAATAAAATTACTGAAAAATCACAGGATAGCAAGTATTTCGAGGGGACAAACATCACTTTTTTCAGCGCAAAACGAAAAAATACAATCAATACGAGTGCCGAAGAACAAACCAACAAAAAAAACGCGGAAAGCCAATGTGAATGTGAAAAAAAACAATGAAGAAAACAACAAAACATTAAAAGATGAACAAAAATCAATAAAAGCCGACAAATTGTAAGAATTGAAACCCAATACTTAACAACAATAAAAGTGAGTCATTCACCAATATCCGTGATTTGCAAAGAAATTCAGAATTGAACCGCCATCGACGGATACTATCGAATACCAATTATTTGCTAGTATCCTTCGATGGCGGTTCAATTTTGAATTCTTTTGCACATCACGAATATTGGTGTATGACTCACTTTTATTTTTGTTAGGTAGTTGGTTTCAATTCTTACAATTTTTTGGCTTTTATTGATTTTTATTCATCTTTCAATTTTTTGGCTTTTTTCATTATTTGTTTCACATTCAAATTTACTTTCCAAGTTTTAATTGTTGGTTTTTCTTTGGCACTCGCATTGATTATATTCTTTCTTTTCGCGCTGAAGAAAAGAGCCGTTTTTCTCCTCGAAATATTCGCTTTGTTGCGTTTTTCAGTAATTTCATTTGCCCTTTAAAACCTCATTTTTGCTCGTTTTTCTTTCTTTATGTAAAAATATTTAATCATTTAATCTCTCTCAGAATTTGTCAAAAGCCCTGTTAATATATTTCAGATTCTGATATGCATTATATGAACCCTGCTAGTAGTATCTATTTCTCATAATTCCTTTTCTTACACCTCCGGTTTATAGTAAACATTCTATACGTTTAAAGTGCTAGCGTAGCTTAAAAATAATGGTCACATAACAAAGTAACGAATAAAATATTTATTGAATATCGACATGCAGAGTATTAACATAAAAATATGTTACATATATTATTATACATTATTAATATCATTAAACAAATTTGGACATTTTGAATCTGTTCCATAAAATAATTCATCATGTTTTCTCACCATAGTGTAGGTATTCTCTTCTCTTAGTTCGTAACCAGTAGAATCATCATTCATCCATTTTGAGTCATTCAGAATTTTTAACGTGGTATAAGCTACAAGTTCAATATGCGTTTCGTCTTTGGTGTTATTAGGTTCATTGACTATATCTGTTTGTATATGATCAATAATAATAACAATTTTCACATGCGCTTTATTATCCATCAATTCATCTTTATAGTCATTAGTGATATTGTCTGCTAATGCCCTTTTTATTTTGCCTGCGATTTCACTGTCTATTATTACATTTCTTTCACACGTAACAGTTCTTGCACGTAGACAAAATATGGTTTATGATAATAGTGCCACAGTAGGCCTTTCTTTTTCTATTTACTTTCATTTGAATACTAATCCCGGAAAGACGACGATAGGATTAATCAACGGGTAACGTGTTACCAGAACAACAAGCTAGAAGTTGCGCTTCTTCATCAACTATTATTTTTATGTTTGCATTCTCTTTGAGTGATATCATCTCTAGATATCTCACTCTCACATATCCACCATCAGCAATGTTGAATGGTTTCGGTAGTCCAAAGGAATTTAATCTCTCACTGTCAAGGCAACGTGCACATACATTCTATATGTGATGCAAGTGTTTATCCTCACAATATGCAAAAATACTGATTGAAAATATACAATAAACTATGTAGTATCGCTGAGCATCCGTAGAATACCACTGGTACAGCGACACAAAAAAAAGTTGAAAAATTTAATGTAAAAAAAATTATATGTGAAAAAAGTGTTACTACTAACATCATTTTTATATTAGTAATAATCACGACTAGCATATCTAGATCGTTCTTATTTCGTATTTCGAAAATATTAAATGTGAATTTTTTGTTTTAAGAATATTTCATGTCATATTAAGACATGTAAAAAAAAGTTGAAAACAATTTCTGTAAAACAAAAAAAAATTATCGTAATTTTGATCAAAATATCTTTCTGTGAGTGAGAATGCCAAATTTTTTTCAGTGGGAAGTTGAGATTTCAATTTTTTCCGGAAAAATTATATTTTCCCCAAATAATTCAAAATTCAAGAGACCTCGCATTTTTATGTTTTATTGTGGCTGGAGGAAGGCTAAATCGGTAAATAATATTGAATTTTAGCGATTTCTTAGTTTTTTATGTTGGAAAAATATCCTCTCCCCTCTAAACCAAAAATTGTGCTTAATCGGCTTCAATATTGCCTGTATATTTATTTTATCCGGATGACATAGGCTTTTTCTGAGAAGCAAACTAACTTATGAAGTATATTTGATAATTGTATAGGCTACATGTAAAGCTACATGTTTCTAAAATATTTGGTAAATATCAATTTGAAAAAAAGTATGTAATATATATTTATGCTGAAGAAGTTGTTTTGTTTCGTTTTGGTTTATTTTAAGATTATCTAAGATCGATAACTTTTATAATGAACAATTAAGCTTGGTAATAGTAAAATGGATTCTATTGGTACCTGAAGATGTCTATCCTTTTTGCACCTGCAGCCATGCAAAGCCCTCAGGGCTTTCTCAAAGAAGCACAGGTTGCTGTTACGTTTCACTGCACACATATTTTGGCATCATTCCAAGAATATGCAAACCAGTTTCCGAGAATTTCGTGAATTTCAAGAATGATGCGTTATCTGGTAATGCGCAATCATTAATGTTCTCGCTGAAACAATACAATTAATACAAGTGAAGTTAGTTTGAAGTAACATGATGTCTAATAAACACAGTTTTGATATTGATTCTAATATACAATTGGTAGAGACCTTTTGTTCTATAATGATATCGAACCGATTATTGATTATTGATAATTGATTATGAATACAACCGGCTAACTATCATTATTGTAATGTAACGGCCCTAAAACACATCGGTTATCCATTACCGGGCTTGCGCATGAGTTTCGATCCACATATTCACATCAAGGACCCAATGCCCCCCCCCAGGGCCTCAGACCCCCTCAGGGACCCAAATCCCCCTCCAGGGCCCCAATACCCCACCCCTACCCCAAAGTTTTGACGTGACGAAACAGAAGACACTTTGAAAAAAGACTTTTAAGGTGAAATGTAACCAAACAGAAGACACTTTGAAAAAAAAATTTTTAAGGGGAAACCTAACAAAACAGAAGAGACTTTGAAAAAAAAGCTTTGAAGGTAAAACCTAAGAAAACAGAAGACCCTTTGAAAAAAAACCTTTTAAGGTGAAACGTAACAAAATAGAAGACACTTCGAAAAAAAAATTTTAAGATAAAACGTAAAAAACAGAATACACTTTGAACAAAAACTTTTAAGGTGAAACTTAACAAAACAGAAGACATTTTGAAATAAAAGCTTTTAAGGTGAAACCTAACAAAACAGAAGACACTTTGGCAAAAAAACATTTAAGGTGAAACGTAACAAAACAGAAAGCGCTTTGAAAAAAGCTTTTAAGGTGAAACGTAACAAAACAGAAGACACTTCGAAAAAATAACTCTTTAGGTGAAACGTAACAAAACAGAAAACACTTTGAAAAAAATTTTTAAGGTGAAACTTAACAAAACAGAAGACATTTTGAAATAAAAGCTTTTAAGGTGAAACCTAACAAAACAGAAGACACTTTGGCAAAAAAACATTTAAGGTAAAATCTAATAAAACAGAAGACACTTTGAAAAAAAATTTAATGTGAAACGTAACAAAACAGAACACTTTAAAAAAAACCTTTTAAGGTGATACGTAACAAAACAGAATCAATTTGAAAAAAAAATTAAGGTGAAACGTAACAAAAAAACAGGAGACGCTTTGAAAAATTTTTTTTTAAGGTTAAACGTAACAAAACAGAAGACACTTCGAAAAAAGACTTCTAAGGGGAAATCAGACAAAACAGAAGACACTTTGAAAAAATCTTTATGGTGAAACTTAACAAAACAGAAGACACTTAAAAAAATTAAGGTGAAACCTAACAAAATAGAAAACACTTAAAAAAAGGTGAAAACTAACAAGACAGAAGAAACTTTGAAAAGAGAACTATTAAGGTGAAACGCAATAGAACAGAAGACACTGAAATTTTTTTTAAGGTGAAACGTAACAAAACAGAAACGGAAGATATTTCCCGGGGGCAGTTGAGGGGGGGGGGTTATCTCCAAAGGTAAAGTTTTTGACCTATCAAATATGCTGAACAAAATGCTATCTGAAAATTTGATCGGCCATTTTAGGAATAAGGGCGGGGGGAGCTAATTGCTCTACAGTCTTTATGGTTACTGAGAAAGGCACTGGAACTTTTAATTTCCATTCAAATGAGTCTTCTCCAGATGTTCTAGGACCAATGGTGTGGGACCATCACACCTGAAAAAAACAAATAAACACGTATTTGTTATCTTTCATCTAGCAAAAAAATACAAAAATCCAGATTTTTGCAGATAAGAGCTTGAAACCTCTACAGTAGGGTTTTCTGATTTGCTAAATCTGAGGGTGGGATCTTCATTAAGATTCCTTGACTTTCAGAGAGTGTTTCCCCTTTTGTCGAAAATCGGCTTAATGGGGACGGAGAGAGACATACACACATGCAGTCACACAAGGAAACACAAACACTAGCTCAAAAACACAGGCATAGTGAGAGAGAGAGAGGGGGGAGAGAGAGAGGGAGAGAAAGAGAGAGAGAGGGAGAAAAAGAGATAGAGAGAGAGAGAGAGAGACGCAGACAAAAACAAAGATTCAGATATACAAACAGACGAGGACAGACACTCTGACGAGCAAACACCCGCCCAGAAACACAGGTAAAGAGAGTGAAAGCAACAAAAACACATACATACACACTGAATCAGAGATACAGACAGAAAAAGACAGACACTGTGACAAGCAAACATCCGCCCCGACACAGAGGCACAGAGAGTGAGAGAGAAAAAAACACAAACAAACACATAGATTCAGACATACCAACAAACACAGACACTAGGACAAGCAAATACCCTGTCTAGATACTCAGGCACAGAGAGTCTGAGAGACAAAAACACATACTTACACACATTCCTAAATACAAGTAGAAAAAGACATACACTGGGACAAGCAAACACCCGCCAAGACGATCAGGCATAGAGAGTGAGAGAGACAAAAACACATACAAACACACAAATTCAGACATACAAACAGACAAAGACAGACGCTGGGGACAAGCAAATACCCGCCCGGACACTCTGCTGCAGAGTGCAATATACAAAACACATAAAAACCTATAGATTTAGACATACAAACAGACAAACACAGACACTGGGGACAAGCAAATACCCGCCCAGACACACAGGCACAGAGAGTGAGAGAGACAAAAACACATACAAACACACATATTCAGGCATACAAACAGACAAAAAAAAGACACTTTGACAAGAAAACACCCCATCCAGACACACAACGCACAGAGCGTCAGAGAGACAAAAACACATAAAAACACACAGATTCAGACATACATACAGGCAAAGACAGGAAAGGGGAGAAGCAAACATCCGCCCAGACACAGAGGCAAAGAGAGTGTGGGAGACAAAAAACACATACAAATACATAGATTCAGACATACAAACAGACAAAGACAGTCACTGGGACAGGCAAAGACCTGCCAAAACATACATGTTTAGAGAGTGAGAGAGACAAAAACACATACAAACA
The DNA here is from genome assembly GCA_027921565.1 of Artemia sinica. Taxonomy (NCBI): domain Eukaryota; kingdom Metazoa; phylum Arthropoda; class Branchiopoda; order Anostraca; family Artemiidae; genus Artemia; species Artemia sinica. The sequence goes on from CM051274.1 coordinate 4,369,888, forward strand.
CATAGATTCAGACATACAAACAGACAAAGACAGACACTTGAATAAGCAAACACCCGCCGCACACATACAGGCAAAAGAGTGAGAGAGACAAAAACCCATAGAAACACACAGATTCAGACATACAAAAAGTCAATGACAGACACTTGGACAAGCAAACACCCGCCAAGACACACAGGCACAGAGATTGAGGGAGATAAAAACACATACAAACACACAGATTCAGATTTACAAAGAGACAAAGACAGAAACTGGGACAAGCAAATACCCACCCAGACACACAGGCACAGAGAGTTAGAGAAACAAAACACATACAAACACACAGATTCAGACATACAAAAGACAAAACAGACACTGAGACAAGTAACAGAGAGTAAGAGAGACAAAAAAATATACAAACATACAGATTCACACATACAAACAGACACTGGGACAAGCAAACACCCGCCCAGACACACAAGCACAGAGAGTGAGAGAGACAAAACAAATACAAACATACAGGTTCAGACAAACAGACAAATACAGACACTGGGAAAAGCAAACACCCGCCCAGACACACAAGCAAAGAGAGTGAGAGAGACAAAATAAATACAGACATACAGGTTCAGACATACACATAGACAAAGACAGACACTGGGAAAAGCAAACACCCGCCCAGACACAGATGCAAAGATAGTGAGGGAGACAAAAACACATACAAATATATAGATTCAGACATACAAACAGAAAAAGATAGGCACTAGGACCGGCAAACACCTGCCCAAACATACAGGTTTAGAGAGTGAGAGAGACAAAAACACATACAAACACATAGATTCAGACACACAAACAGGCAAAGACAGACATTGGGACAAGCACACTCCCGCCAAGACACACAGGCAGGGAAAGTGAGAGAGATAATTACCCATACAAACACGCAGAATCAGACATAAAAACAGACAAAGACAGACAATGGGACAAGCAAACATCCGCCAAGACACACAGGCACAGAGATTAAGATAGACAATAACACATACAAACACATAGATTCATACATACAAAGAGACAAAGACAGACACTGGGACAAGCAAACACCCACCCAGACACACAGACACAGAGAGGGAGAGAGACAAAAACACATACAAACACACAAATTAAGACATAAAAATAGACAAAGAAAGACACTGAGACAAGCAAGCATCCGGCCAGACACATAGGCACAGAGAGTGAGAGAGAAAAACCCACATACAAGCACAAAGATTCAGACATGCAAACAGACAATGACAGACACTGGGACAAGCAAACAACCACCCAGACATATAGGCACAAAGAGTGAGAGAGACTAAAACACATACAAAAACACAGATTTAGATCTACAAACAGACAAAGGCAGACACTGGGACAAGCAAACACCCACCCAGGCACATAGACACAGAGAGTGAGAGAGAGAAAAAACACATACACACGTATAGATTCAGACATATAAAAAGACAAAGACAGAGACTAGGACAAGCAAACACCCGCCTAGAAACACAGGCACAGAAAGTGATAGAGACAAAAACATACAAACGCACAGGTTCAAACATACAAATAGACAAAGACAGATACTGGGACAAGCAAAAACCCACCTAGACACATAGGCACAGAGAGTGAGAGGGACAAAAACACATAAAAACACACTGATTCAGACATACAAGCAGACAAAGACAGGCACTGGAACATACAAATACCTGCTCAGACACACAGGCAACCTAAGTGAATCTAACTGAACCTGACTTGAATGAAGTTATTTAAAAAAAAACAAAAGCACAGATTGTAGGTCGGCTGCAGGTATCCGGACTCATGCAGAAATTGACTGGCTGTTTGCTTGTCTCTCTCATTGTGCCCGTGTGTGTGAGCAGGTGTTTGCATGTTCCAGTGTTTGTCTTTGTCTGCTTGTATGTCTGAATCTGTGTGTTTGTATATGTTTTTGTGTCTCTCACTCTCTCTGCCTGTGTATCTGGGCAGGTGTTTGATTGTCCCAGTGTGTTTGTCTTTGTCAGTTTGTATGTCTGATTCTGTGTGTATTTAAGTATTTTATCTCTCTCGTTCTCTGTGCCTGTGTGTCTGGGCGGGTGTTTGCTATTCCCAATGTCTGTCGTTGTCTGTGTCTGAACTTGCGTGTTTATATGTTTTTGTCTCTCCCACTCTCTGTGCCTGTGTGTCTAGGCGGGTGTTTTCTTGTCCCAGTGTCTATCTTTGTCAGTTTGTATGTCTGAACCTGTGTGATTGTATGTGTTATTGTCTTTCTCACTCTCTGTGCCTGTGTGTATGGGTGGGTGTTTGCTTGTCTCAGTGTCTGTTTTTGTCTGTTTGTATGTCTGAATCTGTGTGTTTCTGTTTGTTTTTGTCTCTCTCACTCTCTGTGCCTGTGTGTCTCGGTGGATGCTTCCTTGTCCCGGTGTCGTTATTTGTCTGTTTGCACGTCTCAAACTATGTGTTCATATCTGTTTTGTCTCTCTCGCTCTCTAGGCCTGTGTCTCTGGGAGGGTGTTTGCTTGTCCCAGTGTCTGTCCTTGTCTGTTTGTATGTCTGAATCTGTGTGTTTGAAAGTGTTTTGTCTGTCTCACTTTCTGTGCCTGTGTGTCTGAGTGGGTGTTTGCTATTCCCAGTGTCTGTCTTTGTCTGTTTGTATGTCTGATCCTTTGAGTTTGTATGTTTTTGTCTTTCTCACTCTCTGAGCTTGTGTGTCTAGGCGGGTGTTTGCTTGTCCCAGTGTCTGTCTTTGTCTGCATGTATGTCTGAATCTGAATGTTTGTATGTGTTCTTGTCTCTCTCACTCTCTGTGCCTGTGTGTCGGGGGGGGGGGGTGTTTTCTTGTCTCAGTGTCTGTCTTTGTCTGTTTGTATGTCTGCATCTGTGTGTTTGTATGTGTTTTTGTCTGAATCTATGTGTTTGTATGTGTTTTTATCTCTCTCAGTCTCTTTCCCTGTGTGTATGGGCTGAATATTTGCTTGTCCCAGTGTCTTTCATTGTCTGTTTCCACTTCTCAATCTATATTTTTGTATTTGTTTTTGTCTCTATCACTCTCTTCACATGTGTGTCCGGGCGGGTGTTTGCTACTGAGTGCTTGTCTTTGTCTGTTTGTATTTCTCAATTTGTGTGTTTGTATGTGTTATGGTCTCACTCTCTGTCTCTGCCTCTGGGTCTTGGCGGATGTTTGCTTGTCCTAGTTTCTGTTTGTTTGTATGTGTTTGTATGTGTGTTTTTTGTCTCTCTCACTCTCTGTGCCTCTGTTTCTGGCGGCTGTTTGCTTGACTCAGTGCCTGTCTCTGTCTGTTTTTATGTTTGAATTTGTAGTTTGTATGTGTTTTTGTCTCACTCACTCTCTGTGCCTGTGCGTCTTGTCGGGTGTTTACTTGTCCTAGTTTCTGTCGTTGTCTGTTTGTTTGTCTGAATCTGTGCAAATCTGTCTGTTTGTATGTCTGAATCTATTTGATCATATAAAAACATTTGATCATTTAATATCTCTCAGACTTTGTTAAAAGCCCTGTTAGATTCTAATATACGATATATGAACTGCGCTAACAGTATCTACGTCTGAATTTTTTTTTTACATCTCCAACTTTTTAATAGACTTTCTAAACGTTTGACGTGCTAGCATACCCTAAAAATAATGGTCACATGACAATGTAATTCATAAAATATTTTTATTGAAACAACGACCTGTAGAATATTAACATAAAAATATGTTACATATATTATTATATATTATTAATATTATTGAACAAATTTGAACATTTTGAATCTGCTCTTTAAATAATTCATCTTATTTCCTCTTGATAGTGTAGATATTCTCTTCTCTTAATTTATATCAAGTAGAATAAACATTAATCCATTTTGAGTCATTCATAATTTTTACTCTGGTGTCAGCTACAACTTCAATATGCGTTTCCACTTTAGTATTATTAGGTTCATTGACTATATCTGTTGGTATATGATCAATGCCAGCAATAATGTTAACATTCGCTTTATTTTTCCATCCAATCATCCTTATATTCATTAGTGATATTGTCTGCCAGTGCCTTTTTTATTTTGTCTGCGATTTCACTGTCTATTATAAAATCGTTTTCACACATGTAACAGTTCTGGTACACAGACAAGATATGGTTTAGATATTAGCACAGAAGTAGTCCTTTCTGTTTTGCTTTGCTTTCATGTGAATGCTAATACCGGAAAGATGACGATAGGATTTATCAAGGGATAACGTGTTACCAGAACAATTAGTTAAAAGCTGCCGCTTTTCATCAACTATTATTTTTATGTTGGTATTCTCTTTGAGTGAAATCATCTCTGGATATCTCACTTTCAGATATACACCATCAGCAATGTTGAATGGTTTCGGTGGGTCCGAAGGAATTCAATCTCTCATTGTCATGACAACGCAAACATACATTTCCAATGAGATCTCCACTAGTACTTTTTCATATTTCAAATATTTGTCTTTGTCTGCATTCACCGCAACAATGACTTGATCATGTGCACACACTTTCTTTGAATATTTCATCTTCACTTTTCTTGCAAGTAATTATCCTTCCAATGTACAAAAAATACTTATTAAAAATATACGCATAAAAAAAGTTGAAAATTTCTTGTCAAATAAACTTATAAGTAAAAAAAGTGTTACTAATAACATCATTTTTCTAATAGTAAAAATCACAAGTAACATATCTATATCATTCTCATTTCGCATTTCGAAACCATTAAATGTGAATTTTTATTGTTTTAAGTATATTTCATGTCATTTAAGAGATGTAAGAAAAAGGTTTAAAAAAATTTAATGTTAAAAAAATATAGAAAGAAAAGTTCAAAAAAAGTTAAAAAATAAAATAAAATATAACTTCGAAAAAAGTACAAAATGGGGGAGGGGCCAAAAAGTTGGAGGAGGGGTATTGGGACCCTTAGAGGTTGGAATCCTTGCTGGTTAGGGTCCTTGGTGGTTGGGGTCCTTGATGGTTGGGGTCCTTGGTGGTTGGGATATGGATATCAAAGGGATGTCGTATCATTGCCTAAAATGTGAACGACTCTATTAATTTCGACTTTATACATATTCCCAATACTATGAAATCCTTTTCAAAAGGTATTGTCTGGCAGTCTGCATCCCCTCAGATTTCACTCTGTTCGGAAATTTAAATAATTATTGTCAAGACATTCCTCCAAAAAAATATATACATCTTAGGGAGCCACCATTCTCTCAGATTTACCCTTAGTTGGTAAGCGATTAAAATTCCAACCCTTTACTGGTTTCATTCAATCCAAATAAAAAAATTATTCATATTATAGTCAATTGGATTTATAACCCTGTTACTACTTGATTTCTAAGGATTTTTCTGTAAGCGATTAAAATTTCAACCCTTTGAGCTGATCATATTCTGACAGGTTTGGATTTATCTTGTATATTCTTGTCCATGTATGAATTATGCAAATGAGGTACCTTTTGCTACCTGTCTAAGGATGAATAAATTAAGCGTAACCAGTATCTATTTTCATAGTTTAGTCCCTTGGGGGCTTTAACTCTGTATAGTATAGCATTTGCTCGGAATATATATTGTTCTGGTCGGTTATATGGTGTATCCCTAGTAGTTATAGGGTCATTACTATTCTCGATGCGCCCCGCAAGGTGTACGTCACTCAAAAGACGTTTTCTTCAGTGTCTCCAAATTAATGAAATTGATTAAATCAATAGAAATTGATTAAATTTGGGCTTTTTTTAATTACAAATTTATACATTGTAAGCAATAGATTCATGTCCTATAAGAATTTAAAAATTTGTACTGTTTATTATATTTATTTATACTAAGCCATCAAAATAATCACTTTCTCTGTTTTGAAGTTACATTTCTGATAAATAATTACGTTATATTGATTAATACTATACTAATAAATGACATTAGATTTAGTTTTTGCGCTTATAACTAACAAAATCATAGGCATCGCAGTAGTGCTGCCTAAGTAAAGAACGATGTTGGCACATTTGTATTGTTTTATTTCTTTTTTTCATACCAGGGCACTTCGTATCGAAGGAGTTGTCATAGAAACTTCGAAAAGGGCTCCTTCGATTGGAAATTGGAATGGCTAGTGCCCTTTTTAATAGTCGAAAGTTATTGGAAGACAATTAACACCCCTTCCACGCCTACCATTTTCCCAAACACATCCAATCAAAATTTTGAGATAGCCATTTCGTTCAACGTAGTTGATTTCCAGATAGAAATTATGTTTTGAGGAGGACACTCCACCCACAGCCCTCAGGGCAAGGGTTGTAAGTTATGCCTTGGGGGTATATACGATTTTATAGAGAGCGTTGTCGCAGAAACTTCAAAAAAGGCTCATTCGATTGGAAATTGAAAGGGCTAGTGCCTTTTTTAATACTCGAAACTGACTGGAGGACAACTACCCCCCTCTCAAGCCCACCATTTCCCCAAACACATCCAATCAAAATTTTGAGATAGCCATTTCGTTCAACGTAGTTGATTTCCAAATAGAAATTATGTTTTGAGGAGGACACTCCACCCACAGCCTTCAGGGCAAGGGTTGTAAGTTATGCCCTGGGGACATATAAAATTTTCATTGAAAGCTTTGTCGTAGAAACTTATAAAGAATGAAGCGTTGTCGTAGAAGCATAAAAACTTATTTTTTTCAAAAAGTTTTTTGGTTAATATATAACAAAAGATAATTAAGAAGGTGATACAAGTAAAATAATTAGGCCTAGATTTTCGGCTTCAATTCCGTAAATCTTTATTCATCGAAAGATAAACAATAAAAAGCAACTGAAAGCAACCAGGAAACAGTGTTAAAAGAACTGTAAAATAAAAAAAAAACACCGCATTGTACTGTGTACTTTAGATATGTAAACTCCGTTCAAATGGTTCTATATAGTTTTATTATCACTTCATTGTTTTATTATTCCTTTCTTGTTTTTTTTAGATTTCTGCTATTCTCCTCTTTTTCCGTTTATACAAGTTAGCATATACAAAGCCAAAATATTCGTGATTTATTCTTTTTTTTGCCATACTTTATCAATTAAAAGTTTTGCCACTCATTATGTCCTCATTAAGTATATATATATATATATATATATTATATATATATATATATATATATATATATATATATATATATATATATATATATACATATATATATATATATATATCTATATATATATATATATATATATAGATATTATATATATATATATATATATATATATATATATATATATATATATATATATATATATATATATATATATATATATATATATATATATATATATATATATATATATATATATATATATATATATATATATATATATATCAAGTTTGGTTAATGCCGCTTTTCATCAACTATTATTTTTATGTTGGTATTCTCTTTGAGTGAAATCATCTCTGGATATCTCACTTTCGGATATACACCATCAGCAATTTTGAATGGTTTCGGTGGTCCGAAGGAATTTAATCTCTCACTGTCATGACAACGCACACATACATTTCCAATGAGATCTCCACTAGTACTTATTTCATATTTCAAATATTTGTCTTTGTCTGCATTCACCGCAACAATGACTTGATCATGTGCACACACTTTCTTTGAATATTTCATCTTCACTTTTTTTGCAAGTAATTATCCTTCCAATGTACAAAAATACTTATTAAAAATATACGCATAAAAAAAGTTGAAAAATTTCTTGTCAAATAACTTATAAGTAAAAAAGTGTTACTAATAACATCATTTTTCTAATAGTAAAAATCACAAGTAACATATCTATATCATTCTCATTTCGCATTTCGAAACCATTAAATGTGAATTTTTATTGTTTTAAGTATATTTCATGTCATTTAAGAGATGTAAGAAAAAGGTTTAAAAAAATTTAATATTAAAAAAATATAGAAAGAAAAGTTCAAAAAAAGTTAAAAAATAAAATAAAATATAACTTCGAAAAAAGTACAAAATGGGGGAGGGGCCAAAAAGTTGGAGGAGGGGTATTGGGGCCCTTGGAGGTTGGAATCCTTGCTGGTTAGGGTCCTTGGTGGTTGGGGTCCTTGATGGTTGGAGTCCTTGGTGGTTGGGATATGGATATCAAAGGGATGTCGTATCATTGCCTAAAATGTGAACGACTCTATTAATTTCGACTTTATACATATTCCAATACTATGAAGTCCTTTTCAAAAGGTATTGTCTGGCAGTCTGCATCCCCTCAGATTTCACTCTGTTCGGAAATTTAAATAATTATTTTCAAGACATTCCTCCAAAAAAATATATACATCTTAGGGAGTCACCATTCTCTCAGATTTACCCTTAGTTGGTAAGCGATTAAAATTCCAACCCTTCACCGGTTTCATTCAATCCAAATAAAAAAATTATTCATATTATAGTCAATTGGATTTATAACCCTGTTACTACTTGATTTCTAAGGATTTTTCTGTAAGCGATTAAAATTTCAACCCTTTGAGCTGATCATATTCTGACAGGTTTGGATTTATCTTGTATATTCTTGTCCATGTATGAATTATGCAAATGAGGTACCTTTTGCTACCTGTCTAAGGATGAATAAATTAAGCGTAACCAGTATCTATTTTCATAGTTTAGTCCCTTGGGGCTTTAACTCTGTATAGTATAGCATTTGCTCGGAATATATATTGTTCTGGTCGGTTTATATGGTGTATCCCTAGTAGTTATAGGGTCATTACTATTCTCGATGCGCCCCGCAAGGTGTACGTCACTCAAAAGACGTTTTCTTCAGTGTCTCCAATTAATGAAATTGATTAAATCAATAGAAATTGATTAAATTTGGGCTTTTTTTAATTACAAATTTATACATTGTAAGCAATAGATTCATGTCCTATAAGAATTTAAAAATTTGTACTGGTTTATTATATTTATTTATACTAAGCCATCAAAATAATCACTTTCTCTGTTTTGAAGTTACATTTCTGATAAATAATTACGTTATATTGATTAATACTATACTAATAAATGACATTAGATTTAGTTTTGGCGCTTATAACTAACAAAATCATAGGCATCGCAGTAGTGCTGCCTAAGTAAAGAACGATGTTGGCACATTTGTATTGTTTTATTTCTTTTTTTCATACCAGGGCACTTCGTATCGAAGGAGTTGTCATAGAAACTTCGAAAAGGGCTCCTTCGATTGGAAATTGGAATGGCTAGTGCCCTTTTTAATAGTCGAAAGTTATTGGAAGACAATTAACACCCCTTCCACGCCTACCATTTTCCCAAACACATCCAATCAAAATTTTGAGATAGCCATTTTGTTCAACGTAGTTGATTTCCAGGTAGAAATTATGTTTTTGAGGAGGACACTCCCCCCAGCCCTCAGGGCAAGGGTTGTAAGTTATGCCTTGGGGGTATATACGATTTTATAGAGAGCGTTGTCGCAGAAACTTCAAAAAAGGCTCATTCGATTGGAAATTGAAAGGGCTAGTGCCTTTTTTAATACTCGAAACTGACTGGAGGACAACTACCCCCCTCTCAAGCCCACCATTTCCCCAAACACATCCAATCAAAATTTTGAGATAGCCATTTCGTTCAACGTAGTTGATTTCCAAATAGAAATTATGTTTTGAGGAGGACACTCCACCCACAGCCTTCAGGGCAAGGGTTGCAAGTTATGCCCTGGGGACATATAAAATTTTCATTGAAAGCGTTGTCGTAGAAACTTATAAAGAATGAAGCGTTGTCGTAGAAGCATAAAAACTTATTTTTTTCAAAAAGTTTTTTTGGTTAATATATAACAAAAGATAATTAAGAAGGTGATACAAGTAAAATAATTAGGCCTAGATTTTCGGCTTCAATTCCGTAAATCTTTATTCATCGAAAGATAAACAATAAAAAGCAACTGAAAGCAACCAGGAAACAGTGTTAAAAGAACTGTAAATAAAAAAAAACACCGCATTGTACTGTGTACTTTAGATATGTAAACTCCGTTCAAATGATTCTATATAGTTTTATTATCACTTCATTGTTTTATTATTCCTTTCTTGTTTTTTTAGATTTCTGCTATTCTCCTCTTTTTCCGTTTATACAAGTTAGCATATACAAAGCCAAAGTATTCGTGATTTATTCTTTTTTTGCCATACTTTATCAATTAAAAGTTTTGCCACTCATTATGTCCTCATTAAGTATATATATATATATATATATATATATATATATATATATTATATATATATATATATATATATATATATATATATATATATATATATAATATATATATATATATATTATATATATATATATATTATATATATATATATATATATATATATATATATATATATATATATATATATATATATATATATATATATATATATATATATATATATATATCAAGTTTGGTTAATGCCGCTTTTCATCAACTATTATTTTTATGTTGGTATTCTCTTTGAGTGAAATCATCTCTGGATATCTCACTTTCGGATATACACCATCAGCAATGTTGAATGGTTTCGGTGGTCCGAAGGAATTTAATCTCTCACTGTCATGACAACGCACACATACATTTCCAATGAGATCTCCACTAGTACTTATTTCATATTTCAAATATTTGTCTTTGTCTGCATTCACCGCAACAATGACTTGATCATGTGCACACACTTTCTTTGAATATTTCATCTTCACTTTTTTTGCAAGTAATTATCCTTCCAATGTACAAAAAATACTTATTAAAAATATACGCATAAAAAAAGTTGAAAAATTTCTTGTCAAATAAACTTATAAGTAAAAAAAGTGTTACTAATAACATCATTTTTCTAATAGTAAAAATCACAAGTAACATATCTATATCATTCTCATTTCGCATTTCGAAACCATTAAATGTGAATTTTTATTGTTTTAAGTATATTTCATGTCATTTAAGAGATGTAAGAAAAAGGCTTAAAAAAATTTAATGTTAAAAAAATATAGAAAGAAAAGTTCAAAAAAAGTTAAAAAATAAAATAAAATATAACTTCGAAAAAAGTACAAAATGGGGGAGGGGCCAAAAATTGGAGGAGGGGTATTGGGGCCCTTGGAGGTTGGAATCCTTGCTGGTTAGGGTCCTTGGTGGTTGGGGTCCTTGATGGTTGGAGTCCTTGGTGGTTGGGATATGGATATCAAAGGGATGTCGTATCATTGCCTAAAATGTGAACGACTCTATTAATTTCGACTTTATACATATTCCCAATACTATGAAGTCCTTTTCAAAAGGTATTGTCTGGCAGTCTGCATCCCCTCAGATTTCACTCTGTTCGGAAATTTAAATAATTATTTTCAAGACATTCCTCCAAAAAAATATATACATCTTAGGGAGTCACCATTCTCTCAGATTTACCCTTAGTTGGTAAGCGATTAAAATTCCAACCCTTCACCGGTTTCATTCAATCCAAATAAAAAAATTATTCATATTATAGTCAATTGGATTTATAACCCTGTTACTACTTGATTTCTAAGGATTTTTCTGTAAGCGATTAAAATTTCAACCCTTTGAACTGATCATATTCTGACAGGTTTGGATTTATCTTGTATATTCTTGTCCATGTATGAATTGTAAGCGTAACCAGTATCTATTTTCATAGTTTAGTCCCTTGGGGCTTTAACTCTGTATAGTATAGCATTTGCTCGGAATATATAATGTTCTGGTCGGTTTATATGGTGTATCCCTAGTAGTTATAGGGTCATTACTATTCTCGATGCGCCCCGCAAGGTGTACGTCACTCAAAAGACGTTTTCTTCAGTGTCTCCAAATTAATGAAATTGATTAAATCAATAGAAATTGATGAAATTTGGGCTTTTTTTAATTACAAATTTATACATTGTAAGCAATAGATTCATGTTCTATAAGAATTTAAAAATTTGTACTGTTTATTATATTTATTTATACTAAGCCATCAAAATAATCACTTTCTCTGTTTTGAAGTTACATTTCTGATAAATAATTACGTTATATTGATTAATACTATACTAATGAATGACATTAGATTTAGTTTTTGCGCTTATAACTAATAAAATCATAGGCAGCGCAGTAGTGCTGCCTAAGTAAAGAACGATGTTGGCACATTTGTATTGTTTTATTTCTTTTTTTCATACCAGGGCACTTCGTATCGAAGGAGTTGTCATAGAAACTTCGAAAAGGGCTCCTTCGATTGGAAATTGGAATGGCTAGTGCCCTTTTTAATAGTTGAAAGTGATTGGAAGACAATTAACACCCCTTCCACGCCTACCATTTTCCCAATCACATCCAATCAAAATTTTGAGATAGCCATTTTGTTCAACGTAGTTGATTTCCAGGTAGAAATTATGTTTTTGAGGAGGACACTCCCCCTCAGCCCTCAGGGCAAGGGTTGTAAATTATGCCTTGGGGGTATATACGATTTTTATAGAGAGCGTTGTCGCAGAAACTTCAAAAAAGGCTCATTCGATCGGAAATTGAAAGGGCTAGTGCCCTTTTTAATACTCCAAACTGACTGGAGGACAACTACCCCCCTCTCAAGCCCACCATTTTCCCAAACACATCCAATCAAAATTTTGAGATAGCCATTTCGTTCAACGTAGTTGATTTCCAGATAGAAATTATGTTTTTGAGGAGGACACTCCACCCACAGCCTTCAGGGCAAGGGTTGTAAGTTATGCCCTGGGGGCATATAAAATTTTCATTGAAAGCGTTGTCGTAGAAACTTATAAAGAATGAAGCGTTGTCGTAGAAGTATAAAAACTTATTTTTTCAAAAAGTTTTTTTGATTAATATATAACAAAAGATAATTAAGAAGGTGATACACGTAAAATAATTAGGCCTAGATTTTCGGCTTCAATTCCGTAAATCTTTATTCATCGAAAGATAAACAATAAAAAGCAACTGAAAGCAACCAGGAAACAGTGTTAAAAGAACTGTAAAATAAAAAAAAAACACCGCATTGTACTGTGTACTTTAGATATGTAAACTCCGTTCAAATGATTCTATATAGTTTTATTATCACTTCATTGTTTTATTATTCCTTTCTTGTGTTTTTTTAGATTTCTGCTACTCTCCTCTTTTTCCGTTTATACAAGTTAGCACATACAAAGCCAAAATATTCGTGATTTATTCTTTTTTTTGCCATACTTTATCAATTAAAAGTTTTGCCACTCATTATGTCCTCATTAAGTATATATATATATATATAATATATATATATATATATATATATATATATATATATATATATATATATATATAATATATATATATATATATATATATATATATATATATATATATATATATATATATATATATACCTTGGAAATCCAGGTATCATATATCGTGTAACTTCTTTAGAATATAACGGTTAAATAATTACAAACTGGGGTTAACGTACTATTAATGGCGGTTCATTGGTAAAAAACCTTTGCCAGAAAGAATTAGGTTGAAGTATAGTTCCAAAATCATTCTTAAGATAGTCAAATGCTGGCGAAGAATATTGGCACATTTCGTCTTATATCTACGTAATTTTGGACGCAATTTTAAGATAAATCATGAAATTTGTTGGTATGACGATATAAATGGCCCTTGCATGGTGTGGAGAAACTACTAAATGCTGAGAAGAACAAAAAAAAAGAATAATCTTTTAAAATCACAAATGAACAATAAATATTTTCTGAAAAGCAGGCCCTAATATTATATTTTCCGCTAAAAATGTCAGAATAGTTTTATCTTCAGAATGTAGAAAATTTTTAGATTATAGAAAAAAATAATAATAATATAATAATAATCGCTGGGTTATACTCCGAAACGATACTGCGCCTAAAACACAAATCTAGTAATGTCTAATGAGACATACCTGACAAAAATAATTAGTTCTAGGCCCCTTCCGTACCTGGAACAGTTTCCATGCAGGCAGCCCACCTAAACCAACATGGATAAAATACAAACATCAAAACAAATGAAACAATTAACAGTTTTGGGTTTCTTTGCATTGGTCTTTTCCAACGGAAAAGAACATCGTTTCATTTAAACCTGATATTGTCAAGATATTTCTATAATTACTTTTTTTAATTACAACAGTAATTGTCTACATTTTGACTAAAATGTTTGAAGAAATAAAGAAATGCAAGATATTAAATTTAAACTTTTTGGGAAAGATGTTCAAACTAAGTAAAAAGGGTCGGATTTATAAAGCCCTCCTAAACAACGAATCATGTGGTCAAAGCCTATTGGAGAGATATAATTTCTACCCATTCCAAGGTTGTAAACCAGATCTTCGTCCGAACGTCTCGGAAACAAGAGCGCGTCCTGCGCGCGTCAAGTTATCTACTCGTTGCTGAGAGTTGAGCATTAAATGTGATATTTTGAACTGTGATAAACGTTAATTAGATTTAGAAGACTATGCATTAATGTACCCCGTACGGTGTACCTACAATGGCATGTAGGTTCGTAGTTGTGGTACTAATGCTACAATTTTCTGAAGTCATGCCTAGTTCAATTGTTCGTGATCCTTATGAATCTAGTGACAGTGATTATGACAATGATTATCTACCTTTACCTGGGACTTATGTACCCTCTAATTGTTCAACATGTGTGGGTAGAGAAGAACTTAGAAGGAGAAATTTAGAAGTGATTAAGGATCAGATTTTATCGAAGTTGGGGCTAACAACTACCCCTAATATGACAGGAAGAAAACCCCCGCGTATACCGCCGATTCATAAGCTAATGGATATGTATGGTATGCAGGGTGATGCACCAGCCCACCCAGGAGTATTTTATGATGATGAAATTGATGATTTCCATGCAAGAACAGAAAAAATAATAGTAATTGCTCAACCCGCAAGTGAGTTTTTTTCCTTTTTTGCAATTTGAAAAATCAAAGATGAATTCTGACATAGAAAGTGTAGCCAGGCAAAGATTTTTAATTATGATAGTTTTTGGCCTATAAAAACGTAATCCAGGCACGCAAACATGCGCGTACGTGTAAATTTATTTCAGGCGAGGTATAGAAAAATTTGCAAAAAAATAAAATAAAAGGCTGTTTTGATGCATCTGTTAGGCTGTGGTAAAGGATTTCTTTTTTTTTTTTATTTAAGAAAATAGAAGAGGAGGTTTGATAACAAAAAAATAGCCAGACAAAGATTTGAAGTTTTTGTTTTTGGTTTTTGGTTTAGGAAAATGCATGTAGTCATCAGAAGGAATAGTTTCCCTAAAGTTTATTCTTGGAGGGGTTCCAACCAGATACGTAGGTAAGATTCTATTTCATGTGTTGCACAGAAAAATTTGCTAAAAAAGAGAGAAAAGGCCATTTTAATTTTTTGGCTAGACTGTGAAAACAATTTAAAAAATGTGTGTATTTCAGGGAGGGCCCGGGAGTCCCCATTACTTATGTATACCTGGGTGTGAAACACTTGTTTTTCCAGCTTTGCTGCCTAAACCAGAAGTGTGAAAATTAAATACAAGCTACAAGCATTGGGACTGGAAATGCCCCTAAGGTCTGTGATACTTTCGTGATTTTCTCTATCATTAATTACATTTCAAAATAATTTGCTGTTTTTTCTTACTGGTACTTGTCTATTATAGCGTCCACGCCAAAGAACTGAAGTTAGGGTAATCATAATGAAATATACCAAAATATGATGAAAATTTAGTACTTTAGTAAAAAAAAAATAAGGAAACTATTTGCATAGAATTATGAAAAGCACACTGCCCAGAACGCATTATATTTAACAACTAACCTAACCAACTCTATATATTAAATATTTAATTAAAAAATATCTGTATGATGGTTTATCTCACTCAGGATAAGTTGATTATCTCCGAGCACACACATAAAATCGGTTTTATTATAGATTACGAACAAAATGTGGTCGCTGTAATAGACAAGTACCTTCTTACTTTTTTTCAACCATGCCGTTCCTTTCAAGTTTAAGGTACTGGTTCATTACGCGGGCACCGCAAAGAAGTCAACTTTGGTTAATGCTAATGAAATAAAATAAAATAAATGTATAATAGTTTAAAAACAAATTTGGGCTATATATTTGCCCGTTAAGGGGGGGGATAAAGCATAGCATATATTAAATATGTAACCTAACCAAACCTAGGTACTTTTCCCTCCTTAAACTCCAAAAAACAATCATTTAATTATTGTAACTCATTGAGATACCACGGCTTTGCAATCATTTATCTATAGTGGTCTCTTGCAAATAGCCCGTTTGACGGGTTTCGTGACTGGTTTCCTTGATACAGTCTAAAACGGTGGGCCCGCATAATGCACCAGTACCAAATTTAGTTCTTGGGTACGGCTCTGGCCTGAACATTTGCTGTACTTGATGTCGATGGTGCCTGAGCTCCCTTTGGTCTCACGACTTGCCTTTTGGTAATAATTCCTATAGTCTTCTAAGCCTTAGGAATAAGGAAGGAGTACCAATAGATAAGTGAAAACAGCTTTTAAGAGATTAAATTACGCTCTGGATCAGTTTCCTGATAGTTTCATTCACCCAACCCAACTACTTTCCTAGACAGCGCAAATGGACAGGATCCTTAAGACTCAAGACACTCGTCACGAATTTTACTTCATTTATTTCCGATGGCTCAACACTACTACTACTGCAACTAATAAAAACTCACTGAAGCACCAAGCCGTCTGGGGCCAATACAGATACATACGCTCGTCCCCCATCCCAATTTGGGGCCTACAGATATCTCCTGAGGCCTGCAAGCATCAAGGAGGCACACTTGTGCCTCTATAAAGAGGCGACCCACCACAATGTTAAGCGATTTCAGGTCCTAGAGGTCGCAGAGAGACGGCGGTAATCGCATTTTGTAGCCCAAGCTCAAACTAAGAAACTTGCAAAATTTCATCCTCCTCCGACTTTATCTTCATGGGGTAAACTGGGCCAGAAGTTTGGACCCTCCCACCACAGCCCCCCTTTAACGTTGTCCGATTGGGCTGAAATTTAGAAGTTAAGCTTTCCTAGGGCCCGGGAGCTTATCTTAGTTACAAGGTCGAACCTTAAAACGTACAGGGATTAGGAGGCAAAGTTGGGGGGCTGCCGCCCCCCAAACCCCCCGCTTTCGCAGCCTTTAAATAAAAAAAAAAGTTTTTTAAACTGAAAGTAAGGAGCGACATTAAATCTTAAAACGAACAGAAATTATTCCGTATATGAAAGAGGCTGTGCCCTCCTCAACGCCTCGCTCTTTACGCTAAAGTTTGACTTTCTCACAACTCTTTTTTAAACAATAAAAACTTTAGCGTAAAGAGCGAGGCGTTGAGGAGGGCACAGCCTCTTTCATATACGGAATAATTTCTGTTCGTTTTAAGATTTAATGTCGCTCCTTACTTTCAGTTTAAAAAACTTTTTTTTTATTTAAAGGCTGCGAAAGCGGGGGGTTTGGGGGGCGGCAGCCCCCCAACTTTGCCTCCTAATCCCTGTACGTTTTAAGGTTTCGACCTTGTAACTCAGCCTCTTTAACTCTTTAGAAAACGTAGTTTTTTTCAAATAATTTCTTAATGAGTCCATAAACCATGCGGACAAACTTCAAATGTACAATTAGCTCTAAAACTATGGGCTTGTGTAGTTGGTGACATACGAGACAAATTGAAAATAAGCCGAAAATATGCAATTTGAATGGTACTTATAAGGACAAAATAAGAACATTAATATAAGGAAATATGGAATAATATAATAGAATACAATGGAACAATATATGGAATAATTTAAGGAATAATATAATGAAACAAGGGAAAAGGTAAGGAAGAATGACGATGGCTAGGCCATGTCGGTACTTGTCCATTAGCTGGAACCCACGCGATACATTGAATACGGAAGATGCTTAAGAAACTTGTCAAACGGGTTCCTTTCAATAGAGAATTGGATTGCAAACCATGGCTTGTCATTGCGTTTACAATATTTAAACTTTTTTTGTTTTTGTTTTTTTTTTTTTTTTGGGGGGGGGGGGGGGGGTTAGAGGGGGAAAAGGTACATGGGTTAGGTTACGCATTTAATATATGCTAGGCTTTGCCCCCCTACCCCTTCCCACCCCCCTAATGTGTAGAAATATAGCCCAAATTTGATTTTAAAACTATTATATCTTCCTTTTGTTTTATTTCATTAGCATTAACCAAACTTGACTTCTTGCGTGGGCTCCAGCTAATTGACAAGTACCGCCATGTTTTACGGATGAGGGATGAGAGACTCTCATCATTTGCACTTTTTGGTCATTCGCCTGGAGCCACACGAAAAACGGGTCGTCCCCGAACAAGAAAGGATTTAGAATAAATCGGGACTTAATGGAAAGGAAAAAAAGAGAGAAGCTCTGAACAGATTGGGGCGGAGCATAAGCGTGCGCAGCTCTGTTGACCTCAGGTGGCTTGCCGCTGCAATGAGCTATTGGTAGTTTTATTAAAATAGTAGTATTTTTTGCATATAGTAGTACAGTGGAGTCGTTAGAACCAGGGTTGCCACCCGTAGTGATTTTTCACTATTTCTAGTCAGCACATAAATCACTAGATAATTGAAGAAAATCAATAAAATCTAGTGTCTTTTTCTCACTAGGTGGCAACCCTGTTTGAAACGCCAAAAGATGTGGGGTTTAATAGAGGATCACAAACATATTTTTGAATTATTAATAATAGATAAATGGCAAATTTTAGCCCAATCAAATTTAGCCAAATTTTTCAAAGAAATTTGGATTCTCCTCAAAAATTAACGAATCACATTTCTTAAAAAAAAAACTAAAAAAAGTTTTGACTGAAAAAGCCTTTGAAACAGTTTTGCCACTGTTTCCAAATTTGTCAGGGTTTTCCCGAATTTTCCCAAAAGAAACTTAGGTTATTCTCAAAATTACGAAAATTAAAGAACGGTATTTCATGCTAACATTTAAGTATTTACGAACACTATTTTCGGGGAGACTTCAGAGAACCAATTTTCCTTTTTGAGTAATTCAAGAAAAGCCCAAGTCTCAGGGTCAGTATTTCCGCTATTTTGAAAACTTTCAGGATTTACCCCAAGTTTCCCCCAAAAAAATTCGGATTTTTTTTTGGGAAATTAACCTTAACAAACATTAACGAATCCCGGTTTGTGTTCACATCGGAGTATTTACGAACGTATATGTGGACGTATTTACGACATATATGTGTGTATATGTGGACATTGAACTCCTCTTCAAGTATTTACGAACATTATTTTCGGGGAGACTTCAGAGAACCAATTTTCCTTTTTGAGTAATTCAAGAAAAGCCCAAGTCTCAGGGTCAGTATTTCCGCTATTTTGAAATTTTTTAGGATTTACCCCAAATTTCCCCAAAAGGAATTCGGATTTTTCTTGGAAATTAACCTTAACAAACATTAACGAATCCCGTTTTGTGTTCACATCGAAGTATTTACGAACGTTATATGTGGACATTAAACTCCTCTTTGGGGAAAATTCAGGGAAACTTTGAATTTTTTTTATTTAGGAAATTCCTGGATCAATTTTTTCACTATTTTCAAATTTTCCAGGATTTGCCCAAACTTCCCCCTCCCCCCCCAAAAAAAAATTGGGCTCTCCTCAAAAATTAGCAGCAATTAAAATTTACGAAAAATATTTTCATGTTAACATTCAAGTATTTATGAACGTTAATTTTTGGGGAGATTTCGGAGAACCGAATCTCTTTCTTGGAAACTCCCAACATTGGGGAAAATGGAAATTTAACCTAATCTACTCTAAATAGCAAATAAAATTGTCTCCTAGATTACCCCCCCCCGCCCCTAGATCTGTAAAAATTCCTTTTTTGTACTTTCATCAAAATAAAATTTAATAGGCAAGTCCTTTGTTTTCCTATATTTCTAAGAATTAGCGTTCCTGGGGTGTAGTCCTTCCAAAGAGCTCTTGGTGTGGGTTTAAATTACTAGTGAAGCCTGTGTTTAAAATAATATTAAACGAAATTTATAATATAATAATAACATAGATCAAGATTGGGATATTTGAAGGCACGTCTGTATTTAAAAAATTTCAAGGCTGCAGCATTCAACTTTCGATGCTCGAACTTTGATACTAGTTATAGATGGCGAGTCGCTACAAACAGGAAAATAATCAACGAAGCAAGTATTAAATTCAATTAAATTCAAGTATAAGTCTTAAAACAAGTGCAAAAAACGATATTTCTACCCGTACTTCAAAGGTATGAGTTGAAGGGAGGAAGGTTGCTACCATCCTCAAAGAGCGAGTGATTCTATATACAAAGATTCATACATTAACCAAACTCATATAATTAAGGAGCGAGGAATTTCAAAGTTTGGGTAGTTGGTTTTTTCTATAGTAGTTCCACAATCTTTAAAATTTTAAAAAAGACATAATTTGAATTGCTGTGACTTCATCAACAGAATTCTAAAAGTCGATGAATTCTGCTTAGGTATTACCATCATCATACTGAAAATGGAATTGCTAAAAATAACCTGATGAATCGTTTAGATATAGCAAAGTTTTTACTGTAAAAGACTGCCATAGGGAAGAGGGTGAGGAGGGGGGAGGGCTGATAGTATCCCACCAGGGAAATAAGATAAAATGATTTGAAAGAGGAATATGACAAATACTCTCAATTAACTTCTGGTAAAAACAAAATTGCTAGTAGAACCTGACAGTAGAATGTAAAGTCACTGAAAGCCACTCAGTTCCTTTGAAGCCAATCCGCCCGGAAAGTCACTCTTGAATTTATGTGTTCTTTATTAGAGCCCTGAAAATTAGCATTAGTACACGAAGGGACTAACGATTTGAACTAAATCAGTACTTAAATATATTTGATAAAATACTTAAGCATCAAAAATTATGGACTTCTTTTCACTAAAAGAATTAATCAAACAGTTTGTGGTAACGAACTGTAAGTAAGGAGCGACCCGGCTCAATGGTAACCGAAACTCTAGAAAATGGGTTTTTGATACCAATAGATACATCAAAAGAATCAGATTTCAATGCTGATTTCAAATATATAACTTTCAAATATATAACTTTTTGCTACCCATCAAAAGTTACGCGCCTGAGAAAATTTGGCTGATTTTCAAAAAAAAGGGGGAAAGACCCCCTAAAAGCTATAGAACCTTAATGAAAATCACACCATCATATTCAGCGTATCAGAGAACCCTACTGTAGAGGTTTCAAGCTCCTATCTACAAAAATGTGGAATTTTGCATTTTTTGCCACAAGAAAGATCACGGATGCGTGTTAATTTGTTTTTTTGTTTGTTTTTTTTTCCCAGGGGTGATCGTATCGACCCAGTGGTCCTAGAATATCGTGGGAGGGCTCATTGGAACGGAAATTAAAAGTTCTAGTGCCCTTTTTAAGTGACCAAAAAAAATGGAGGGCAACTAGGCCCCCTCCCACGCTTATTTTTTTCCCAAAGTCACCTGATCAAAATTTTGAGATAGCCATTTTGTTCAGCATGGTCGAAAATATGATAAATATGTCTTTTAGGATGACTTAATCCCTCAAAGTCCCCAGGGGGAGGGCTAAAAGTTATGAGCTTTACCCAATGTTAACATATAGTATTGGTTATTGGGAACTATACAGAAGTTTTCAGGAGGTTTTTTTTTCTGGTAGTGGGAGGGAAGGGTGGGTCGGGGGTTATGTTGGAGGATTTGTCCATGAAGGAAGTTTTCATGGGGGAAGGGAAATTGCCATGAAGGGGGCGCCGGACTTGCCAGCATTATTTATTGGTTATGGGAAGTATACAGACATTTTCAGGAAGGATTTTTTTTCTGGAGGGGGGGGGGGGCTAGAGGAGGGGGTTACTCTGGAGAATCTTTCCGTGGAGGATGTTTCTTTGGGGTAAGGGACATTTCTATGAAGGGGGTGCCGGATTTCCAAGCATTATTTAAAAAACGATCAGAAATTAAATTAAAAAAAACAAGTTTTTTCAACTGAAAGTAAGAAGGAACATTAGAACTTAAAACGAACAGAAATTATAACGTATGTGAGGGGGTTCTCCCCCAAGTCAATACCTCGCTCTTTACGCTACAGTTTTTTTTAGTGCTTTCAAAAGAGCTATCTATTCTAATTAAACGGCCTTTGTGATTCAGGGGTTTGTGAATCAATTTTTTTTTAACTTTTAACGTAAAGAGCGTGGTATTGACTAAGGGGAGAACCCCCTCATATACGTAATAACATATACGTAATAAAAAACACAATAAAAAAACAACCGATACGGCTCAATAGTAATCGAAACTTTTAAAAACGGAATTTTGATGTCAATAAATGTATCAAAAGAATGTGTTTATAATGCTGATTCTAAATATATAAATTTTATTAAGTTTCGTATTACTCATCAAAGGCTACGAGCCTGAGAAAATTTACTCGATTTTTTAAAGGGGGGGGGAATATCCCCTACAAGTGAAAGAATTTTAATGAAAATCCCACCGTCAGATTCAGCGTATCAGAAAACCCTATTACATAGGTTTCAAGCTCATATCTGCAAAAATCTGCAACTTTGTATTTTTTGCCAGAAGAAAAATATACGAATATAGAAGTTAGTTACGTAAGTTAATTTGTAAAGACATCCATTTAGCAAAAGAAAAGTAAAATTTTATGCAAATTTTGTTTACTTATTCAATGACGGTTAGCAAAAATAAAAGCTGCATTAACTAAAAAAACGATCAGAAATTAAATTAAAAAAAACAAGTTTTTTAAACTGAAAGTAAGGAGCGACAATAAAACTTAAAACGAACAGAAATTATTCCGTATATGAAAGGGGCTGTCCCCTCCTCAACGCGCTCTTTACGCTAAAGTTTGACTCTGTCTCACAACTTTATTTTTTAAAACAATAAAAAACTTTAGCGTAAAGAGCGAGGCGTTGAGGAGGGGACAGCCCCTTTCATATACGGAATAATTTCTGTTCGTTTTAAGTTTTATTGTCGCTCCTTACTTTCAGTTTAAAAAACTTGTTTTTTTTAATTTAATCCCAGTTTAGATCATGGTCATATCAACTCATAAAGGTGGCATTAAATTTTTGTGTGTGAGATCGAAGTGATCGACCTTTGAAGATTTTCAGTCCACAATATTGTAGGACCCTGGGGCCTGGACCCTACCTTGCTCCTTCCAGCCCAGTAAATTCAGAAATGTTTTACCTGACATAACTTGTAATTGTTCTCGGATCAGTTCTTCGATAATCAGCTGACTGCCTGAGAACAAAGCCCGGCAATCTTTTGTTTCGCTTATATACATTCTAAGACCACACTGGCTATACATGACGTATGAAACAAAGAAACGAGAGGATATAATAAATGAAAAATAAAATCAAATAGGTGAGAAAAAACGAGGATTTTGTCAACCAGTAGGAAAATATAAGGATGTATCTTTTCTCTTCTTATAGAGTTCACTTCAAAAGGTCAGATTGTGTTTCTTGTTTTTCATGAGCACTGAAGACGACTTGGGGGGGGGGGGGTCCTTGTCGAAATATTTGCTGGTTTTCGTCCCTATATTTTGCTACTGGTGGTCAAAATCCTCGTTTTTTCTCACCTATTTGATTTTATTTTTCATTTATTATATCCTTTCTTTTCTTTGTTTCATACGTTTCGCTTATAATGTGGATCATTTTTTGGAATCGAATAATCAAAGGTTTCTTTGACATTTGCAATTTTTTCGGTCTATTAAAGCTCGGATCTGCC
The DNA here is from genome assembly GCA_027921565.1 of Artemia sinica. Classification (NCBI taxonomy): domain Eukaryota; kingdom Metazoa; phylum Arthropoda; class Branchiopoda; order Anostraca; family Artemiidae; genus Artemia; species Artemia sinica. The sequence continues at coordinate 4,393,512 of CM051274.1, forward strand.
TCCCCCAACCCTTCCTCAAGTTATTAATTATGCACATGATGCATCTTTTTGAACTAGTCGTTTTTTCGACGTAACATCTTTAAATAGGTGTTGTTTAATTAGTAGTACTAGTCGTTACACAGGGATCCTTTAAGTATTGTAGCTGGAGGGTTGAAAACCAGACGACGGGGTTCAACCCCATTCGTTTCATAAATTCAACCTCTTTTGAATCTTGATTAATAAGGGATTATTTAGTAAATCTTCTTAAACTACTTACATCTCTTAGAGTTATCGGTAGTCTTAGAGAAATAGGTCTTTTGTAGTTTTACTACTGATAAAAGTCTTTTGCTCATGTCTATATAAAGCATTTTGCTATTGTCTATTTGCTCTGGTAAATATTTGTTCTCTTATCTAAGTCTTTGTTGCCCTATTGTGGTTCAGCTTGATATTCTAAGTCGATGCTAAATTTATAGATTGGAAAAAATTATAATTAGAAAAGCATTTGGATCAATAAACGGCCAAATTTTGGCGTAACGTCATATTTTGGGGTTTATGCTCAATCCAATAGTCATTTCACATGTTTTTTTTACACCTCCCTTATTTTCCAAATTTATACATTGAAAAAAAAAAAAAAAAAAAATCAGAAAAGCACTTGGATCAATAAACGGCCATATTTTGCCGTAACGTTTCCATATTTTTGGTTTTATGCTCAATCCAGTAGTCATTTCTTATGTTTTTTATACCTCCCTTATTTTCCAAATTTATAGTGAAAAAGAAAATTACAAAACATTTGGATCAATAAACGGCCAAATTTTGCCGTAACGTTGCCATCAAAAGTGACAAGAAACTTTTTCTTGAAACTGGCATACGGTACTAACATTTTCTGCTATATATAAAAAAAAAAAAAAAAAAAAAAAAAATATAGCCCAAATTTGTTTCTAAACTATTATATATTAATCCTATTTTATTTTATTTCATTAGCATTAACCAAACTTGACTTCTTTCGTGTGTTAGATATAATGCACAAGTACCAATTTTTCTTTATAGAACCGAAAAATACCTAAGATATGGCGTGTCAGTGGGGGGGGGGGTATCTAGAATTATAAAAATGAATAATAACCACAAAATAATTCCCAAATTTCCAAATAAAAATGTGTAATAAATTTCTACCTCTTCAACTATTCAAATATTATGCCAAAAGTCAGTTTCTTTACACTATTCGATTGTGGAGATTTTGAACAATATATATTGTAAAATCTGTTTTTCTTTTCATGGCCCTGCAATCCAAAGCGATTGTCAATCGATAATACCTTTGTTTAAGGTTATACCTACAGCAAAGTTTACTTAACCCTTTAGCATAGAAAATTACGTACGTTATGTGAAAGCCTTTGGTTAGGTTGGCCCAGGATCTTACAAATAGGGTTTTTAAGCGTTGAGAAATTTGAAGATAGGACGGAACAAAATTTATTCTTCAGGATATATAAAGGCTTACGGTAAGGTTAGTTTACGAATGGTTGGGAGGATAGATGGATGGTTTACAGTACGGGAGACTTCTAGTTTGTTTTGTGCGGTTCTATTTAACCTCCCTGTCTCTTTGGCATCAAGCCATAACGTCACTTCAAAAGAACAAATTTAGTCAAAGAGGCTGGATGGTTCACATGATTTATAATGTTTACATTGAGCTTCATCCCTCCACAAGGGTGCTTATAAAACCCCCGTAGCCTTTTAAAAGATTTTCCTGCTACTATATATAGAAAAACAGTACAAAACGGGTTTTTTTGGTTGAAAAGTATTGTGGATGCCCAAGCTTATAAACTAAAGTCGTTGTAAGAGGCTGACATCTTTATGATCTTAGGGTTGTATAGGTCATGTTTCTAATTAATAAGATATGCTGTTGCCAACTCAAGCTACTGTATTACTTTAAGACTTAATTTTTATGGAGTCTCCCTTGTTTCTAGGCGATTGGGTATCCTACCCAGGTGCGAGAGATATAACCAATGTTTGGCCTAGCATAATTATACATTTAGGTACAGGTGAACGGAGGAGTGGCGACATTAACCATAGCAAAATTAGCAGTTTGACATTAACAGCCTACTGAAAAATTATTGCTTTGAAAAAAGGCTCTCCAGAACTTTTTAACAACTTAGCTAATTGTGACTTGTACATGTATAAGGGGATATAAGAAAGACTTGTTTTGATTATATCTTGAGCTGTTCTATATTATGGTTTCTTATATGGGCACTTGATGGTTACCTTGCCTTTATTAGCTGCAATTTGATACTTTATTTAGTGTTTGTAAGGTTGTTTCGACCGTAGAGATTGAAGAAAATAGAGGCCAGTTTCTGCCAAATCTCGTGGAAAGGTTCTATCTTTAATCTGGGGTCTCGTTAACTTTTAGGATATAATAAATAGCACAGCCTGGTGTTTCTATCTCTCTATTTTTAGTATTTTTTCTATCTTCCATTTTTACTATTTTCTTCATTTCCTGTTCTCTTTCTTTCTGTTTTTTGTTTTGTTTCTACTATTTTTCTATCTATGTCTTTCTGTTTTCCGATTTTCCGATTTTGTTTTGTTTTGTTTTTCCGATTTTGTTTTGTTTCTACTATTTTTCTATCTATGTCTTTCTGTTTTCCGATTTTCCGATTTTGTTTTGTTTTGTTTTTCCGATTTTGTTTTGTTTCTACTATTTCCTATCTATGTCTTTCTGTTTTTCCGATTTTCCGATTTTTGTTTTGTTTTGTTTTTCCGATTTTGTTTTGTTTCTACTATTTTCTATCTATGTCTTTCTGTTTTACGATTTTCACTGCTTTCTATTCTTTTCCTATCTTCGTGGTTTTACCAGAGTTCTTAGGTATAACTACTGAAAAAAAATCATCCTAAAAAAGTTTTCAAAAAAAGTGAAGACCTATATTTAAAGCCAAATGAGCAGATGTAAGGTATATAATAATTTAGTCTTAAAGAACAGGAATTACTTTCAATTAATAAATGAGACCCAATTGGACTGAAATTAAAATGAATAATCAAACAAAAAACAGAGAAGTAAGAGAGACTGCAATGGATGAAAAAATTAATCCTAAAACAAATAGAAATTATAGGGGTAATCATCTGGGTAAACTTAAAACGACGAGAAGCTGACAAAAGAATTAAGCTAATGTCTGACAGAGCACGACAAAAAATCGCTTGTGAAAAAAATAGTTCGCGGGCGAAACAAGAATCGCTTCTCAATTCACGCTGAAGGCGATTTTTTAAGCTTTAATTGAAAGATGTGCATTGAATTGGATTTAGTTATAACCCATTGAAAATACAATAACGAACGAAGTATAAAAAAAAGAAGAAGAAAAGAAAAAACAAAAGCAAAAGAAAAAGACGGATAATAACAAATAAAAAAAAAATTAAAATTCATAGAATAATCGCACTATAGCATAATAATAAACCAAAACTACAGAACAAGCACACAAGCCTAATAAATAAACCAAACAATTATACAGTATATGTAACAATCACAAAAACAGTAGACGTGAAAAATATATTGGTTTGAAAGGGAACACAATGGGGGTCCATTTATTCCCCTATTGTAAGCTGAAATGCATATTGCCGATGGCAGCATTGGGTCAATTAAACCATATTTCCTATTGGCCCAAGAATTACTAGTATTATATTATAAACATTCAATTGGCCAGACGTAAGCCTACAATATATACTAATATAAACAGAGGGAATCGGAGATTTTCAGCAAATAGCTTGTGATGTTTTTTTTTCCTTTATTTATGAAAAGCTAGGCTACTCATTTCAAAGATTAAACAAATACCAAATATATTATTTGATTCTGACAAATTTTTTCTGATTTTTATCTGATTACCACCTCTTTCCATGTATTTTCTTTGATTCCCCGGTCCTTGTATTCTTTACAGCGTATATCATACATCGCAATATAAGATCTAATGCTTATTATTAATTTTAAAACTTTCACACTCTTTTTTCATTAAAAAATATCGCCTCGTTACACGACTTTTACAACTTCAAGTTGAAGCTCGGTGAAGCAATTTTCGCTTGACGAAGCAATATTCGTGTTCTGTCGGAATAAGCTCTAGGTTCCATCCTCCAAAGACCCGAGTGTCAATTGCAATTGCAATTGAAATCCACTCTCAAGGGCTTAACTGCTTTTTGGATTAGTTCAGACTTGAACTAGGGGTCATTCAGGGGTATTAGATTGCTAATCAGTTCAACTTGCCGCAATTTAAACTTGCGCTATTTTAGCACCAGTGGGAAATTGTATAATTTTCATTTAGGGAAAGATAATCTAAAGCATTTTTCAAGAAGACATACTTACCGTTTACGTTATATACTATATCGGGTTTATGCTGTGGGAGTGACAAAGAAAATATTGTATCTATTTTCTGACGCCACGAATCGATGCTATTTCTTAAGGTTCTCTTGTACCCGTCAACATGTAACTCCAAAGCCGATCGGAAAAAAATTATGTGTGGTTTTATTTATTCTGTATTTGTGTTTTTTGTTTGTACTGTGTTTGTATTTGTGTTGTGTTGTAATTGCACTTGCGTTTTAATCTGTATTTGCTCTACTTTCGGAGGGAGGACCGTGCCTCCAAACTAAATTTTTTCTAATACATTAGGGTCCAACTGGCCCATGGATGTGTGGTTTTAAGTTTCAGTCTCTTCAGAAAAAGGGGTTTCAGCATTTCTGTGGTACTAACTCTAAGGCAAACCTGCATTTTTGCTTTATTTTGTTTGTTTTTATTTTTTATGCATATTTTATTTTGGTCCTCTTTGCGCAAGGAAATTTAGATACATGTTTTAAAACGAACTGAAAAAAACGGACAATTTTTAGGTGGCCTGAACCTTCCATATATACATATATATATATATATATATATATATATATATTATATATATATATATATATATATATATATATATATATATATATATATATATATATATATATATATATATATATATATATATATACATATATATATATATATATATATATATATATATATATATATATATATATATATGTATATATATATATATATATTATATATATATATATATATATATATATATATATATATATATATATATTATATATATATATATATATATATATATATATATATATATATATATATATATATATATATATATATATATATATATATATATTTATTAATAAGGGTCCCATTATTAAGGGCCAGGATTATATGGTACCAGCTTTCAAGTTGTTCGATTAAAAAAATTTTGTTGGCCCTTTCGGCCTTTTTTGGGGAAATTTATATTTTTACTATGTTATCTTGTGCAGCAGGTTCCTGTTGACCGACTGAATTTTGGCTGTAACTTCAAAGCTAATCAGGGACCACTGGGTTTTGGTCCATTTCTAAGCTCCCTAACAACCCTCCTCCAAACAAACTGTGTTGTCCTCTTGGCCCAGGCAGCAATCCTTGAAAATTCTAAACCAGCGGGAAGAAAATGTTTTTCGGTCCTATTTGAGACAGAAAATTTAGGAGGCCCAAGCCCCCAAACTGAAATATTGATTCTGCATTAAAGTTTATTTGGCAAGGGACTTCAGCAGCTAAAAAGAAGTGGGTTGACACAAAAACTAGTAGAAATTGACCTCAATGTTCATAACAAACATAAATTATCCATCATATGAGGGGGACACCATCCCTTCAGTCCTGGCACGTACCCAGGGGGAAGGGCTCCAGGACCGCCCCCCCCCCGAAATCTCAAGATTTTTATTATTTCCCCATAATTTTCTGATACTTCTCTCACAGAATAAGGAATTTGAAGGATTTACCCCCCTCCCCCCTCCCGAAATAAATTCCTGCGTACGTCCCTGCCTCAGTCCCTTCATTTTTACGCTAAAATTTTTGCAATATAATAAAATAAATTTTTCACATTAGGTTGAAAACGGAAGGGAATATTTATTTCGCATTTGCTTTGTAGTTTACAGTAAGATTTTTAGTTTGAATATTATGAAAAATAAACTCGGTGAAAAAAACACTTATGCTTCTGCACTCTAAAAATATTTCAGCAAAGTACCATTCAAAATTCATCGTGAAGAGCGGGGTTTTGAGGGGAGTGGCTGATTTTCGGATCTACAGGATAATCGTGGGACCCTGCCCTCATCTTTTCCACAAACACAAATTGAAAGTTCTCTTGTCCGACTCCAAACATTCCCTGAAAGTTTCAACTCAGTCCACAAAGGCATTTCCAAGTAGTATAGATGTATTATTTCCATAAGCGGAGCGCACAAAACGTCTTTCGGTTTACCTAGCGACCGCATTGTATTTTAAGTTTCGCAGGAGCTCATAGCGCAAATACGTTTGGAGATTACGCTGGCTATACATAACGCACGACAAGAAACAAAGAACAAAAAAAAAAATTTTAAAGACAAAACCCAACAAGGGTTTTTCTCAGCCAGTGAATAAAACAAAAAAAGCAGATATTTTGGCAAATACATCCACTAACCGTCCTCAGTGCAAAAAAAAGAAAGAAAAAAAAAGTTGAAGAAAGTGTACAGGAAAAAAAATATGTCCGTCTGTTTTTTCGTTTTATTTCGGGTAAAAAATTACACTCGTTTTTTCGGCTAAAAATTACACTCGTTAGGTTTGTACCATTGCTTGCTTTTTTTCGTTCTTAGTTTTTTGTTGGACCTTGTAGTGCGAAACATTTAGAAGAATCGCCGATAAAAAGGTTCAGCATCCAAATCAACCAAAGTAAATTTGATGTCCACTTGTCTTCCTAGAAATTCCATGAATTTCTGTTAAATAGTTTCTCTTGGATTTTAGTGTCTCTTTTTTACTTTCATTTGAAAGAATCTTTTTTTTTTGTTCAGTTTCCATGCAAATTCGTGAAAAACTTTGTAAAAATCCCGTAAAAGCAGGCGCCAAAAAAACAAAATTACGTCCTTGACGTAATTACTGAGCACGCCCATGGGTGTAAAACGAATACTTTAAGATTTTAAGTTTTGCTCTAGACATCAAAAATTGAAGTCTAGAACAATTTTAACTAAAAAATCAGTTATTTTACCAGATGATGGGTGTGTTCAATTTTGGTCTGTTCCAACTCATATCAGGGGGAAGGGGTGAAGTGTTAAACTAATAAAGGGAAACAACATAGTCTTCTTTCAACTAAGGAAGAAAATCATATAAAAATAAATGTATTTTCATGAGTATCTTTGAGTGTATTGGGGAGGGGTCTTCAGAGGTGGTTTTAGGGGGAACGGGGGGCACTTACCCCAGGCACAGGAATTTTAGGGACGAAAAATTTCAAATAAATAATCTAATGGTTATACTTATCTCGGAATTTTTGAAATTTATTCTTATTAAAATAAATTAGAGGGTGCTGTTGGCAGGAAGTAAAAGAAAATTAAATCTGAAATTTCATTTTTCCCATAACTTCATCAAAATTCCTAGAAAGACCAAATAAATAGACCAAATAAGTAGACCAAATAAGATTAATCGGTGCTAGTGCATTTTGCGGGCATCACTACATACTGTATCAAGGAAACCAGTCACGAAACCCGTCAAACGGGCTATTTGCAAGAGACCGCTATAGATAAATGTTTGCAGAGCCGTGGTTTCTCAATGAGTTACAATATTTTAAACGATTGTTTTTTGGAGTTTAGGGGGGGTGAAAAGGTACCTAGGTTAGGTTACGTATTTAATATAATGCCATGCTTTACCCCTCCTCTCCCCCTCTAATGTGCAAATATATAGCCCAAATTTGTTTCTAAGCGATTATATATTCATCATATTTTATTTATTTCATTAGCATTAGCCAAACTTAACTTTTTCGCGGTGCCCGCATAATGAACCAGTAAATCTGGTGCACCACAAAGCACCACAAAAACATTAGATTAATCTAATGTTTGTGTGGTATTTTGTATTCAAATTTTATTAATAAATGAAAACTTTTCCAATCGATGGAAATATTGCTAAATTTGGCCTGAACATTTTCTGGAGAAAGGGGGGAGGGGGCTTATCAAGACCCCAGGCGAAAAGGGGCCAGAACCCCCACAGGAAGTCTTTTATTTTTAAAATTTTTGCCATTTTTTGCACTTTTTGTAACTTTAACTCAGTAAAGGCACAAGCACCCCGATTACAAATTAAAGCACGTCTGTCATGCCTTGGCACTTATACCCCCCACCTTAGCTACACAGCTCATCATCCTCAATTAGCGACCATCTATTATTTAAAGAAAATACTATTAACAGTCTATAAAAGTCGAGGGGCTAATAACTGACCATCGCAGGTTCCCCTTCCTTCGTGCCTCCGGCTGTGCCTCCGTGCCTCCGGCAAGCCTCCGTGCCTCCGGCAAGCCTCCGTGCCTCCGGCATGCCTCCGTGCCTCCGGCAAGCCTCCGTGCCTCCGGAAAGCCTCCGTGCCTCCGGCAAGCCTCCGTGCCTCCGGCAAGCCTCCGTGCCTCCGGCAAGCCTCCGTGCCTCCGGCAAGCCTCCGTGCCTCCGGCAAGCCTCCGTGCCTCCAGCAAGCCTCCGTGCCTCCAGCAAGCCTCCGTGCCTCCAGCAAGCCTCCGTGCCTCCGGCAAGCCTCCGTGCCTCCGGCCTGCCTCCGTGCCTCCGAGACACCCGGCCTCGTTGCTTGTTCAAAAATTAGGGATTTTTTTAGACTTAACAGGGAATTTGCACCAGAAGCTGGCAACACTGATTCTCGCCGTTGTTTGAAATTATTCTGATGTAATTTTGCTGATATGGAGGGCCCAGATCAAGAGGAAACCAAATTTTAGGTAAGCCAAGCATAGGTATAGAGTTAGGGCAAGTGAAAGTTTTTTTTGTGTGGGGGTGGGGGGTCCAGCCTTCTTAAATAATAGGCTATACCATGCTGTGTAAATATAGGCTAGGCTAGTAGATTGCTAAGTACTATTTCTATGGGGCCCCCGTACCAAACAGGTTCTTCTAGTAGGTAAACAGGTCATCACACTCTTTGCCAAGAGGAACGTGTATGACTTGATTGGTGATTAGGATTTGAATAAAAAAAAGGGTAATTAGTAATTGGAAAATTTTTTAATGCTTTTACAATCGGAGATGTTTGATTAACCATTGCAAAAAGGGGTAATGGGATATGCAAGCATTTGCAAAAAAGGGGTAATTAATGTTGAAAAGGGTAATTACTTCTTTAGTTTACGAGATTTGCGAATTTTTTGCGAAAAGATATTTGCGTAAAGGTATTGCAATGGTTAAGAATAGGTCATTACACCTTTTTGCCAAGAGGAATGAGTATAATACATGTTTATTTATTTTTTTAACTGGTATTTTTTCAATGAAGTCCATAGCACTTTGCAGAAACCCGTGAATGTAGGACTGAAAGTCCAATTACTAATCAAGCTAGTGTGACCGCCATTTTTTGATCTGGTTAAGTGGGTATAATCTGGTTTGGTTTGCTATTGCGAGAGGACTCAAGCGATTTCTTTCTTACAGGGTTTCAGTTATACAGGGGTTCAGTTACATGGGGTTGGTGGTTGTTATAATACACAAGTTCTATTTGAACAGTGTTGTGAGATCCCCTACCACACCCCCAAAGGACTCCGATCCCCCCATCCCGTGTATTAGCGAAGTTACTCTGTGGTCGTTATAATACACAAGCTTTAGTTTACGAGATTTGGGGACTTGAGTTGCACGAGAGTTCAGTTACATACGGATTCAGTTACACGGGGGTTTAGTTAAATTTTCAGCTAGTGTGACCGCCATTTTTTTGATCTGGTTAAGTGGGTATAATCTGGTTTGGTTTGCTATTGCGAGAGGACTCAAGCGATTTCTTTCTTACGGGGTTTCAGTTATACAGGGGTTCAGTTACATGGGGTTGGTGGTTGTTATAATACACAAGTTCTATTTGAACAGTGTTGTGAGATCCCCTACCACACCCCCAAAGGACTCCGATCCCCCCATCCCGTGTATTAGCGAAGTTACTCTGTGGTCGTTATAATACACAAGCTTTAGTTTACGAGATTTGGGGACTTGAGTTGCACGAGAGTTCAGTTACATACGGATTCAGTTACACGGGGGTTTAGTTAAATTTTCAGCTAGTGTGACCGCCATTTTTTGATCTGGTTAAGTGGGTATAATCTGGTTTGGTTTGCTATTGCGAGAGGACTCAAGCGATTTCTTTCTTACGGGGTTTCAGTTATACAGGGGTTCAATTACATGGGGTTGGTGGTTGTTATAATACACAAGTTCTATTTGAACAGTGTTGTGAGATCCCCTACCACACCCCCAAAGGACTCCGATCCCCCCATCCCGTGTATTAGCGAAGTTACTCTGTGATCGTTATAATACACAAGCTTTAGTTTACGAGATTTGGGGACTTGAGTTGCACGAGAGTTCAGTTACATACGGATTCAGTTACACGGGGGTTTAGTTAAATTTTCAGCTAGTGTGACCGCCATTTTTTTGATCTGGTTAAGTGGGTATAATCTGGTTTGGTTTGCTATTGCGAGAGGACTCAAGCGATTTCTTTCTTACGGGGTTTCAGTTATACAGGGGTTCAGTTACATGGGGTTGGTGGTTGTTATAATACACAAGTTCTATTTGAACAGTGTTGTGAGATCCCCTACCACACCTCCAAAGGACTCCGATCCCCCCCCATCCCGTGTATTAGCGATTGGTCTGTATGTGTCTGTATGAGCGTTTTTTGGTCTGTGTGTGTTTCCTTTGGCTATTTGTGTCTCTTAGAGGCCATGTGTGTCTCTTTGGGCAATGTGTGTCTCTTTGGAGGGATTTGAATCTTTTTGGTATGTATGTGTCTGTATGGGCGTTTTTTGTCTCTTTGAGCTGTGTGTGTGTCTCTTTGAGCTTTGCGTGTCTCTTCGAACTGTAAGTATGTCTCTTTAGCCTGTGTGTGTGTCTCTTTGGGCGGTGTGTGTCTCTTTAGACTGTATGTCTCTTTGGGCAGTTTGAATCTTTATGGTCTGTGTGTGCCTCTTTTGGCTGTTTGTGTCTCTTCGGGCTTTGTGTCTCTCTGTTGGATGTGTGCGTATCTTGTCTCTTTGGGCTGTGTGTCTCTTTGAGCTGTTTGAGTCTTTTTGGTCTGTTTGTGTGTCTCTTTGAGCTGTTTGAGTCTTTTTGGTCTGTTTGTGTGTCTCTTTGAGCTGTTTGAGTCTTTTTGATCTGTGTTTTGTCTCTTTGGGCTGTTTATGTGTCTCTTTGAGCTGTTTGAGTCTTTTTGATCTGTTTGTGTCTCTTTGGGCTGTTTGAGTCTTTTTTGGGCTGTGTTTGTCTCTTTGGGCTTCTGCCTCTTTGGGCTGTTTGTGTTTCTTTGGGCTATGTGTATCTCTTTGGGCTGTTTGAGTCATTTTGGTCTATGTGTCTTTCTTTTGGCTGTTTGTGTCTCTTAGGGGTCGTGTGTGCCTCTTTGGGCTATGTGTGTCTCTTTGGGACGTTTGAATCTTTTGGTCTGTATGTGTCTGTATGGGCGTTTTTTTTTTGGTCTGTGTGTGTTTCTTTGGGCTTTGTGCGTCTCTTTGGGCTGTGTGTCTCGTTGGACTGTTTGAGTCTTTTTGATCTGTTTGTGTCTCTTTGAGCAGTTTGAGTCTTTTTTGGGCTGTGTTTGTCTCTTTGGGCTTCTGTCTCTTTGGGCTGTTTGTGTTTCTTTGGGCTATGTGTGTCTCTTTGGGCTGTTTGAGTCATTTTGGTCTGTGTGTGTCTCTTTTGGCTCTATGTCTCTTTGGGCAGTTTGAATCTTTTTGGTCTGTGTGTGTTTCTTTTGGCTGTTTGTGTCTCTTAGAGGCCATGTGTGTCTCTTTGGGACAATGTGTGTCTCTTTGGAGGGTTTGAATCTTTTTGGTATGTATGTGTCTGTATGAGCGTTTTTTGTCTCTTTGAGCTGTGTGTGTGTCTCTTTGGGCTTTGTGTGTCTCTTCGGACTGTGTGTATGTCTCTTTAGCCTGTGTGTGTCTCTTTGGGCAGTGTGTGTCTCTTTAGGCAGTATATCTCTTTGGGCAGTTTGAATCTTTATGGTCTGTGTGTGTGTCTCTTTTGACTGTTTGTGTCGTTTTGGGCTTTGTGTCTCTCTGTTGGATGTGTGCTTCTCTTTGGGCCGTGTACGTCTCTTTGAGCTGTATGTGTCTCTTTGGGCTGTGGGTGTCTCTTTGTGATGTGTGTGTCTCTTTAGGCTGTGTGTGTCTCGTTGGACTGTGTGTCTTTTTGGGGTGTCTGAGTCTTTTTGGTCTATGTTTGTCTCTTTGGGCTGTTTGTGTCTCTTTGGGCTGTGTATGTTTCTTTGGGCTTTGTGTGTCTCTTTGAGCTATGTGTCAATACGTTTAAGCAATAAATATCTTTAAGCTTAACCCGTCTTTATTCTTTAGAATAGTTCTATTGTAAGCAAGTAACAAACTCTTTCCTGAAGTCACCTCTTGGATACACAATGCAGAAACTTCATTTAAGAAACTATGAAAAAATTGTAAGTAAGTAACAAATTCTTTCTTGAGGTCACCTCTTGGATACACAATACAGAAATTTCATTAAAGAAATTATGAAAAAATTGTAAGTAAATAGCAAATTCTTTCTTGAATTCACCAGCTGGATAAACAAAAAGACATTTCGTTAAAGAAATTATGACAAAATTCTAAGTAAGTAACAAACTCTTTCTTGAAGTTACCTCATGGATACACAATGCAGAAATTTCATTTAAGAAATTATGAAAAAATTTTAAGCAAGTAACAAATTCTTTCATGAAGTCACCTCGTGGATATGAAAAAATTGTTAGTAAGTAGCAAATTCTTTTTTGAATTCACCTGCTGGATAAACAAAAAAAAAGACATTTCGTTCAAGAAACTATGACAAAATTCCAAGTAAGTAACAAACTCTTTATTGTTTTCATGACTTAGATACACGATGTAGAAATTTGTAACAAACTCTTTATTATTTTCATGACTTAGATACACGATGTAGAAATTTAATTCAAGAAATTATGAAAAAATTCTCAGCAAGTAACAATTTCCTTCTTGAAGTCAACTCTTGTGTAGAAATTTAATTCAAGAAATTATGAAAAAATTCTCAGTAAGTAACAATTTCTTTCTTGAAGTCAACTCCTGGATTTTCATTCAAGAAATTATGACAAAATTCTAAGTAAGTAACAAACTCTTTATTGTTTTCACGAGTTAGATATACGATGTAGAAATTAAATTCAAGAAATTATGAAAAAATTCTCAGTCTAAGCAGCAAATTCTTTCTTGAATTCACCTGTTGGATAAACAAAAAGACATTTCATTCAAGAAATTATGACAAAATTCTAAGTAAGTAACAAACTCTTTATTGTTTTCACGAGTTAGATAAACGATGTAGAAATTAATTTCAAGAAATTATGAAAAAATTCTCAGTAAGTAACTATTTCTTTCTTGAAGTCAACTCGTAAGTAACAATTTCTTTCTTGAAGTCAACTCTTGGATACACAATACGGGAATTTCATTCAAGAAATTATGAAAAAATTGTAACTAAGTAGCAAATTCTTTCTTGAATTAACTTGTTGAATAAACAAAAAGACATTTCATTCAAGAAATTATGACAAAATTCTAAATAAGTAACAAACTCTTTATTGTTTTCACGAGTTAGATATACGATGTAGAAATTAAATTCAAGAAATTATGAAAAAATTCTCAGTCTAAGTAGCAAATTCTTTCTTGAATTCACCTGTTGGATAAACAAAAAGACATTTCGTTCAAGAAATTATGACAAAATTCTAAGTAAGTAACAAACTCTTTATTGTTTTCACGAGTTAGATAAACGATGTAGAAATTAATTTCAAGAAATTATGAAAAAATTCTCAGTAAGTAACCATTTCTTTCTTGAAGTCAACTCTTGGATACACAGTACGGACATTTCATTCAAGAAATTATGAAAATATCTGTAAGTAAGTAACAAACTCTTTATTGATTCCACCTCTTGGATATACAGTACAGATACTTCATTCAAGAAATTATGAAAAAATCGCAAGTAAGTAACTTTTTTTTCTCTTTATCACAAACAATTTTCACTTAGCTACATGATGTAGAAATTTAATTCAAGAAATTATGAAAAAATTCTGAGTAAGTAACAATTTCTTTCTTGAAGTCAACTCTTAGATACACAATACGGGAATTTCATTCAAGAAATTATGAAAAAATTGTAACTAAGTAGCAAATTCTTTCTTGAATTCACTTGTTGAATAAACAAAAAGACATTTCATTCAAGAAATTATGACAAAATTCTAAGTAAGTAACAAACTCTTTATTGTTTTCACGAGTTAGATATAAGATGTAGAAATTAAATTCAAGAAATTATGAAAAAATTCTCAGTCTAAGTAGCAAATTCTTTCTTGAATTCACCTGTTGGATAAACAAAAAGACATTTCATTCAAGAAATTATGACAAAATTCTAAGTAAGTAACAAACTCTTTATTGTTTTCACGAGTTAGATAAACGATGTAGAAATTAATTTCAAGAAATTATGAAAAAATTCTCAGTAAGTAACCATTTCTTTCTTGAAGTCAACTCTTGGATACACAGTACGGAAATTTCATTCAAGAAATTATGAAAATATTTGTAAGTAACAAACTCTTTATTGATTCCACCTCTTGGATATACAGTACAGATACTTCATTCAAGAAATTATGAAAAATCGCAAGTAAGTAACTTTTTTTTTCTCTTTATCACAAACAATTTTCACTTAGCTACATGATGTAGAAATTTAATTCAAGAAATTATGAAAAAATTCTCAGTAAGTAACAATTTCTTTCTTGAAGTCAACTCTTAGATACACAATTAGGAAATTTCATTCAAGAAATTATGAAAGTATTTGTAAGTAAGTAAGTAACAATCTCTTTATTGATTTCACCTCTTGAATATACAGTACAGATACTTCATTCAAGAAACGTGATTAAACACGTTTTGAAACTACATGCTATTTGCATGCCTTTCCTTGGCACCTTTCCAAATGAGCGGGGATTCCCCACTGCTTCCTACACATTGCAAAAAGTGAGCAGTACGAAAACTCCACGTTTTCAACCAGACTGGTTTTTTAGACAACACACCCACAGAGATGACACACACACATAGAGACGAGACACGCACAGACACGACACACAAAACAGAGTCATAGTGAGAGAGATATCCAAAAAGTTGGGTTGATCTAGGTTCACTTAGAGTGGCGCGCCACTCTAAGTGAACCTAGATCAACCCAACTTTTTGGATATCTCTCTCACTATGACTCTGTTTTGTGTGTCGTGTCTGTGCGTGTCTCGTCTCTATGTGTGTGTGTCATCTCTGTGGGTGTGTTGTCTAAAAAACCAGTCTGGTTGAAAACGTGGAGTTTTCGTACTGCTCACTTTTTGCAATGTGTAGGAAGCAGTGGGGAATCCCCGCTCATTTGGAAAGGTGCCAAGGAAAGGCATGCAAATAGCATGTAGTTTCAAAACGTGTTTAATCACGTTTCTTGAATGAAGTATCTGTACTGTATATTCAAGAGGTGAAATCAATAAAGAGATTGTTACTTACTTACTTACAAATACTTTCATAATTTCTTGAATGAAATTTCCTAATTGTGTATCTAAGAGTTGACTTCAAGAAAGAAATTGTTACTTACTGAGAATTTTTTCATAATTTCTTGAATTAAATTTCTACATCATGTAGCTAAGTGAAAATTGTTTGTGATAAAGAGAAAAAAAAAGTTACTTACTTGCGATTTTTCATAATTTCTTGAATGAAGTATCTGTACTGTATATCCAAGAGGTGGAATCAATAAAGAGTTTGTTACTTACAAATATTTTCATAATTTCTTGAATGAAATTTCCGTACTGTGTATCCAAGAGTTGACTTCAAGAAAGAAATGGTTACTTACTGAGAATTTTTTCATAATTTCTTGAAATTAATTTCTACATCGTTTATCTAACTCGTGAAAACAATAAAGAGTTTGTTACTTACTTAGAATTTTGTCATAATTTCTTGAATGAAATGTCTTTTTGTTTATCCAACAGGTGAATTCAAGAAAGAATTTGCTACTTAGACTGAGAATTTTTTCATAATTTCTTGAATTTAATTTCTACATCTTATATCTAACTCGTGAAAACAATAAAGAGTTTGTTACTTACTTAGAATTTTGTCATAATTTCTTGAATGAAATGTCTTTTTGTTTATTCAACAAGTGAATTCAAGAAAGAATTTGCTACTTAGTTACAATTTTTTCATAATTTCTTGAATGAAATTCCCGTATTGTGTATCTAAGAGTTGACTTCAAGAAAGAAATTGTTACTTACTCAGAATTTTTTCATAATTTCTTGAATTAAATTTCTACATCATGTAGCTAAGTGAAAATTGTTTGTGATAAAGAGAAAAAAAAGTTACTTACTTGCGATTTTTTCATAATTTCTTGAATGAAGTATCTGTACTGTATATCCAAGAGGTGGAATCAATAAAGAGTTTGTTACTTACTTACAGATATTTTCATAATTTCTTGAATGAAATGTCCGTACTGTGTATCCAAGAGTTGACTTCAAGAAAGAAATGGTTACTTACTGAGAATTTTTTCATAATTTCTTGAAATTAATTTCTACATCGTTTATCTAACTCGTGAAAACAATAAAGAGTTTGTTACTTACTTAGAATTTTGTCATAATTTCTTGAACGAAATGTCTTTTTGTTTATCCAACAGGTGAATTCAAGAAAGAATTTGCTACTTAGACTGAGAATTTTTTCATAATTTCTTGAATTTAATTTCTACATCGTATATCTAACTCGTGAAAACAATAAAGAGTTTGTTACTTATTTAGAATTTTGTCATAATTTCTTGAATGAAATGTCTTTTTGTTTATTCAACAAGTTAATTCAAGAAAGAATTTGCTACTTAGTTACAATTTTTTCATAATTTCTTGAATGAAATTCCCGTATTGTGTATCCAAGAGTTGACTTCAAGAAAGAAATTGTTACTTACGAGTTGACTTCAAGAAAGAAATAGTTACTTACTGAGAATTTTTTCATAATTTCTTGAAATTAATTTCTACATCGTTTATCTAACTCGTGAAAACAATAAAGAGTTTGTTACTTACTTAGAATTTTGTCATAATTTCTTGAATGAAATGTCTTTTTGTTTATCCAACAGGTGAATTCAAGAAAGAATTTGCTGCTTAGACTGAGAATTTTTTCATAATTTCTTGAATTTAATTTCTACATCGTATATCTAACTCGTGAAAACAATAAAGAGTTTGTTACTTACTTAGAATTTTGTCATAATTTCTTGAATGAAAATCCAGGAGTTGACTTCAAGAAAGAAATTGTTACTTACTGAGAATTTTTTCATAATTTCTTGAATTAAATTTCTACACAAGAGTTGACTTCAAGAAGGAAATTGTTACTTGCTGAGAATTTTTTCATAATTTCTTGAATTAAATTTCTACATCGTGTATCTAAGTCATGAAAATAATAAAGAGTTTGTTACAAATTTCTACATCGTGTATCTAAGTCATGAAAACAATAAAGAGTTTGTTACTTACTTGGAATTTTGTCATAGTTTCTTGAACGAAATGTCTTTTTTTTTGTTTATCCAGCAGGTGAATTCAAAAAAGAATTTGCTACTTACTAACAATTTTTTCATATCCACGAGGTGACTTCATGAAAGAATTTGTTACTTGCTTAAAATTTTTTCATAATTTCTTAAATGAAATTTCTGCATTGTGTATCCATGAGGTAACTTCAAGAAAGAGTTTGTTACTTACTTAGAATTTTGTCATAATTTCTTTAACGAAATGTCTTTTTGTTTATCCAGCTGGTGAATTCAAGAAAGAATTTGCTATTTACTTACAATTTTTTCATAATTTCTTTAATGAAATTTCTGTATTGTGTATCCAAGAGGTGACCTCAAGAAAGAATTTGTTACTTACTTACAATTTTTTCATAGTTTCTTAAATGAAGTTTCTGCATTGTGTATCCAAGAGGTGACTTCAGGAAAGAGTTTGTTACTTGCTTACAATAGAACTATTCTAAAGAATAAAGACGGGTTAAGCTTAAAGATATTTATTGCTTAAACGTATTGACACATAGCTCAAAGAGACACACAAAGCCCAAAGAAACATACACAGCCCAAAGAGACACAAACAGCCCAAAGAGACAAACATAGACCAAAAAGACTCAGACACCCCAAAAAGACACACAGTCCAACGAGACACACACAGCCTAAAGAGACACACACATCACAAAGAGACACCCACAGCCCAAAGAGACACATACAGCTCAAAGAGACGTACACGGCCCAAAGAGAAGCACACATCCAACAGAGAGACACAAAGCCCAAAACGACACAAACAGTCAAAAGAGACACACACACAGACCATAAAGATTCAAACTGCCCAAAGAGATATACTGCCTAAAGAGACACACACTGCCCAAAGAGACACACACAGGCTAAAGAGACATACACACAGTCCGAAGAGACACACAAAGCCCAAAGAGACACACACACAGCTCAAAGAGACAAAAAACGCTCATACAGACACATACATACCAAAAAGATTCAAACCCTCCAAAGAGACACACATTGTCCCAAAGAGACACACATGGCCTCTAAGAGACACAAACAGCCAAAAGAAACACACACAGACCAAAAAGATTCAAACTGCCCAAAGAGACATAGAGCCAAAAGAGACACACACAGACCAAAATGACTCAAACAGCCCAAAGAGACACACATAGCCCAAAGAAACACAAACAGCCCAAAGAGACAGAAGCCCAAAGAGACAAACACAGCCCAAAAAAGACTCAAACTGCTCAAAGAGACACAAACAGATCAAAAAGACTCAAACAGTCCAACGAGACACACAGCCCAAAGAGACGCACAAAGCCCAAAGAAACACACACAGACCAAAAAAAAAAACGCCTATACAGACACATACAGACCAAAAGATTCAAACGTCCCAAAGAGACACACATAGCCCAAAGAGGCACACACGACCCCTAAGAGACACAAACAGCCAAAAGAAAGACACATAGACCAAAATGACTCAAACAGCCCAAAGAGATACACATAGCCCAAAGAAACACAAACAGCCCAAAGAGGCAGAAGCCCAAAGAGACAAACACAGCCCAAAAAAGACTCAAACAGCCCAAAGAGACACAAACAGATCAAAAAGACTCAAACAGCTCAAAGAGACACATAAACAGCCCAAAGAGACAAAACACAGATCAAAAAGACTCAAACAGCTCAAAGAGACACACAAACAGACCAAAAAGACTCAAACAGCTCAAAGAGACACACAAACAGACCAAAAAGACTCAAACAGCTCAAAGAGACACACAGCCCAAAGAGACAAGATACGCACACATCCAACAGAGAGACACAAAGCCCGAAGAGACACAAACAGCCAAAAGAGGCACACACAGACCATAAAGATTCAAACTGCCCAAAGAGACATACAGTCTAAAGAGACACACACCGCCCAAAGAGACACACACACAGGCTAAAGAGACATACTTACAGTTCGAAGAGACACGCAAAGCTCAAAGAGACACACACACAGCTCAAAGAGACAAAAAACGCCCATACAGACACATACATACCAAAAAGATTCAAATCCCTCCAAAGAGACACACATTGCCCAAAGAGACACACATGGCCTCTAAGAGACACAAATAGCCAAAGGAAACACACACAGACCAAAAAACGCTCATACAGACACATACAGACCAATCGCTAATACACGGGATGGGGGGGATCGGAGTCCTTTGGAGGTGTGGTAGGGGATCTCACAACACTGTTCAAATAGAACTTGTGTATTATAACAACCACCAACCCCATGTAACTGAACCCCTGTATAACTGAAACCCCGTAAGAAAGAAATCGCTTGAGTCCTCTCGCAATAGCAAACCAAACCAGATTATACCCACTTAACCAGATCAAAAAATGGCGGTCACACTAGCTGAAAATTTAATTAAACCCCCGTGTAACTGAATCCGTATGTAACTGAACTCTCGTGCAACTCAAGTCCCCAAATCTCGTAAACTAAAGCTTGTGTATTATAACGATCACAGAGTAACTTCGCTAATACACGGGATGGGGGGATCGGAGTCCTTTGGGGGTGTGGTAGGGGATCTCACAACACTGTTCAAATAGAACTTGTGTATTATAACAACCACCAACCCCATGTAATTGAACCCCTGTATAACTGAAACCCCGTAAGAAAGAAATCGCTTGAGTCCTCTCGCAATAGCAAACCAAACCAGATTATACCCACTTAACCAGATCAAAAAATGGCGGTCACACTAGCTGAAAATTTAATTAAACCCCCGTGTAACTGAATCCGTATGTAACTGAACTCTCGTGCAACTCAAGTCCCCAAATCTCGTAAACTAAAGCTTGTGTATTATAACGACCACAGAGTAACTTCGCTAATACACGGGATGGGGGAATCGGAGTCCTTTGGGGGTGTGGTAGGGGATCTCACAACACTGTTCAAATAGAACTTGTGTATTATAACAACCACCAACCCCATGTAACTGAACCCCTGTATAACTGAAACCCCGTAAGAAAGAAATCGCTTGAGTCCTCTCGCAATAGCAAACCAAACCAGATTATACCCACTTAACCAGATCAAAAAAATGGCGGTCACACTAGCTGAAAATTTAACTAAACCCCCGTGTAACTGAATCCGTATGTAACTGAACTCTCGTGCAACTCAAGTCCCCAAATCTCGTAAACTAAAGCTTGTGTATTATAACGACCACAGAGTAACTTCGCTAATACACGGGATGGGGGGATCGGAGTCCTTTGGGGGTGGGGTAGGGGATCTCACAACACTGTTCAAATAGAACTTGTGTATTATAACAACCACCAACCCCATGTAACTGAACCCCTGTATA
Source organism: Artemia sinica (assembly GCA_027921565.1). Taxonomy (NCBI): domain Eukaryota; kingdom Metazoa; phylum Arthropoda; class Branchiopoda; order Anostraca; family Artemiidae; genus Artemia; species Artemia sinica. The sequence continues at coordinate 4,414,349 of CM051274.1, forward strand.
ACTGAAACCCTGTAAGAAAGAAATCGCTTGAGTCCTCTCGCAATAGCAAACCAAACCAGATTATACCCACTTAACCAGATCAAAAAATGGCGGTCACACTAGCTTGATTAGTAATTGGACTTTCAGTCCTACATTCACGGGTTTCTGCAAAGTGCTATGGACTTCATTGAAAAAATACCAGTTAAAAAAATAAATAAACATGTATTATACTCATTCTTCTTGGCAAAAAGGTGTAATGACCTATTCTTAACCATTGCAATACCTTTACGCAAATATCTTTTCGCAAAAAATTCGCAAATCTCGTAAACTAAAGAAGTAATTACCCTTTTCAACATTAATTACCCCTTTTTTGCAAATGCTTGCATATCCCATTACCCCTTTTTGCAATGGTTAATCAAACATCTCCGATTGTAAAAGCATTAAAAAATTTTCCAATTACTAATTACCCTTTTTTTATTCAAATCCTAATCACCAATCAAGTCATACACGTTCCTCTTGGCAAAGAGTGTGATGACCTGTTTACCTACTAGAAGAACCTGTTTGGTACGGGGGCCCCATAGAAATAGTACTTAGCAATCTACTTAGGCTACAGGGTGATTCTGGTGCTCCAGCTGTTTGTTGTTATCAAATAACACTTTCTTGAAAAAAAAGTGGGCATAGTCTAGCGATATATCTTGGAATTAGGAGAGAGGGAGTTATACTGAATGAACTCCCATTAGGTAGAAACTTTTTGAGCGTAATGAATTAAGATATTTTTTTATTATAATATTCAGTTCGGATAAGAAATCTTTCAACAAATTGCCGAAATTAGCGATACCAACCACTGGCGAAAATAGAAGATGAAAATCATCACAATAAACCTGAAAAATCGAAATTTGTCTCAACTTTATACGAGAAACTTAATATTGTGGCCTACGTCATGGATGCCGGCAAGGAAGGGCAGGGGGGGGCATTCCCCCCTAGAAATTTTGGGACTATAAAGTAATTATAAGGAAAGCAAAGGAAAAGCAGAATAGGTAAAAACCATGGAAAAAATGTTTGTTGCCCCATTGTTGGATGCCTGCCAGTGGATTCTGACCCACAATAAGGAAAATGTAAGTTCTAATTTGTGACTGAGTAACTCCTAACCAGTTTTCCACAAATGTTTTTTCTATATGATTTGGTTGGAACAAAAAAAAAAAAAACAAAAAAAAACATTCTCCATAGTAATGAATGGTAAGTAAATAACGATCCTTGTCAATAACGAAAGTATAAGAGCCTAACTATTGATAACATTCAGTCTAAGAATCAGCTTTTTATGGAGATCTTAAATATGTTTTTGTTTATTAGCAATTAGTGCAATTGTTAGAACACAAGAAAGTTTGTATAATTATAGAAAACACAAGGAAAATAACTTGATAAGGGGTAATTTTGGTAAGAATATGCCGTCAACATTTGCTTGCATTTGAAGATTTGCCAGTGATTGCTCACTGTGTGAAACACCAAGTTGAGAAAAATTGGGTTAGTGAGCCTGTGACGAACATAAAGAATTCTAGGTTTTGTCTTGTCAAGACTTCTGACGGCTCCATAACACCAATAAAAAAAATCCACGCTGTTGTGGCTTCTGAGGGAAAGCTCTGAGAAGCTGAGTAGTGACCGATTAAAACTGGTGATGGTCCAGGGCCGACGATTAGGACTACGTGAGTCGCCACAAATCAATGCAGCGGTCGGTGTGAAATCGGAATTGCGTATCAGTGAATGGTGCGTTTACAGACCGGTTGGCAGGGGAAAGAGAGTAATAGTTGGGCGGGTCAAACAGTTTGGCTACTTATCTGGGCGAAGATTCCACTCTGTTGACACGCAGAATATGGCGATGCCGTTCCCTGACGACATAGGAATTCTGTGCCAGGGGTTCCGGCTGAATGCTGATCTCACATTAACTGCCGCATTTGTAGACCACGGTTACTGTGACTCCAGCCTGTATATCATGCATTCAGTAGAACCCGTTTCTATGGAAATCGGCACCAACGTTGTCTTTTGCTTTGACTCAGACGTCTTCACAAAGCTGAATTCATTTATCCAGAAGAAAGAGTTCCACTTTTTTGATGTCTCGTCAGCATCGCAATCATCATGTTAAAATGGCACCTAAACCCAAAACTGACCTCAAGACCATAACCACCACCATCACCATGTTCAGTGTGTCAACAGAAGGAATTTTGTTTAAAATTTATCAGAGGTAGTTGTTATTTTTTTCCCTCCCCTCCTCCTCTCCACTCGGTGATATTTTAATACAAAAACATATAAATCTTACAACTTCACACATTATCATATCACCTAAACTTAAAAAAAAAAATAAATTATTATATACCAGTCAATGTATTAGTGGACATGAAGGCCCACTACCATTTAACTTTTTTCTTGCCATATATCTATCGCTCCCCCCGTTCCAGGGTGTCCTTCCCCCTCTAGGAGACGCTTTTCTGGTGGCGTTTTTGCTTCAATTTCTTCAAATTCATATCCTTCAATTTTCACTAATACGAATTCAAATTTTAAAGGTGGTCTTCCAAAAGGCTTACTCTTACAACTTTAAAATTTTTTAACACAAAAAAAAACTATTTGCTCTCCCGTAGACTGGGCGTCCTCCGTCCACAAGAAACCCATTCTTGCGGTGGCACTTTTTTCCTTCTTTTTTTTCTTTTTTTCAGCCCTTTTTACGACCAACCTCAATCAACAAAAAAACCAAAATACAACCAACCTCCAGTTTCTTAGGGTTGTTATTTGAGCTGTGATTATCGAGATTATTACTGAAACGTACCAATAAATATCTGAGAAACTAGTTATTTTTTTTTGTTGGTTGCTTTACTTAGCGCTTTTTACTAATAACTTGGTAGTAACAGTTTTTCTGACTGTTGCTTTACAGTTTTCTCTTCAAATACCCAAAGGCCTGTGTTTAATACCAAGAAAGTTGGATTCTAAGTACATTCGGGAAAAAGGGATCTGTGTGTCTTCCAGATTCTTTCGTGTCAAAGCAGCAGATTCCTTTTTTTTAGTACAATTAAGAATCCGAGATCCAAGGGTGCGTCTTGGCACAGCCACTAAACAGAAAAGCAGGTATGATAAAATGGAAAGGGACGTGTGAAGACGTGATAAAAGGCAACTTTTACCGCTGGTCAAGTCATATTGAATAGGGCTGCGAAGCGTAACGTCAATTCTTGGGCGGGAAATTCAAATAAGGATGAAACGTGGATGCGTAGACACGTTTTTTTAGAACTTTGCCGAATTGTTTTGGCCTAAAATATTTGACGTAGATCCTACTAATCCACCAGAACGTTTTCACGTCGAAATAATACTAGGAATATTGACAATCAGTTGTTAGTTACAACTAAAAACCACGTTTCACGGTACTTTGAATTTCGCACCTTGCTTTTTACGTCATCACCGCGCAGCCCTATGTTGTATAACTTAAAAACCGTGTTCCGGGATTTTTTTTTTAATTTCGGGATTTTTTCTGAAGAAAAATCGGAATTTTATTTTTGAGCAGGTGGCAACGCTGCATGTCTAATAGGAAAAAGTGACACCATCCGTGCCATCGTAGGGTTACCTAGTTTTTGCGTGAATATCAACAACTTGCAGTCCTCCGTTCTTCTTCTTTAGGTACATATCAGTTGTTTTCAGTCTTGGGGGTTCTTTTCCTTGCCAAATAAACCCGTAAATGATTTTTTCCAAGTTTTAAAAGATCGCTTTTGAAGGTGCTGAAATATTCGACAGATACCGAATAACAGGCAAGCTGTATATATTTACATGTTGCGCCCTTTGGAATATGCCTCCGGCGTGCCTCCGTGCCTCATGCCTCCAGGTGTCCCTCAAAATGCCCAGTTGTTACCCCTCGATAAAAGTCTACAACTTCAAAATCAGCTGCCCGATCAGAAAATTCTGCCTATTCGTCTTGCCTTGGCGCTTTTACCCCATCCTTAGCTACGCAGCTGAATATCTACCCACCCACCTCGCCTTGACGCTCACACCCCCACTCTTAACTATACTTCCTCAATTAGCAACAATCCATGATTAAAATAAAAATATTATTAACGGTATATAAAAGTCTACAATTAAAATTTAGAAAAACTCGTTGCTGCCCGGTTAAAAATTCCTGCCTATCCGTCTCTTCTTGCTGCTCACATCCCAATCCTTAGCAACGCTACTAAACTTCCTCTATTTGCACCAGTCTATGATTAAAATAAAAATATTATTAAAGATCAATAAAAGTCTACAATTAAAATTAAAAAAAATGTAGCCACCCGGTTATAAATCGTTGCCCATCCGTTTCTCCTTGGTGCTCACATCCCCTCCTTTACCTACGCAACTAAACTTCCTCAATTAGCAACAGTCTATAATTAAAATAAAATTACTATCAACGGTCTGTAAAAGTATACAGTTAAAATTAAAAAAAATATAGCTGCCTGGTTAAAAATCTCTGCCCATCCGTCTTTCTTTGATGCTCACATCCCCACCCTGAGCTACGCAACTAATCGATTAGCAGCAGTCTTTGATTAGAATAAAAATATCATTAACGGTCTATAAAGTCTACACTTAAAATTAAACTATTTTTAGCTGCCCGGTTATAAAATTTCTGCCCATCCGTCTGTCCTTGGTGCTCACACCCCCACCATCAGCTACGCAACTATACTTTCTCAATTAGCAACAGTCTATAATTAAAATAAAATTACTATCAACGGTCTGTAAAAGTATACAGTTAAAATTAAAAAAAATATAGCTGCCTGGTTAAAAATCTCTGCCCATCCTTCTTTCTTTGATGCTCACATCTCCACCCTTAGCTACGCAACTAATCAATTTGCAACAGTCTATGATTAAAATAAAAATATAATTAACGGTCTATAAAGTCTAAAATTAAAATTAAACTATTTTTAGCTGCCCGGTTATAAAATTTCTGCCCATCCGTCTGTCCTTGGTGCTCACCCCCCCCCCCCCTTAGCTATGCAACTATAATTCCTCAATTAGCAACAGTTTGTAATTAAAATAAAATATGACACGTGAACTATGAATAATAGCACTTTTGCACATTGCCAGAAAATTTTGCTGTTACAGCAAAGCCTCTTATCAGCTTAGAAAATTCTGAGAATTCAGAGTGCAAATTTTCTTTTCAGTTTCAGGTTGACCTCTTAAACCAGTCGTACGAAGACAAGGATCAATTTGTATGTTTTATTATTTAGACAAAAAAGAATTATTTCCGAGTAACACATTTTCACTTTCTAGGAATAGAGAAAAGTAAAATTCCATATGCCAGCAATCTGCGTTTTGGCCATTTATTTTTGCGTGATTTTTGTAAGCCTTTCCAAACCGTAGTAAAAAAATAAAGAAAAATAAATTTATTTGAACTGAAGGCAGCGGGCGACTTTAAGACTGAAAATGAATAGCTTTTGTTTTATATCTGAGGGTGAAGGCTATCACTCCCAAGTCCTATAAGCCTTGCGCTCTTTACGTTAAAGTTTTACTGAGAGGACAACCAATCATGGTTGCAGCGGCAGCAGCAACCTAGTAAAGAGCGAACCACAGCCCATAGTAATCAACTATTGTTTCGGTTAATCTTAAAAGTACAAGTTTATTGCGAAAAGAAATTTATGATGGTTTCGAAAAAGAGCCTGAAACCCCTTGAAAATAGCGGCAGATCGAAATAAAATCAGATCGAAAGTGTAGCATTGGAATCAGCATGGTCCAAAACCTTTTATAGGATAATTACAGTCCCCCAGCTTGAACACCTAGTAAAATGACTTTTTTGCATGGGTGGCACTGATGTGTCTCCTTTTTTTCTTTTTTCACCAGGGCTAGCGAATGACCAGAACATCATAGAGAGATGTTTAATGGCTCATTCAAATGAAAATTAAAGTTCCCAGTGCCCTTTTAAAATGACCCAAATAATTGGAGGGGAAAAAGCCCCCCCCCTCCCTACAGGCCCCCTTCCCCCAAACTAGTCCTATAAAAATTTTGAGATAGCCATTTTGTTTAACATAGTTCAAAGGTCCAATATATATGGTTTTGATGACGATATGGCCCTCCATAGTCCCTGGGGAAGAACTGCATGTGGTGTCGGGCGTATCGATATCGCGCGTATCGGTATCGGGTGCATCGGTATCGCATGTATCATATCGGGAATATCGGTATCGGTATCAATTGTTTTTTCTTCAGTTATTTTCTATGCTCATTTTTTAAAGTGTGTTCCGGCAAGGTATCATGGTTGCAGCGGTAGCTACAACCTAGTAAAGAGCGAACCACAGCCCATAGGGGAAGGTGTCATAACATCAAACCGTCAGGAGCACGAACGTACGGAGCAGTACAAAATCCGTCATAACATCGACAAAAAAATCCGTCAGAACCTCGAACCGTGTTAACATCGAAAATTTTAAAACTTTTTTTGGGGGGGTTTAGGGGGGAAAGGCCCTTAGGTTACGTATTTTATATATGCTATGCTTTACCTCCACCCCCCCCCCCCCTATGTGCAAATATATAGCCGAAATTTGTTTCTAAACTATCATATACTTATTACTGTTATATAAACTTATAAATTTATTTAGATGTTTTGACAGTTCGACGTTCTGACGGTTCGATGTTATGACGTTTCGTGCTTGTGATAGTTCGCCGAAACGGTAGCACCTCGCCCATAGTAACCAAAAGTTACAAAACATGACTTGAAAAAAAAACTGCCTTGTGAAAAAAATTGCCATCTGACACTGACTCAGGAATGTTAACTATTATTTCAGTTTGTTTTAAAAGTAGAAGTTTATTGCAAAAAGTAATTTATGGAGATTTCGAAAAAAAGCCTCAACCCCCTCGAAAATGGCGTCAGATTAAAATGAAAAGTGTACCATTGGAATAAAATGATTTGTTTTAGCATGTTCGAAAACCTTGTACAGGGGAAATTACAGCCCCCCTTCCTGAACAACAAGGAAAATCATTTTTTTGAATCGGTAGCACTGATCTGTCTCCCGTTTTTTTTTTTTTTTTTTTTTTTTTTTTTTCTTTTTTTTCAACAGGCCTAGCGGGCTACCAGAACATCATAGAGAGATGCTTAATGGCTCATTGAAAAGCTATTTTCTCATATCTACGTCCTTTTTATAAATTCCGCCATCTGCAAGTGCCATATGACACTAAAATGGCACTTTTTGTGCCATTTCTCAAGGGGTGGCACTAGCAGGCTACCAGAACATCATAGACAGATCTTGTATAGCTCATATAAAAGATATTGCTCTTATCTACGTCTTTCATATACATGAAAGACGCAAGTTCTAACCATCAGCAAGTTCTAAATGGCACTAAAAACGGCACTTTTGGTATCGTGTCTCAAGTGGAAAAGCTGGGGCCATTGGGCTAGCAGAACTTATAAGAGTGATGTTTAATGACTCATTTGAAATCTATCGCTCTTATATACGTGTTTTTTCTTTTTTATCAATTTTACCATTCGTAAGTGCGATATAGCACTGAAAACAACAGTTTTGGTGCCACTTCTTAAGTGGAAAAGCTCTGAAGTACAAAACAGGTACTATTGTAATAGTTATGTTCCAGAACCGTTAACTGGAGGTTCCCAAGAACCCCTCCCTTACACCCCCTTCCCAGCCCCTTAGTAAGTTTCATACATCGTCTGCTCATCAGTAAGCTACTGAAACATTAGCAGGCTACCACACCGTCGTAGGTAGATGTTTAATGGCTCAATTAAAAGCTATTACTTATATTTACTAGGTTTTTAAATATTCTACCATCTAATAGCTTTCACAGATTTTAATCTGAACTAGTTTCTGAGTAGAATTTTTAATGAACTCTTTGTCATGGTTGAAGCATTAGCTGCAACCTAGTAAAGAGCGAACCAGAGCGCATAGTAACTAGCAGTTAAAAAATGTTAAAGCGGTCGTTTTTTTCATCTTTTTTCCACGCCTAGCGGGTTACTAGAACATCATAGGGAGATGCTTAAGAACTCATTCACAAGCTATTTCTCATATGTACGTGGTTTATATAAATTCTGCCATGTACAAGTGCCATATGGCACGAAAAAAAGCACTTTATGCCGTTTCTCGGATGGTGGGGCTAGTGGGCTACCAGAAAATCTTGGATAGATTTTTGATAGCTCATATAAAAAATATTGCTCATATTTACGTTCTTCTTATAAATTCCATCATCTGCAAGTTTTAAATAGCACTAAAAACGGCACTTTTGGTGCCATGTCTCAAGTGGAAAAGCTAGGGCTGGTGGGCTACCAGAACTTTTTAGAGTGATGTCTAATGGCTCATTTGAAAACTGTTGCTCATATCTACGTGATTTTTATTAATTCTACTATTCGTAAGTGAGATATAGCACTGAAAACAACATTTTTGGTGCCACTTCTTAAGTGGAAAATTTTGGAAGGATAAAACGGTATCACTGGAATAATTATGGTCCAAAACCCTTAATTTGAGGTTTGGAAGAACACCTCCTGCAAATTCCTCCTCCAGCCCCACTTAATAAGCTATGCAATTAAAGTTCTACAAACACTAATATACTAAATTACATTATTAGAGGCGTGGTTCTGTCAGTACAGCGCTGGACTTCAAATTAGATTATCATGCGTTTGATTTCAGCTTGGGTTTTTTCGTTCATGGTTTGTCCCTTCTTATGATTAAATAAAAAAAACAAGTTTTTTAAACTGAAAGTAAGGAGCGACATTAAAACTTAAAACGAACAGAAATTATTCCGTATATGAAAGGGGCTGTCCCCTCCTCAACGCCTTGCTCTTTACGCTAAAGTTTGACTCTGTCTCACAACTTTATTTTTTAAAACAATAAAAAACTTTAGCGTAAAGAGCAAGGCGTTGAGGAATGGACGGCCCCTTTCATATACGGAATAATTTCTGTTCGTTTTAAGTTTTAATGTCGCTCCTTACTTTCAGTTTAAAAAACTTGTTCTTTTTATTTAATTTCTGATCGTTTTTTTAGTTAATGCAGCTTTTATTTTGGCTCACCGTCATTGAATAAGTAAACAAAATTTACATAAAAATTTTACTTTTCTTTTGCTAAATGGCTGTCTCTAAATTTGGTTCTGACGTAATTTACAAATTAACTTACGTAACGAACTTCTATATTCGTATATTTTTCTTCTGGCAAAAAATACAAAGTTGCAGATATTTGCAGATATGAGCTTGAAACCTATGTAATAGGGTTTTCTGATACGCTGAATCTGATGGTGTGGTTCTCATTAAAATTCTTTCACTTGTAGGGGATGTTTCCCCCCCCCCCTCTTTAAAAAATCAGGTAAATTTTCTCAGGCTAGTAGCCTTTGATGAGTAATACTAAAACTTAATAAAATTTATATATTTAGAATCAGCATTGTAATCCATTCTTTTGATACATTTATTGACATCAAAATTCCGTTTTTAAAAGTTTCGATTACTATTGAGCCGTATCGCTTGTTTTTTTTTATTGTTTTTTTTTTATTAAGTATATGTTATTACGAATATGAGGAGGTTCTACCCTTAGTCAATACCACGCTCTTTACGTTAAAAGTTAAAAAAAAATTTAATTCGCAAACCCCTGAATCACAAGGCCGTTTAATTAGAATAGATAGCTCTTTTTGAAAGCACTAAAAAAAACTGTAGCGTAAAGAGCGAGGTATTGACTTGGGGGAGAACCCCTTCATATACGTAATAATTTCTGTTCGTTTTAAGTTCTAATGTTGCTTCTTACTTTCAGTTGAAAAAAACTTGTTTTTTTAAATTTAATATCTGATCGTTTTTTAAATAATGCTTGGAAATCCGGCGCCCCCTTCATAGAAATATCCCTTACCCCAAAGAAACATCCTCCACGGAAAGATTCTCCCGAGTAACCCCCTCCTCCAGCCCCTCCCCCCCACCAGAAAAAAAATCCTTCCTGAAAACGTCTGTATACTTCCCAATAACCAATACAATGTGTATGCAATGGGCAAAGTTCATAACTTGCAGCCCTTCCCCTGGGAACTGTGGGGGATTAAGTCATCCTAAAAGACATATTTATTAAATTTTCGACCATGCTGAACAAAATGGCTATCTCAAAATTTTGATCGGGTGACTTTGAAAAAAAATGAGCGTGGGAGGGGGCCTATTTGTCCTCCATTTCTTTGGCCACTTAAAAAGGGCACTAGAACTTTTAATTTCCGTTCCAATGAGCCCTCCCACGATATTCTAGGACCACTGGGTCGATACGATCACCCCTGGGAAAAAAAAACCAAAAAAACAAATAAACACGCATCCGTGATCTTTCTTCTGGCAAAAAATAGAAAATTCCACATTTTTGTAGATAGGAGCTTGAAACTTATACGGTAGGGTTCTCTGATACGCTGAATATGATGGTGTGATTTTTATTAAGGTTCTATGGTTTTTTTAGGGGGTCTTTTCCCCTTTTTTTCGAAAATCAGCCAAATTTTCTCAGGCGCGTAACTTTTGATAGGTAAGATTAAACTTGATGAAACGTATATATTTGAAATCAGAATTAAAATCTGATTCTTTTGATGTATTTATTGGTATCAAAATTCCGTTTTTTAGAGTTTCGGTTACCATTGAGCCGGGTCGCTCCTTACTTACAGTTCGTTACCACGAACTGTTTGATTACTTTTCAGATAGTCCACTATTTTTGGTTACTATTGAGCCGGGTCAATCCTTACTTACAGTTCGTTACCACGAACTGTTTGATTACTTTTCAGATAATCCACTATTTTTGGTTACCATTGAGCCGGGTCGCTCCTTACTTACAGTTCGTTACCACGAACTGTTTGATTACTTTTCAGATAATCCACTATTTTTGCAAACGTGATGCACTCATTTTTTAAGGCATTGTCCGGGGAGGCTGATTTTAAACCTATTACTCATATCTACTTTTTTTTTTATCAATTTTACGATCCAGAAGTGCCCTATAGCACTAAAAACTGCACTTTTGGTACCACTTCTTAAGTGGAAGAGTTTGAAAGCATAAAATGGCACCATTGCAACAATTATGGTCCAAATCCCGTAACTGGAGGTCGATAAGAACCCCTCATATATACTCCCCTCCAGACCCTCTTAGTAAGTTTCATAAATTGTCTACTCATCTTAAAAGTAAAAGATTATAGTGAAAACGAATTAACTAAAACTAAAAACTTTTCAACTAAAGATCTGCGAAAAATTAAGCTAGATTGATCAACAGTTTTGAATTGAACGTTCAAACTTCACTCTGCGATAAAGCCTGTGTGCTAGTTCTAACAGCGGTAATTGAGGGGAAGGGATGTCCTTGCTTCCTTAGTTTTTGCTCTTGCCTAGGTTTTGAAAAACACATTTTTTTGGGGTCATTTCATTGGAAAAGGGACTTATTTCATTTAAAAAATTTGGGGAAACAACCGAAAGTGCACTTTGTGGGAATGTGCTATCAAGTCAAATTTATAAAAAGCGATTAGGTATAAATATAAGCTTTTAAATGAGCCCTTAAACAGCTCTATTTTGTTACAGTAGCCTTCTAGTTTCTGCTAGTCAGTAGGTGGTTTATAAAGCCCTGTCTACTGTCATCATTATGGCTTTTTCAGGCGAAGTCGGCCGAGTAAAAACAGCTTTTTGCTCATCGAAAAACAAACGTTCCTGAAAAACATGCATTGTTTTTTGAAGTATGGATAATAACTTTATGTTATAGACTGTAAGTTTTTCTTAGCTGTCAAGATTGTTTGCAATATTTTCTAGAGGTGTCTTATCTCCCCTAGATCGTGATAATTAGAAATTATATTAAAAATAAGTTTTCAAGTGAAACTAAGAAGTGACATTAAAACTTAAAACGAACATACATTATTCCATATAAATAAAAAAGATTGCGGCAGCGTTGTTTCTACATTACATTTTAATAAAAAAACGAACAAAGATTAAAAAAAAAAAACAAAGCTTTCCTGAGGGAAGTAAAGAGCGAAGTTGAAACTTAAAACGGACAAAAATTATTACTTCAGAGCCTATTTAATACATATCAATAAAACTAGTACAAATAAACCAACTAATTATGATTCCCTATGCTTTATGTTTTTTCCCCTATGCTATGATTATACAAAACTAACGCTATTTGTACTAGTTTTATTTATATGTATTAAATAGGCTGTGAAGTAAAAATTTTTGTCCGTTTTAAGTTTCAACTTTTCTCTTTACTTCCCTCGGGAAAATTTTGTTTTTTTAAATTAATATGCATAATAAGTTGAAACCTTAGCACGCATGAAACCCCCCTTCAACCACTAAACAAGTACATAAGAGGAGAGGAGGGGAAATGCCGAAAATAATTATTTGACTTTTCATTTTCTATTTTAGTATAGGCTGTTCAAGTGTAGGCTTAGACATTTTTTTTTTCCTGGGGATGCCTCGACCCCTTCCACGTTTGCGCAAGTAAGCGTAGGGATGCATTCACGCTCAAAGTTCAACTGTTATTTCACAGTCAAAGTTCAACATTGGGGAGCTGTCACCATTCATTACCCTTACTGCATCTTTAGTTTAAATTTATTGCTCCTAGTGAAGGGATGTTAGAGAGTATTGAAGGACTTCTGATGAGAAATTAGAGCCAAAAATACATTTTGTGAGGCACCAAATACATCCATCCCCCCCAAAAAAAAACAACAGATTCACAAACAAAAAGATCCGATGGCCCGTTCTTAGCAGTCAGTGAACACTATCTAATCCCGAATAAACTTTATCATTCCCCTAAAATGGGTCACTTGTCAAAAAAAAAACTGGTGACTTAATTTAGGCGAATTAATTTCAGGAATTAAAACTTTTGTTCTTCACCGACTTTTTGTTTGGCCCCTGATATGGCCACTTTGTTTGGCTTTTGGCTTTTTGTTTGGCCACTTTTTGCTTGGCCCCTGGCAAAATACAAAATCTTTGGCAATCTGCGATCCTTCTTCTGCAAAAAGTGGCCTAGTCATCTTTCGTTCATTATAGTCGTTCATTAAGATGGGATCAAACCACAATTTTATACTAATTTCAGAATGATATAGGATCTGCCAAACGAGTACCCAAACTTGCCCTTACAGAATTTCAATAGGAAATATTTAACAAGCCTTTCTCAGCATTTGAAACTGCCCACGTTGCAGAGACATACTTGACCACTGTAATGATCATGGCTTCAATTATTCTAATCTTAGTTTGCAGGCTTATCTTCCTGTTCTTCCAAACTTGTTTTTTAAACTGCGACAAAAGACCCTGTGTATTGGCTATTCTACTTTTTACATCCTCACTGCATCCACCATCTTTCTAAAAATTTCTTAACTAATTATTGAAAAGAATTACCAAATAAATATCATGTAAAATAAAATATGATAAAAAATATTATAATATAAAGGAACTCCTTGGTTCATTTCTGTCCCCCAGTACAGCCTCTTCCATGAACTTAGGAGTTAGCGTGTATAATCTGTAAGGATCACACTGTCAAGCATCGTGTGCGTTTCTGTACTGCATCGTCAAAATAACTGGGTAGGACTCTAGCTTAAAGCTTCTGACTCTTTGCGTTATAAGTCCTGAATTAGGAAGGCTTCAAGGAACTTCTTTATAAGTAGGGAGAGTGTATCTATACAAATGAAGGGGTATGAGGATAGAGTTACTGCGTTAAGAGTTCCTGTGCTGCATCGTCAAACTAAGTGGGTAGATTCTAGTTCGAGGTTAGAAGCATCTGACTTCGAACTCACTAGCTAGAAGAATTCTAGTTAGAAGCATCTGACTCTTTGCGTTATAAATTATGAATTAGGGAGGGTTCAAGGAACTTCTTTAAAAGGAGGGAGAGTGTATCAAGACAAATCTAGGGAGATGAGGATAAAATTTCTGCGTTAAGAGTTCCTGTGCTGCATCGTCAGGATAAGAGGGTAGATTCTAGTTCGAAGCATCTGACTCTTTGTGTTATAAATTAAGAATTAGTGAGGGTTCAAGGAACTTCTTTAAAAGGAGGGAGAGTGTATCAAGACAAATCAAGGGGGGTGAGGATGGAATTTCTGCGTTATAAGTTCCTGTACTGCATCGTCAAAATAAGTGGGTAGGACTATAGTTCGTAGCTTCTGACACTTTGCGTTATAAGTTATGAATTAGGAAGGGTTCAAGGAATTTCTTTAAAAGGAGGGAGAGTGTATCAAGACAAATCAAGGTGAATGAGGATAGAATTTCTGCGTTAAGAGTCCTGTGCTGCATCGTCAAAATAAGTGGGTAGAATCTAGTTCGAAGCATCTGAATCTTTGCGTTATAATCATGAATTAGAGAGGGTTCAAGGAGAGGGTAGATTCTAGTTAGAAGAATCTGACTCTTTGCGTTATAAATCATGAATTAGGGAGGGTTCAAGGAACTTCTTTAAAAGGAGGAAGAGTGTATCAAGACAAAAAAGGGGGATGAGGATAGAATTTCTGCGTTAAGAGTTCCTGTGCCGCATGGTCAAAATAGGTGGGTAGATTCTAGTTCGAAGCACCTGACTCTTTGCGTTATAAATCCTGAATTAGGGAAGGTTCAAGGAACTTCTTTAAAAGGAGGGAGAGTGTATCAAGACAAATCAAGGGGGATGAGGATAGAATTTCTGTGTTAAGAGTTCCTGAGCTGCATCGTCAAAATAAGTGGGTAGATTCTAGTTCAAAGCATCTGACTCTTTGCGGTATAAATCATGAATTACGGAAGGTTCAAGTAACTTCTCTAAGAGGAGGGAGAGTGTATCAAGACAAATCAAGGAGGATGAGGATAGAATTTCTGCGTTAAGAGTTCCTGTGCTGCATCGTCAAAATAAGTGGGTAGATTCTAGTTCGAAGTTAGAAGCATCTGACTTCGAACTCACTAACTAGAAGAATTCTAGTTAGAAGCATCTGACTCTTTGCGTTATAAATCATGAATTAGGGAGGGTTCAAGGAACTTCTTTAAAAGGAGGGAGAGTGTATCAAGATAAATCAAGGGAGGTGAGGATAGAATTTCTGCGTTAAGAGTTCCTGTTCTGCATCGTCAGAATAAGATAGTAGAATCTAATTCGAAGCATCTGACTCTTTGCGTTATAAATCATGAATTAGAGAGGGTTCAAGGAACTTATTTAAAAGAAGGGAGAGTGTATCAAGACAAATCAAGGGAGGTGAGGATAGAATTTCTGCGTTAAGAGTTCCTGTGCTGCATCGTCAGAATAAGAGGGTAGATTCTAGTTCGAAGCATCTGACTCTTTGCGTTATAAATTATGAATTAGTGAGGGTTCAAGGAACTTCTTTAAAAGGAGGGAGAGTGTATCAAGACAAATCAAGGGGGGTGAGGATAGAATTTCTGCGTTATAAGTTCCTGTACTGCATCGTCAAAATAAGTGGGTAGGACTATAGTTCGTAGCTTCTGACACTTCGCGGTTATAAGTCATGAATTAGGAAGGGTTCAAGGAATTTCTTTAAAAGGAGGGAGAGTGTATCAAGACAAATCAAGGTGAATGAGGATAGAATTTCTGCGTTAAGAGTCCTGTGCTGCATCGTCAAAATAAGTGGGTAGAATCTAGTTCGAAGCATCTGACTCTTTGCGTTATAATCATGAATTAGAGAGGGTTCAAGGAACTTCTTTAAAAGGAGGGAGAGTATATCAAGACAAATCCAGGGGGATGAGGATAGAATTTCTGCATTAAGAGTTCCTGTGCTGCATCGTAAAAATAAGTGGGTAGATTCTAGTTTGAAGCATCTGACTCTTTGCGTTATAAATCATGAATTAGGGAGGGTTCAAGGAACTTCTTTAAAAGGAGGGAGAGTGTATCAGGACAAATCAAAGATATGAGGATATAATTTCTGCGTTATAAGTTCCTGTACTGCGTCGTCAAAATAAGTGGGTAGGACTATAGTTCGTAGCTTCTGACTCTTTGCGTTATGAGTCATGAATTAGGAAGGATTCAAGGAACTTTTTTACAAGGAGGGAGAGTGTATCAAGACGAATCAAGGGGGATGAGGATAGAATTTCTGCGTTAAGAGTTCCTGCGCTGCATCGTCAAAATAGGTGGGTAGATTCTAGTTCGAAGCATCTGACTCATTGCGTTATAAATCATGAATTAGGGAGGGTTCAAGGAACTTCTTCAAAAGGAGGGAGAGTGTATCAAGACAAATCAAGGGGGATGAGGATAGAATTTCTGCATTAAGAGTTCCTTTGCTGCGTCGTAAAAATAGGTGGGTAGATTCTAGTTCGAAGAATCTGACTCATTGCGTTGTAAATCATGAATTAGGGAGGGTTCAAGAAACTTCTTCAAAAGGAGGGAGAGTGTATCAAGACAAATCAAGGGGGATGAGGATAGAATTTCTGCATTAAGAGTTCCTTTGCTGCGTCGTAAAAATAGGTGGGTAGATTCTAGTTCGAAGAATCTGACTCATTGCGTTGTAAATCATGAATTAGGGAGGGTTCAAGGAACTTCTTTAAAAGGAGGGAGAGTGTATCAAGACAAATCAAGGGGGATGAGGATAGAATTTCTGCGTCAAGAGTTCCTGTGCTGCATCGTCAAAATAAGTGGGTAGATTCTAGTTCGAAGCATCTGACTCTTTGCGTTATAAATCATGAATTAGGGAGGGTTCAAGGAACTTCTTTAAAAGGAGGGAGAGTGTATCAAGACAAATCAAGGGGGATGAGGATAGAATTTCTGTGTTAAGAGTTCCTGTGCTGCATCGTCAAGTGGGTAGATTATAGTTCAAAGCATCTGACTCTTTGCGTTATAAATCATGAATTAGGGAAAGTTCGAGGAACTTCTCTGAAAGGAGGGAGAGTGTATCAAGACAAATCAAGGGGGATGAGGATAGAATTTCTGCGTTAAGTCTTCCTTTGCTGCATCGTCAAAATAAGTGGGTAGATTCTAGTTCGAAGCATCTGACTCTTTGCGTTATAAATCATGAATTAGGGAGGGTTCAAGGAACTTCTTTAAAAGGAGGGAGAGTGTATCAGGACAAATCAAAGATATGAGGATAGAATTTCTGCGTTATAAGTTCCTGTACTGCGTCGTCAAAATAAGTGGGTAGGACTATAGTTCGTAGCTTCTGACTCTTTACGTTATGAGTCATGAATTAGGAAGGTTTCAAGGAACTTCTTTAAAAGGAGGGAGAGTGTATCAAGACGAATCAAGGGGGACGAGGATAGAATTTCTGCGTTAAGAGTTCCTGCGCTGCATCGTCAAAATAGGTGGGTAGATTCTAGTTCGAAGCATCTGACTCATTAGGTTATAAATCAAGAATTAGGGAGGGTTCAAGGAACTTCTTTAAAAGGAGGGAGAGTGTATCAAGACAAATCAAGGAGGATGAGGATATAATTTCTGCGTTAAGAGTTCCTGTGCTGCATCGTCAGAATAAGAGGGTCAATTCTAGCTCGAAGCATCTGACTCTTTGCGTTATAAATCATAAATTAGGGAGGTCTCAAGGAACTTCCTTAAAAGGAGGGAGAGTGTATCAAGACAAATCAAGGGGGATGAGGATAGAGTTTCTGCTTTAAGATTTCCTGTGCTGCATCGTCAAAATAAGTGGGTAGATCCTAGTTGGAAGCATCTAACTCTTCGCGTTATAAATAATGAATTAGGGAGGGTTTAAGGAACTTCTTTAATAGGAGGTAGAGTGTATTAAGACAAACCAAGGGGGATGAGGATAGAATTTCTGCGTTAAGAGTTCCTGTGCTGGTTCGTCAAAATTAGTGGGTAGGACTATAGTTTGTAGCTTCTGACTCTTTGCGTTATAAGTCATGAATTAGGAAGGGTTCAAGGAACTTCTTTAAAAGGAGGGAGAGTTTATCAGGACAAGTCATGGGGATGAGGATAGAATTTCTGAGTTATAATTTCCTTTACTGCATCGTCAAAATAAGTGGGTAGGACTATAGTTCGTAGCTTGGGACTCTTTGCATTATAAGTCATGATTTAGGGAGGGTTCAAGGAACTTCTTTAAAAGGAGGGAGAGTGTATCAGGACAAATCAAGGGGGATGACAATAGAATTTCTGCGTTGAGAGTTCCTGTGCTGCATCGTCAAAATAACTGGGTAAACTCTAGTTCGAAGCTTCTGACTCTTTGCGTTATAAGTCATGAACTAGGGAGGATTCAAGAAACTTCTTTAAAAGGAGGGAGAGTGTATCAGGACATATCAAGGGGGGTGAGGATGGAATTTCTGCATTAAGAGTCCCTGTACTGCATCGTCAAAATAACTGGATAGGACTCTAGTTTAAAGCTTCTGACTCTTTACGTTATAAGTCTTGAATTAGGGAGGGTTCAAGGAACTTCTTTAAAAGGAAAGAGAGTGTATCAGGACAAATCAAGGGGGGTGAGGATGTAATTTTTGCGTTATAAGTTCCTGTATTGCATCGTCAAAATAACTGGGTAGGACTCTAGTTCGAAGCTTCTGACTCTTTGCATTATAATTCTTGCATTAGGAGGGTTCAAGAAACTTCTTTAAAAGGAAAGAGAGAGTGTATCGGGACAAATCAAGGGGGGTAAGGTTGAAAGTTCTGCGTTATAAGCTCGTGTACCGCATCGTCAAAATATCTGGGTAGGACTCTAGTTCGAAGTTTCTGACTCTTTGGGTTATAAGTCATGAATTAGGGAGGGTTCAAGGAACTTCTTTAAAAGCAAGGAGAGTGTATCAGGACAAATCAAGGGGAGTGAGGATGGAGATTCTGCGTTATAAGCTCCTGTACCGCATCGTCAAAATATCTGGGTAGGACTCTAGTTCGAAGCTTCTGACTCTTTGCGTTATAATTCTTGCATTAGGGAGGGTTCAAGAAACTTCTTTAAAAAGAAAGAGAGAGAGTATCAGGACAAATCAAGGGGGGTGAGGATGGAATTTCTGCATTAAGAGTCGCTGTACGGCATCGTCAAAATAACTGGGTAGGACTCTAGTTTGAAGCTTCTGACTCTTTGCGTTATAAGTCTTGAATTAGGGAGGGTTCAAGGAACTTTTTTAAAAGGAGACTGAGTGTATCAGTAAAAATCAAGGGGGGTGAGGATGGAATTTTTGCGTTATAAGTTCCTGTATTGCATCGTCAAAATAACTGGGTAGGACTCTAGTTCGAAGCTTCTGACTCTTTGCGTTATAATTATTGCATTAGGGAGGGTTCAAGGAACTTCTTTAAAAGGAAAGAGAGAGTGTATCAGGACAAATCAAGGGGGTTGAGGTTGGAATTTCTGCGTTTTAAGCTCCTGTACCGCATCGTCAAAATATCTGGGTAGGACTCTAGTTCGAAGCTTCTGACTCTTTGGGTTATAAGTCATGAATTAGGGAGGGTTCAAGGAACTTCTTTAAAAGCAGGGAGAGTGTATCAGGACAAATCAAGGGGGGTGAGGATGGAATTTCTGCGTTATAAGCTCCTGTACCGCATCGTCAAAATATCTGGGTAGGACTCTAGTTCGAAGCTTCTGACTCTTTGGGTTATAAGTCATGAATTAGGGAGGGTTTAAGGATCTTCTTTAAAAGAAGGGAGATTGTAACAGGACAAATCAAAGATATGAGGATAGAATTTCTGCGTTATAAGTTCCTGTACTGCGTCGTCAAAATAAGTGGGTAGGACTTTAGTTCGTAGCTTCTGACTCTTTACGTTATGAGTCATGAATTAGGAAGGATTCAAGGAACTTCTTTAAAAGGAGGGAGAGTGTATCAAGACAAATCAAGGGGGACGAGGATAGAATTTCTGCGTTAAGAGTTCCTGCGCTGCATCGTCAAAATAGGTGGGTAGATTCTAGTTCGAAGCATCTGACTCTTTGCGTTATAAATCATGAATTAGGGAGGGTTCAAGGAACTTCTTTAATAGGAGGTAGAGTGTATCAAGACAAATCAAGGAGGATGAGGATATAATTTCTGCGTTAAGAGTTCCTGTGCTGCATCGTCAGAATAAGAGGGTAGATTCTAGTTCGAAGCATCTGACTCATTGCGTTATAAATCATAAATTAGGGAGGTCTCAAGGAACTTCCTTAAAAGGAGGGAGAGTGTATCAAGACAAATCAAGGGGGATGAGGATAGAGTTTCTGCTTTAAGATTTCCTGTGCTGCATCGTCAAAATAAGTGGGTAGATCCTAGTTCGAAGCATCTAACTCTTTGCGATATAAATAATGAATTAGAGAGGGTTTAAGGAACTTCTTTAATAGGAGGTAGAGTGTATTAAGACAAACCAAGGGGGATGAGGATGGAATTTCTGCGTTAAGAGTTCCTGTGCTGGTTCGTCAAAATTAGTGGGTAGGACTATAGTTTGTAGCTTCTGACTCTTTGCGTTATAAGTCATGAATTAGGAAGGGTTCAAGAAACTTCTTTAAAAGGAGGGAGAGTTTATCAGGACAAATCAAGGGGATGAGGATAGAATTTCTGCGTTATAATTTCCTTTACTGCATCGTCAAAATAAGTGGGTAGGACTATAGTTTGTAGCTTCCGACTCTTTGCATTATAAGTCATGATTTAGGGAGGGTCCAAGGAACTTCTTTAAAAGGAGGGAGAGTGTATCAGGACAAATCAAGGGGGATGGCAATAGAATTTCTGCGTTGAGAGTTCCTCTGCTGCATCGTCAAAATAACTGGGTAAACTCTAGTTCGAAGCTTCTGACTCTTTGCGTTATAAGTCATGAATTAGAGAGGATTCAAGAAACTTCTTTAAAAGGAGGGAGAGTGTATCAGGACATATCAAGGGGGGTGAGGATGGAATTTCTGCATTAAGAGTCCCTGTGCTGCATCTTCAAAATAACTGGGTAGGACTCTAGTTCAAAGCTTCTGACTCTTTACGTTATAAGTCTTGAATTAGGGAGGGTTCAAGGAACTTCTTTAAAAGGAGAGAGAGTGTATCAGGACAAATCAAGGGGGGCGAGGATGGAATTTTTGCGTTATAAGTTCTTGTATTGCATCGTCAAAATAACTGGGTAGGACTCTAATTCGAAGCTTCTGACTCTTTGCATTATAATTCATGCATTAGGGAGGGTTCAAGGAACTTCTTTAAAAGGAAAGAGAGAGTGTATCGGGACAAATCAAGGGGGGTAAGGTTGAAAGTTCTGCGTTATAAGCTCCTGTACCACATCGTCAAAATATCTGGGTAGGACTCTTGTTCGAAGTTTCTGACTCTTTGGGTTATAAGTCATGAATTAGGGAGGGTTCAAGGAACTTCTTTAAAAGCAGGGATAGTGTATCAGGACAAATCAAGGGGGGTGAGGATGGAATTTCTGCGTTATAAGCTCCTGTACCGCATCGTCAAAATATCTGGGTAGGACTCTAGTTTGAAGCTTCTGACTCTTTGCATTATAATTCATGCATTAGGGAGGGTTCAAGGAACTTCTTTAAAAGGAAAGAGAGAGTGTATCAGGACAAATCAAGGGGGGTGAGGATGGAGTTTCTGCGTTATAAGCTCCTGTACCGCATCGTCAAAATATCTTGGTAGGACTCTTGTTTGAAGCTTCTGACTCTTTGGGTTATAAGTCATGAATTAAGGAGGGTTCAAGGAACTTTTTTTTAAGGAGGGAGAGTGTATCAGGACATATCAAGGGGGGTGAGGATGGAATTTCTGCATTAAGAGTCCCTGTACTGCATCGTGCATTATAATTATTGCATTAGGGAGGGTTCAAGGAACTTCTTTAAAAGGAAAGAGAGAGTGTATCAGGACAAATCAAGGGGGTTGAGGTTGGAATTTCTGCGTTATAAGCTCCTGTACCGCATCGTCAAAATATCTGGGTAGGACTCTAGTTCGAAGCTTCTGACTCTTTGCGTTATAAGTCTTGAATTAGGGAGGGTTCAAGGAACTTCTTTAAAAGGAGACTGAGTGTATCAGTAAAAATCAAGGGGGGTGAGGATGGAATTTTTGCGTTATAAGTTCCTGTATTGCATCGTCAAAATAACTGGGCAGGACTCTAGTTCGAAGCTTCTGACTCTTTGCGTTATAATTATTGCATTAGGGAGGGTTCAAGGAACTTCTTTAAAAGGAAAGAGAGAGTGTATCAGGACAAATCAAGGGGGTTGAGGTTGGAATTTCTGCGTTATAAGCTCCTGTACCGCATCGTCAAAATATCTGGGTAGGACTCTAGTTCGAAGCTTCTGACTCTTTGGGTTATAAGTCATGAATTAGGGAGGGTTCAAGGAACTTCTTTAAAAGCAGGGATAGTGTATCAGGACAAATCAAGGGGGGTGAGGATGGAATTTCTGCGTTATAAGCTCCTGTACCGCATCGTCAAAATATCTGGGTAGGACTCTAGTTCGAAGCTTCTGACTCTTTGGGTTATAAGTCATGAATTAGGGAGGGTTCAAGGAACTTCTTTAAAAGCAGGGAGAGTGTATCAGGACAAATCAAGGAGGATGAGGATGGAATGATTCTCAGAATGTTTTTGAACTTAGTAACTTATATTAAACAAATGCTGTGCTTTGTATTTACTTTTGCTCAATATTATGTTTATAGCAACTAACTGATATGTGGGGTAATACTTGTGTTTTGTAAGAACTGACAAGTTTTAGAACTCCCTTTTTTTTACTCACTTTCTGTAAAAACCAACGAATGATTGCAAATAACCAGATCAGATACTGGATTATCATCATGTGTGACATGTGATGTTAATGCTGCATCATCATAAATGTTGCAAAGGTGAACGAATTGTCAACGAAAAATTTGCAAATAAAACTCCAGCAAATTTTGTAACTTCCGATGTGAACATTGCTATTTTTTTTTATTATTTTGCTCTTTTGAAGGTCAAAAGTCTTCCTTACAGAATAAATTCAAGAAAATTGCGATACTTGGAGCAGTTGGAAATCATGAGACCCGACAAGCAAAATAAATTCAAGATTGCGCAAAACAGTATTTTTCTTCATGATGAATTAAAAATAAAGTGTTCCGAAACAGAAAATAAAAGCAATGAGCCCTATTAGAACCATAATGAGCCATAATAAAATGAGCTATATGAATATCAATGACTAAATGAATTCCAAAATGAACAGAAATTAAAAGGAATAATCAAACAGTTCGTTGTTAAGAACTGCAAGTAAGGAGCGACTCGGCCCAATAGTATAGGAAACTGTAAAAAGACAGAATTTTGATAACAATAGATACATCAAACGAATTGGCTTTTTTGCTGCTTCCGAATATGTAAAATTCATCAGGTTTAATGCTACCCATCAAAAGCTACGAGCCTCAGAAAATTTACCTGGTTTTCAAAAAAGGAGGGAAAAAGCCCCAAAATATCAAGGAATCTTAATGAAAATCATGCCATCAGACTCAGTATATCAGAGAACTCTACTGTAGAGGTTTGAAGCTCCCTTCTGCAAAAATATGGAGTTTTTTTTTTAATTTTTACCAGAAAAAAGATAACGGATGAGTGTTATCAAACAGTTCGTGGTAACGAACTGTAAGTAAGGAGCGACCCGGCTCAATGGTAACCGAAAGTCTAAAAAACGGAATTTTGATACCAATAGATACATCAAAAGAATCAGATCTTAATTGTGATTTCAAATATATAAGTTTCATCAAGTTTAATCTTACCCATCAAAACTTACGCGCCTGAGCAAATTTGGCTAATTTTCGAAAAAAGGGAAAAAGACCCCCTAAAAATTATAGAACCTTAATGAAAATCACACCATCATATTCAGCTTATCAGAGAACCCTACTGTAGAGGTTTCAAGCTCCTATCTACAAAAATGTGGAATTTTCCATTTTTTGCCAGAAAAAAGGTCACGGATGCGTGTTTATTTGTTTTGTTTTTTTTCTTGTTCCCAGGGGTAATCGTATTGACCCAGTGGTCCTAGAATATCTTAGGAGGGCTCATTGGAACGGAAATTAAAAGTTCTAGTGCCCTTTTTAAGCGACCAAAAAAATGGAGGGCAACTAGGCCCCTCCCACGCTCATTTTTTCCCAAAGTCACCCGATCAAAATTTTGAGATAGCCATTTTGTTTCGTATGGTCAAAAATGTGATAACTATGTCTTTTAGGATGACTTAATCCCCCTAAGCCCCCGGGGGGAGGGCTGAAAGTTATGAACTTTACCAAATGTTAACATATAGCATTGGTTAGTGGGAAGTATACAGACGTTTTCAGGGGGAATTTTTTCTGGTAGTGGGGGGTGGGGGTGGGTCGGGGGTTATTTGGGAGGATCTTTCCATGAAGGAAGTTTTCATGGGGAAGGGACATTGCTATGAAGGGGGTGCCGGACTCCCCAGCATTATTTAAAAAAAATAATCAGAAATTAAATATAAAAAACAAGTTTTTCAACTGAAAGTAAGGAGCAACATCAAAACTTAAAACGAACAGAAACTATTAGCTATATGATTGGGTTCACCCCCTAGTCAATACCTCGCTCTTTAAGCCAAACATTTTTTAGTACTTTCATAAGAGCTATTTATTCTAATTGACGGCCTTTGTGATTAAGGGGTCATTTTTAAAGAATTGGAACAAAATTCGAACTTTAGCTTAAAGAGCAAGGTATTGACTAGGGCGAAAACCCCCTAATTTACGTATTAAAAATATATGAATATAGAAGTTCGATACGTAAGTTAATTCGTAAGTTACGTATATTTATTACTAATAAAAACGTTCGTAAATAAAATTCAACAAGTTTCGAGAAAGCCATTTAACTAAATAAAAGAAAAATCAATATACAAATTTTGTTTTAATTATTCATGTACGGTGAGCCAAAATCAAAACCTGCATTAATTCAAAAATGTTCAAAAATTAAATAAAAAACAAGTTTTTTTAACTGAAAGTAAGGAGCGACATTAAAACTTAAAACGAACAGAAATTATTCCGTATATGAAAGGGGCTGTCCCCTCCTCAGCGCCTCGCTGTTTACGCTAAATTTTGACTTTCTCAAAACTCTATTTTTTTAAACAATAAAAAACTTTAGCGTAAAGAGCGAGGCGCTGAGGAGGGGATAGCCCCTTTCATATACGGTATAATTTCTGTTCGTTTTAAGTTTTAATGTCGCTCCTTACTTTCAGTAAAAAACTTGTTTTTTTATTTATACTTTTCAGGGATAATCGTATTAAAACATTTATCCTAGAAGGTCAGGTGGGGGCTCGTTAACTACGGAAATTAAAAGTTCTAGTGCCCTTTATAAATGACTAAACAGGTTGGAGGGCAATTGGCTTTCCAACCTATTGATTTATATGACATACAGACAGACATTTTTAGGGATGTATTAAGATATTTTTCGGGAGGGTGGATTTTCTGTAGGGAACGACTTCCACGGGTGAATTTTTCGTGGGGAGGAAAGTTTCCGGAGTGACCTTTCCAAGGGAAACTATACACGGGGGGATTTGCCAGAATCCCTAAGTGAAATTATTTTTATTTGTCTTACTTTCTATTTGACGCCTCAATTTTACATGTGAAAATGTTCCGAGAGAAATTTTTAGTGGGTTTATAACTTTTCGAGGGATTTTTCCTTGGGGGGGGGCGGGCCGAGGAAAAATTTCCATTGGGGGAATTTTCCGCGGAAGAAAATTTTCCCGTGGAATTTCTGGGATAAATTTCCAACGAAGGGGGGATTTCCGGCAGGATTTGAAAAACAGAACTATTTTTTTTTCGCAATTGAAAGCAGTCTAAGGAGAATTTTTTGTGAAATTGTCCACAAGAAATTTTCATGAGGGAATTTTTAGTAAGGATGGAATTGCCCAGGGGGGAATTCTCTGGAAGTTGGGATTTTGTGTGGGAAGAACTTTCTATGGAGTAATTTTTCGCGGAGAAGAATTTTCTGTGGAGAAGGGAGGTGGATGTTCCGGCTTATTTGAAGAATGATCGGAAATTAAATAAAAGAAGTTTTGTTTTCAACCTAAAGTAATGAGGTGAATTACTTGTAATGAATGAAAATTATTCCGTAAATGAGGAAAATGCCCCCTTCTCAATATTTCCCTCTTTACACTTAATTTTGAAATTTTGTCCCAATGCTTTAAGAACGACTCCTGAATCACAAGGGTCGTTTAATTAGAATAAGTAGCTTTTTTAAAGTACTAAATTTCTTTAGCTTGACGAGCGAGGGACAGGGGGGGGGACAACCCCCCCCCCCCCCAAATAGGGAATAATTTATGTTCATTTTACGTTTTAATGTCGTTCCTTACTTTCAGTTGAATTTTGTTTTTATTTAATGAATCCTAAAACAGACAGTGAAAACGAAGAATCAAGTTAAACTTAAATCTAACGTAAACTGTCACAAACAGGAGAAACGTTGCCACCCCCTAAACTTTCTGAAGACCAGAGCGTCATCTGCTAAGTCAATATTTTAAATGTTTTGAGGGGTTACAATGAAGACTGGTAGCTAAAAAGGGTTCTAAAGGAGGGCAAGACCCTCCAATCACTTTCGATTCTTAAAAAATGATTACGACAAAAATGATTAATTTCCTATCGAGTGAGCCCGCTCCAATGTTTCTACAACTCCAATGTTTCTTTCATAAGAAGGGGCCGGGGAAAAGCTAATAAAAAAACTACATAGCAGACATACGGTTCTTTACTCAGCCAGCACTAAAGTGTTATCTCTGAGTTTCTACATTTCAGTTGATCCAAACTGGAAATTAACACAGGCCCTTTGTTTGAAGCATTATATTTTTTACCTGTATTATTGTATATGTCCATGTAGAACCGACTGACGGAGATTCTAGTGACTCGGACGAATTTTACTTACAGTTACAGGAGCAAATAGACAGGGTCCCAGGTAGAAATATGGTGTTTTTACCTGGAGATTTTAACGCCCAGGTCAGTAAAAATAGGGATAGACGGTATCCTGGCCTAGGTAAATTTGGTGTAGGGAAAGAAAACCGTAATGGCTACAGACTTTTGCAATTTTATAGGCATAACAATCTAGTTATAACCAGTACGATGTTGGTCACAAAATGGCCCATAAGATAACATGGTATTCACATGACGGTAAGACAATAAACCTTATTGATTATTTATAGTAAACCGAAGACTGGCAGGATATTGATGGTAAAAGTAAAGATCACCATCTGCTAGTGTCTGGGGTTAATTTAAAGCTGATACTTCGGAAGGGTAGCTACCTCCTGGGAAGTTATGATGTTGGTAGACTCCAGGATGAGAATTTGAGAGAAACTTTCCAGGAACAGTTGGATACTAAACTAGAGAGTTTAAAATTTGACGATGTGGAAGGTGGTTGGAATAATTTTGGAAAAACGATTCGTGAAGTTGCTGATGGTGTCTTAGGAAAGAAAGTTAGGACTGCAGCTAGGAATATTAGTGAAAAGGCTTTAATAGAGAAGAGAACGGGCTTGTACAAGAATTATCTGAGTGATAGATCATTAGAAAACAAAAGGAACGTAAAGAAAGTGGAGAAAACATTAAAATATGAACTAAGGATTTGTGAAGTGGAGGCCATGGATAAAATTGCCGAGGATATGGAAGATGCAGCTAGACGGCATAATAGTAAAATATTGTACTGGTATGTTAATAAACTGGGAGGGAGTAGTCAATCCGGACTTGACTCAGTTAAAGATAGGAACGGGGCCACAATTAGTGATAAGGAAAGTGTTAAAGAGAGATGGGTAGAACATTTTGAGAATGTGGTAAACCGAGATAGAGATAGAGGAAAAGATATAGAGGAAAAGGAAACAGTTTGACATGCCTTGGATGTGAAGGAAGACTTGTTTTCTGAGGAAGAATAAACGACAGTACTAAAAAGATTGAAAAATGAAGGAGCACAGGAAAGGCAATGGGAGACCATAGAATCAAATGGGGAGGAAAAAGTCTCCTGGACTTAGATTATGCTGATGATAATAGCATCCTAGATGAAAGTGTGAGCAAAATGAA
The DNA here is from genome assembly GCA_027921565.1 of Artemia sinica. Classification (NCBI taxonomy): domain Eukaryota; kingdom Metazoa; phylum Arthropoda; class Branchiopoda; order Anostraca; family Artemiidae; genus Artemia; species Artemia sinica. The sequence goes on from CM051274.1 coordinate 4,442,031, forward strand.
TGAATTTTAAGAGATTTTGCGAGTGCAGGGTGCCAGAAATAGGTTTGAAAATTAATGTTAAGAAGACAAGTCACTAAGGCTAGGAATAAGTGAAGATGAAAAGGTGACGTTGGGTAAGGAAAAGATTGATCAGGTGAGCAGCTTCACTTACCTTATTAGTATTACTCAAGGTGTTTTTTCACAGTTAAAAAAAAAAGTTTGGAAGAACAGGAAGATAAGTCTGCAAACCAAGATTAAAATATTGGAAGCTACAGTGATGACAGTGATTAAATATGGCTCTTAAGCATGAGCGCTCCGAAAAGCGAATGAAGATTTGCTAGATGTTTTCCAGAGAAATTGCCTATGGATTGTTCTGGGTACCCCGCTGACTGACCGTATTTCAAACAGTAGGCTGTGCGAAAAATGTGGTTCAATCCCGCTTTCTAGGGCTATAATGAAAGAAAGGTTGAGATGGCCAGGGTACATTCTGCGGATAGAAGGATGACAGATTGTCGAAGATTGTCCTTTTCGGCCGACCGTCTAGGGCTAAATGGAAAGATGGTCGTCGTCGTTTGGCATGGGAGGAAGTCCCCCCTCTTCTGAGGAGGGAGGAAGTCATAAAGAAAGATTTAAAGGAAATGTGAACTTCCTGTGAGGGTGTAAAGAGGAGGCTTTGAATAGATTGGGATGGAGGAGGAGCGTGCGTAGCTGTGTTGGCCTCAGGTGGCTTGGTGCTTCGGTGAGTTGTTAGTAGTAGTAGTAGCAGTAGTAATATTTTTACAGTCATCGATGTTAACCCTTTCTGATCTTGTATTCGTTCAATCAGGCCAGGCCAGTGACCTATTGAATATAACCATGCTAATTAATTATTGTCAAAACATTTTTTCAGTCATCTGACGAAGTAAAATTGTGATTAAAATATAAGTCATCTTTGAAAAAAAAAACCTTTCAGAAGCACATCTGAGCAGGCCCGTTATTAGGTTTTGGCGTTGCAAGACAACTGTAAAAATAGAATTGGAGAAAAAAAATGAGAAAAAATATTTTTGCTTTCAAATTTTGCCATGGTTACAGCAGTAGCTTCAACCTAATAAAAAGCGCGTCAGAGCTCAGAACAACTGAAATTACAAAAGCATGTCTTGAAAAAAATGTGAAGTGAGATTTTTTTTCATTTAAAATGAATTCAAGAATTATAATCATTATACAGGTTTACTTGATAGTAAAGTTTATTGCGAAGCAGATTCAGATATTTCTTTGAAAAAAGAACTTGAAAGTAATAAACTTCAAAAGGCGATAGATCGAAATAGAAAATTTGTCATCGGACTCATCGTAGTTGAAATTCCTGTGCTGGAGGTTTTCATCCCCCTCTCTTGAAAAACAAAAAAAAAAATTGACTTTTTGCATGGGTAATAGTGATGTGTCTCTTTTTTTTCACCAAGTTCATTCCAAAATGCATTTAAGATTGTCCTCGACATACATGTACACAACACAATCAAAGTTTCAAGATATTTTTCACAAGATGGTGGCTACATTGAAATAGAAGTAAGCAAAAAGTATACTTTTTGAATTTTCTCCGTTGCTTGTTTAACAGACTTCACGGAATTTATTAAAAAAATAAATATTAAGCTTCTTTTACTTGGACGTAAACAGTCGATTTAGAACTTGAAACGAACTTAACAGCCTATGCAACATAGTAAAGAAATATATATCTGCGTATTTTAATTGTATGACTATTTTGTTTTTCCTGTTTTTCTTTCAGTGTATTGATTGTATTTTGTTATAATAAATGTTCAGATTAATAAAAAAGAACTAATTACGATTACAATTAGACTGATTTTTTGTTCCTTTTTTTCAGCGTCCAAGTCACTCAGAGGAATACTAAAGTTTAAGTTTTCTGAAAAAGCTTCCCAGTCGGATGTCCGAAATGCTTATCTATGGTTACATCTGCGGCCTTCTTCAATTATGCCCACTGGCCCTGTTTGGATAGAAATTTATCAGGTAAGCTTTAAATTCAATCTTTGGGTAGTCGTCTCTCTTCTACCAATCTTCCGGAGATCTTCCGAAATCCCAATCTATCTCCGGAAAAAAAGAAGAGACCGGAGCTAACAAAAATCTACAGAAAACTCTGAGTCTACGAAAACTGTGACTTTTTGTATTTTTTTGATATTTTGAGTAACTTTGACAAAATTTGATCGACCAAATCCATCTTTTCTTCCCGGAAGTACATTTGGCTCTCAACTCTGCTCTTAAAGCTATTAGAATATAGTACTTTATGCCCAGTTAGCTTGAATAATAAAAAAAAAAAAAAAAAAAAAAAAAAAAAAAAAAAAAAGAAAAAAAAATACAGCATGAAAACAGAACTACCGTAAATTCTACGGAGCCCTGAGAGCGATTTACCGATTTTTTTTTTTTACCGAAAATCACCAATGTCTTACAGCTTGTTTGAAAAAATACTGGAAACACTGTAAGTGAGGCAAGTCGAAGTAAGTATTAAACACGCTTGTAAGTAAATATTCGTCTATTCTCGCTGTAACTATTCTGAATGTTACTACAGTGGTACCAATTTATGAAAATATAGAGAGTGGGCAAATTGTTTTATTCAGAATCTGGGGGGGAGGACTTTTTCTAATAAAAACTCCAAATAAGGGTATTTTTCAATGTAAATACCATAAAAGGCGTTTTTCAAAATCTAGGGGGGGGGAGTGATTGATTTTACCGACTGGCTGATCATTTATACCGACTGTTTTCACCACTAATTAACATAATGCCCATTTCTAATACGAAACCTGGGATCGCAATTCAGCCTAAAGAATCATATAATATGAAGAAAAATAGCTGCTTAGTTCCTTTTTCCATAAGAAGTGTATGAACAACAACATGGTGACCTAATGAAGAATGGAGCAATATATTAGGAGAAAAGTGAAAACATGATTTATGTACAAAAAGATCTCAGAAGTGAAAAATTGGCAAATTTAAATTAAAAACACAGATTAAACAAAAGAAGAAGAAAATACAACTATATACCTTCAGCTAAAAATTCCAACGTCTTGGTTTGGAAGACAACCAGACTTTCAGTAATTTGTCGAGTTTCAGCTCGTCCGCAGCGTCAGTCTCACATCACATCATGACAAGGTGATCCAAACGGACATCGTCCATCGTTGTGCGTAAATGTGTCGTGACCAGTTTCAGTTTGCTAAAAATTCTTTCTGCTGTGGCCACAGTTTGTGGCGCTGTCGCAACCCACTGGTAAACTGACCAGAGAGTCGTAAATATTTATTTCACAGCATTAATTTCACGGAACAGTCCGTCAAAGATGGTGCGAATTATGACTTTGTTGCTTTCAACCTCAGTCCTCAACAAAAATTGTTTGAAAGCCTTTTGCTGTAATATTAATTTAAAAAAAACTTTTTCCTAAAAAAAATAAAAAAAAACATAATTTGCACTTTACTGAAAAAATATAAATGTTTTTACTTTTATAACTTTAATAAACCAAATAATATTAACATTTTGATTAAAAAATATCAGTATAAGTATATTAAACTGGCAATGCTCATTCCATTTGTATTTTTTTCAGTAAAGCGCAAATTATAATCTGGCCTTGGGAAGGCATAGGGGTTTTGAGCCCTACTCATGTTAATTTCTGCTCGTTTTGAGTTTGACTCGGTTATTTATTGTAATTTCTGTTCGTTTTGGGTTTCATTTACTTATCGATGCTGATTTGTGGTAGTTTCACGCTTGGTAGATTATTTGGTTTTATTTTTGTTCATTTTTGGTTTAATGGAGTTCTTTACTTTTCTTTGAAAAACTTATTTTGTGGAAAAAGTTTTTTTCATTAATTTCTGTTCGTTTTATATTGACATAGTCTTTTCAGGGAAAAAGAAAATAATAGTTTAAATCTTTTTTTTTAAGACTTTATAGTTTGGCCTGCTATTTGTATGCTGGAGAAAATTTTTCAGCAATTTTTAACAATATACAACCTTTTAAAAATCTGGACACAAATAGTAGTGTTTAATTTAGTTTCACGCATTTTCTAGTGGACCTGAAATAGTAAACTTGATACCATTCTCGAAATAATCTGTTTAATTTCTTTGATAGCTTGCATACACTTACGCTATTTCGATTTGGTTAAATTTTAAGAGCAGAAGTAGCCCCGAAAGTTTGAATATAATACCCCCAGTCGTTCTTGGGATACTGCTGAGATGCCTTATTGAGAATTAGCATTAACACAGTGCATTTTGATTTAATCTTAACTTACAACCTTTGCCCTGGGGACTCTGGGGGGTTTTCCATCCTTAAACACATAATTTACAGAACGTTCAACTACGTTGAACAAAATGGCTATCTCTAAACTTTGATTGAATGTGTCTGGGGAAATGGTGGGCGTGACAGGGGGGTCAATTACTCTCCACTCACTTTCGAATATTAAAAAGGGTCATTTCAATATCCAAACAAATGAGCCCTTTTGAAATTTTTACAACAACTTTCTATATAAACCTTATATGACCCCAGGGCATAACTTACGACCCTTGAACTGAGGGCTCTGAGGAGTTTATCATCCTAAAAGACCTTTTTTCGGAACTTTCGACTACGTTGAACAAAATGTATATCTCAAAATTTTGATTGGATGTGTTTGGGGAAATGGTAAGCGTTAGAGGGGGGTTAGTTGCGCTTCAATCCCTTTCGACTATTAAAAGGGCACTAACCCTTTCAATTTTCAATTGAATGAGGCCTTTTTGATTTTCTTACAACATTGCTTTCTATAAAACCTTACATGCTCCCAGGGCATAACTTACAACCCTTGCCCTGAGAGTTTTTTTTTGGAGGGGGGGGGGGGGTGGGTTGTCATCCTTAAAGACCTAATTTCCAAAACTTTTGACTTTTAATAAGGGCACTAGCCCTTTGAATTTCCAACTGAATGAGCCCTTTTTCAAGTTTCTACGACAAAGATTTCAATAAAAACCTTATATACCCCCAAGGCATAACTTATAACCATTGCCCTGAAGACTGTGGGGGAGTTTCCTGCTCAAAGGTATAATTTCCTGGACTTTAAACTGCGTGGAACAAATGGATATCTCAAAATTTTGATTGGATGTGTTTGGAGAAATGGTGGGCGTGGAAAGGGTGTTAGTTGCCTTCCAATCACTTTCGACTATTAAAAAGGGCACTAGCCATTTCAATTTCCAATCGAATGAGCCCTTTTTGAAGTTTCTACGACAACGCCTTCTATAAAAACCTTATATGCCCCCAGGGTATAACTCACAACCCTTGCCCTGAGGGCTGTGGGGGAGTGTCCTCCTCAAAAACATAATTTATATCTGGAAATCAACAACGCTGAACAAAATTGCTATCTAAAATTTTGATTGGATGTGTTTGGAGAAAAGGGGGGCGAGAGAGGGGGGTTAGTTGCTCTCAAATCACTTTCGACTATTAAAAATGGCACTAGACCTTTGAATTTCCAATCGAATGAGCCCCTTTTCAAGTTTCTACAACAAACATTTCTATAAAAAAAACTTATATACCCCCAGGGCATAATTTATAACCCTTGCCCCGAAGACTGTGGGGGGGAGTGTCCTGCTCAAAGGTATAATTTCCCAAACTTTAAACTCCGTGGAACAAAATGGCTATCTCAAAATTTGGATTGGATGTGTTTGGGGAAATGGTGGGCGTGGAAGGGGTGTTACTTGCCTTCCAATTACTTTCGACTATAAAAAAGGGCACTAGCCATTTCTATGTCTAATCGAATGAGCCCTTTTTGAAGTTTCTACGATAACACGTTCTATAAAAAAAACCTTATATGCCCCCAGGGCATAACCTACAACCCTTGCCCTGAGGGCTGTGAGGGGGATGTCATCCTCATAAACCTAATTTACAGAACTTAAAACTACGTTGAATAAAATTGCTATCTCAAAATTTTGATTGGATTTGTTTGGGGAAAAGGTGGGCGTGAGAGGGGGTTAGTAGCCCTCCAATCACTTTCGACTATTAAAAAGGGCACTAGTCCTTTGAATTTCCAATCGAAAGAGCCTTTTGGGAAGTTTCTACGACAACACCTTCTATAAAAAACCTTATATACCCCCAGGGCATAACCTACAACCCTTGCCCTGAGGGTTGGGGGGAGTGTCCTCCTCAAAAACTTATTTTCTATCTGGAAATCAACTACGCTGAACAAAATGTATATCTCAAAATTTTGATTGGATGTGTTTGGGGAAATGGTGAGCGTTAGAGGGGGGTTAGTTGCTCTTCAATCACTTTCGACTATTAAAAGGGCACTAACCCTTTCAATTTTCAATTGAATGAGCCCTTTTTGATTTTCTTACAACATTGCTTTCTATAAAACCTTACATGCTCCCAGGGCATAACTTACAACCCTTGCCCTGAGAGTTTTTTTTTTTTTTTGGGGGGGGGGTTGTCATCCTTAAAGACCTAATTTCCAAAACTTTTGACTTTTATTAAGGGCACTAGCCCTTTGAATTTCCAATTGAATGAGCCCTTTTTCAAGTTTCTACGACAAAGATTTCAATAAAAACCTTATATGCCCCCAAGGCATAACTTATAACCATTGCCCTGAAGACTTTGGGGGGAGTGTCCTGCTCAAAGGTATAATTTCCTGAACTTTAAACTGCGTGGAACAAATGGATATCTCAAAATTTTGATTGGATGTGTTTGGAGAAATGGTGGGCGTGGAAAGGGTGTTAGTTGCCTTCCAATTACTTTCGACTATTAAAAGGACACTAGCCATTTCAGTTTCTAATCGAATGAGCCCTTTATGAAGTTTCTACGACAACGCCTTCTATAAAAACCTTATATGCCCCAGGGTATAACTCACAACCCTTGCCCTGAGGGCTCTGGGGGATTGTCCTCCTCAAAAACATAATTTCTCTCTGGAAATCAACAACGCTGAACAAAATGGCTATCTAAAATTTTGATTGGATGTGTTTGGAGAAAAGGGGGGAGAGAGAGGGGGGTTAGTTGCCCTCAAATCAGTTTTCGACTATTAAAAATGGCACTAGACCTTTGAATTTCCAATCGAATGAGCCCCTTTTCAAGTTTCTACGACAAAGATTTCAATAAAAACCTTATATGCCCCCAAGGCATAACTTATAACCATTGCCCTGAAGACTTTGGGGGGAGTGTCCTGCTCAAAGGTATAATTTCCTGAACTTTAAACTGCGTGGAACAAATGGATATCTCAAAATTTTGATTGGATGTGTTTGGAGAAATGGTGGTCGTGGAAAGGGTGTTAGTTGCCTTCCAATCACTTTCGACTATTAAAAAGGACACTAGCCATTTCAGTTTCCAATCGAATGAGCCCTTTTTGAAGTTTCTACGACAACGCCTTCTATAAAAACCTTATATGCCCCCAGGGTTTAACTCACAACCCTTGCCCTGAGGGCTGTGGGGGAGTGTCCTCCTCAAAAACATCATTTCTATCTGGAAATCAACAACGCTGAACAAAATGGCTATCTAAAATTTTGATTGGATGTGTTTGGAGAAAAGGGGGGAGAGAGAGGGGGGTTGGTTGCCCTCAAATCAGTTTCGACTATTAAAAATGGCACTAGACCTTTGAATTTCCAATCGAATGAGCCCCTTTTCAAGTTTCTACGACAAAGATTTCTATAAAAAACTTATAAACCCCCAGGGCATAATTTATAACCCTTGCCCTGAAGACTGTGGGGGGAGTGTCCTGCTCAAAGGTATAATTTCCCAAACTTTAAACTCCATGGAACAAAATGGCTATCTCAAAATGTTGATTGGATGTGTTTGGGGAAATGGTGGGCGTGGAAGGGGTGTTACTTGCCTTCCAATTACTTTCGACTATAAAAAAGGGCACTAGCTATTTCTATTTCTAATCGAATGAGCCCTTTTTGAAGTTTCTACGATAACACGTTCTATAAAAAACCTTATATGCCCCCAGGGCATATAAGGCTGTGAGGGGGATGTCATCCTCATAAACCTAATTTACAGAACTGAAAACTACGTTGAATAAAATGGCTATCTGAAAGTTTTGATAGGATTTGTTTGGGGAAAAGGTGGGCGTGAGAGGGGGGCTAGTAGCCCTCCAATCACTTTCGACTATTAAAAAGGGCACTAGTCCTTTGAATTTCCAATCGAAGTTTCTACGACAACACCTTCTATAAAAAAACCTTATATACCCCCAGGGCATAACCTACAACCCTTGACCTGAGGGTTGTGGGGGAGTTGCCTCCTAAAAACTTATTTTCTATCTGGAAATCAACTACGCTGAACAAAATGGCTATCTCAATATTTTGATTGGATGTGTTTGGGGGAATGATGGGCGTGAGGGGGGGGGCTAGTTGCCCTCCAATCACTTTCGACTATTAAAAAGGGTACTAGCCATTCGAATTTCCAATAGAATGCACCTGTTTTGAAGTTTCTACGACAACGCCTTATATAAAAACCTTATATGCCCCCAGGCTATAACTTAAAACCCTTGCCCTGAGGGTTGTGGGGGAGTGTCCTTCTCAAAAACATAATTTCTATCTGGAAACCAACTACGCTGAACAAAATAGCCATCTCAATATTTTGATTGGATGTGTTTGGGGGAATGATGGGTGTGGGGGGGGGCTAGTTGCCCTCCAATCACTTTCGACTATTAAAAAGGGTACTAGCCATTCGAATTTCCAATAGAATGCACCTGTTTTGAAGTTTCTACGAAAACGCCTTCTATAAAAACCTTATATGCCCCCAGGGCATAACTTAAAACCCTTGCCCTGAGGGTTGTGGGGGAGTGTCCTCCTCAAAAACACATTTTCTATGTGGAAATTAACTACGCTGAACAAAATGGCTATCTCGAAATTTTGATTGGATGTGTTTGGGGGAATGATGGGTTTGGGGGAGCTAGTTGCCCTCCAATTACTTTTGACTATTAAAAAGGGCCCTAGAGCTCTCGATTTCCATTCGAATGAGCCCCTGTTGAAGTCTCTACGACGACCCCTTCCCTACGAAGTGCCGTTCTCTAAAGTAAAAAAATAATATATGGTACATTGTGCCAACATTGTTCTTATATGCCCTCAGGGCATAACTTAAAACCCTTGCCCTGAGGGTTGTGGGGGAGTGTCCTCCTCAAAAGATATTTTCTATCTGGAAATCAACTACGCTGAACAAAATGGCTATCTCAAAATTTTGATTGGATGTGTTTGGGGGAATGATGGGCATGGGGGGGGGCTAGTTGCCCTCCAATAACTTTCTACTATTAAAAATGGCACTAGCCACCCCAATTTCCAATCGATTGAGCCCCTTTTGAAGTTTTTATGACAACTCCTTCGATACGAAGTGCCTGTCGAAGAAAGAAGAAAAAAAAAAACACTGTGGCCACATCGTTATTTACTTAGGCAGCGCTAGTGCGCTGCCTATGATTAGTCCCGCGGGATCTAAGGCTTTTCCAGGAAGCATCTTCATGAGTTTGGAAAGGCTTTCATAGCTGTCATCCATTTTTCCCGGTAAACTTTGGTATGCTGGCCCCAGAAAAGATAAGTTGTCGTGGATTGCATCATCTAAGCCGTTTACTAGGGCTTTAAGGATACCGCAGAGGTCTTTAGGAAAGGTTGAATCCCAGTCACCCAGCAGGTTGGCTCCAGGATTAGCAATTGCCTCTGAATAACTTGCAGGTGGACGTGTAAGGCGGTGTTTAAGTTGGAACTCGTCATTGGCTATTGAACCAAATTTTTCCGCTACTGCTTTTGCTGCCTCAATTTGCCTTTCTATCTGATCCGGGTCTTCGAGGAGAGAATCTAAGATATTGCGTGTGACCCTGAGTTTTTTGTTAGCAGTCATCAGATCGAGGTCTTCAGCCTGCAACTTTTCCGCAGCACCCTTCATCTTGAACATAACCTGGCGCATGAACATGAGCGTCAGAATGTCAAAGCAGGGTATGTGGCGGTGTAGAACTTTGGCCTTTTCTTTTATTATTATGTCCTCATTTTGTTCTTTTAGCTCTTGGAGAACTTCCACAATGGTTTCTAAACTGGTCCACAATGCTGTCAAACTCTCCGATCTGGTCGTCCATCTTGACATTGACGAATCATTTAGCTTCAGTGCCGATTCAGCCCTCTCCAGTGCTCCTTTGTAAGCAATAATTCTTTTCATTCCACCCATAAAAAAGACGGATAGTTCTTGTAAGATGTCAATCATTTACCAGACTATGGGACTGTTGCTACATGCTTGTTCCAAGATGAGGTTTTCTCTATGAGCCATGCATCGAATGTAGCGTACTTTTCTTACAATTTTAGTTCATGTGTTCCTGGACACCCCGTCGGACACCAGACATATTACTTACGTAATCCTAGCTCTGAAACATAAGAACATCTTTGCTTGCGCCTTCCTTTTCTAAAGCTTCTAGAGTCTTGTCGGCAATATCTTTAATGTTTTTGATTCAACTGGTACCATAGCTAAAAGTCTCTCCTGGATTGTGCTGTTGAAGTCAACGTACCTGACACAAATCACAAGCGTTTCTTCGTGCGCAAAGCCTGGAGTGGTATCTGCGATAATTGAATACGCACCGCTATTATTCACATCAGTTACAATTGTGCGCTTGATTTCATTACCTGGTTTCATTAATTGGTTTTGCGAAACACCACTAAGGTAGTTCACCGTATTCCTTTTTATCGTTCTTTCACGCTACCAGTTACAGAAACATGGATTACTGCGAGCAACGAGGTTAAGAATTTGACGAAAATTCTCATCACTGTCATCAGCCGCGCCACGAAGAGCTATCTGTTGTTTTCCTAGTGTTTTACTATATCCATAAGAACCTTGACCCCTCGTCGGTTTTCAATTAATTCCTTTTCTTGCTGTCTTTTCAAGGCCTTTGTCTTTTCATCCAACAGTCTTTTCAGTCTTTTCAAGGCCGTGCTTGATTTTGCTATAAACTGCCATATCGATTACTGATGACTGATGAGCAGCGCTTTCAAAATGTTCTTTCATCTTACCAGGGTTCTTCGTCCCTCAGCTCATCATCTTGTTTCAGGAGCACACTCGATTTTTAACTCACGCATCTTTGTCTTTTCTCGCTTTGGTACAGTAGGAAACAACATGCATGCGAAGCAGTACACATGGTCCTTGTTGCCGCTATACTCAAGGTACATGTATTTTTTGCACCAACCAGCGTCCATTCTCTTTTGGTGTTCGTGGCTCGTCGATATGTTTTTCCGGTCCAGAAAATTGGCAAGATACGCCTCGTTAGGATCTTTGTTAAGCGAATAACGTTTCTGATGCTCCTCAAGAGGGAATGGTTGCTGTCCGGGGTCGTGATCGACACGACAATCAAGAGGCATGTTTTCAAAAAGTATGCTCTTTTGTGTTTCAAATTTGAGCATAGCTGATCACAAAACTTAGGTTTCACCTACACTTTCACACATACTGGTAATATTAACTGCCAGTCTTTTTTTGATTACTTGATGCCCTGTCAAAACGAAACTTGCACGAGTTGGTATAATTGCTAGATTTACCGACCGAGATTGAAATTGTGATACACATCATGTCAGCATTTTCATGTTTTTTATTTAACCGAACGAAAAATATTGGCACCGTCCGTAAATTCACGACACAGTCGATAAAACCGCTACATTTACCAACCTAGATTGAAATTTCATTAGATGTCATATCTGTATTTTTATGTTCTTTAACCGAATGGAAAATTGTGGCACCAACCGTAAGATCACTGCAATAGTCAGTAAAACCGCTGCATTTACCGACCGAAAAAGATATATCGGTATATGTCATGCCAGTATCTTCATGCTCTTTATTTAAGGAAATCGGAAATTGTGGCACTATTCGTAAAATCACGGCAGGAGCCGGTAATACTGCTGTGTTTACCGACTAAGTTCGAAATCTCTATAGATGCCATGTCAGTATTTTCCTGGTCTTTGTTTAACGGAATAAAACATTCTGGTGGCGTCGGAAAATCATTAGTGCTTCGCGCCGCGATTTTACCGACTCTTTTTTTCACCAAGTGACTGAAAAAGTTGGGAGGGGGGCGTCACCCCTCCTGTCCATACGTGACTGCCGTGGGATGGAGGCCAAAGATATAATATAACATTAATGGCCCAACTGTTAAGACAGCTGATTTTTCGACTTCCTACCTCCTTAAAATTTGTTTCCAGTGTACAAATTTCGACGTAACTGAATAACCAGGCATACTCATAAGTCTGTTAACTGAGAGTAGAATATTGGAAGTCATAGTCATGACAATTGCTCTGAAACGTGGGTGCTTGGAAAGACTGGGGTGCGTGGGTGCTTCGTTAAATATTTTCCAAAGGAATTGGAAAAAGTTAATCTTTGGCATTCAGTCGACTGACCGTATATCAAACAGTAAGCCGTGAAAAAATTTGGTTCCAGTTTCTAAGGCTTTAATGAAAGAATGGTTAAAATGGCTAGGCTCCTTTTTACAAACGAATGATTGTGCTTTTTGGTCATAAATGCCAAAAAGGTAAAAAAGGATATAAGGGGTCAAAATGGCTAAACAAAACGTGGGGCGTCCCCAAACGGTGGGAAGAGGTCTTAAGAAATGATAAGAAAATTGAAACTAAAGGGAGGGGTAATGATTTAAGCTTTAGATAAGCCAGGGCGGAGGATTTTGCGCATTTGTGTTGGCTTCAAGCAGCTGGCACTGCAGTTAATTAACTTTGAAGGCTCATTCCATTGGAATTCGAAAGTTATAGTGTAATTTTTAAGAGTCTAAGGTGATTGGAGGGTGAACAACCCCCTCTCAAGCTCTTTCCATCTATCCTCCCCCTAAGCACAAACGATAAAAATTTGGATATAGCTATTTCGCTCAAATAATCGAAATATAAAATAAGAAAGCCTCCTTGGAGGGCATGACCCCCCACAGTCATTAGGAAAAGGGTTGTAAATTATGGAAGTTGCCGATTGTTTACATATAGGTTGTGTTATTGGGAAAGGGTGGCATGTTTAATCCTGGGTCTCCAAAAAAGCAGAGGATATTCAGATGACATTTTCAGGGAATGTTAAGAGGGATGTTAAATGTATGAAGATACTCTTTTCATGCAGGTCATCAAAGGCACGTATCAGGAATATTTCAGGAACGGCTGAAGGTATTAGGCTAAAACTTTCAGATCATGTGCAGGGGGATGTTTAACTAGGCACAAGATACTATGTTCATACTACTACTACTACGACTACAACAACTATTACTACTACTATTACTACTACTACTACTACTACTACTACTACTACTACAACAACAACTACTACTACTATTACTACTACTACTACTACTACTACTACTACTACTACAACAACTACTACTACTACTACTACTACTACTACTACTACTACTACCACTACGACTACTACTATTACTTCTACTACTGCTATTACTACTGCTACTACTACTACTACTACTACTACGACTACTACTACTACTGCTACTACAACTTGTACTATTGCTTCTGCTGCTACTACTACTACTGCTGCTACTACTACTACTGGCACTACTACTGATGCTACTACTGTTACTACTACTGCTACTACTGTGACAGTAGAAGCGTAGCGTGGAGGTGACAGCATGGAGGTACCTAGAAAAACTAGAAACGAATAATAACAAGTTTGGCCTGATTTTTATCAAGGGTTGAGTTTTAATTAAAGGTCTGAATAAAGTTGATTTCAACGTGTTACTTCTCAAAGCAGGCATATATCTATTATGTTATAAGATACATATTAACAATTATATTGCAACGTTATTATGCAGAGCAAATGCTATTTTTCTATTGCGCACAAATATGACTTTTAGACCGTTAAAAAAAATTGAAAATTTTATCTTCAGCTTAATCTAAATAAAAAAGAGACACAAAATGAACACATATGATGTGTTACTTTTATAATTAAAAATTAACTTTTTTTTATTTACTTTATAATTTATTTTATGGTTTTATAATTTTACTTTATGGTTTTCCTAGGCAGGGCAAGATGAAGTTGGTTATTATTTTTTTTTTTTTAAGGCAAACTGAAGTTTTCTCTCTTGTCAGGTTTCTAGGCTATTTGGTTAATACAACATTATTCCCCCCCCCCGCCTAGAACACATGAACTTTTCAAGGGTTCTCTTCTCCCAGAACAAGTGGTTTTCCAGCACTTTATTCAACTTTTGGGCTGCAAGTTCCCTTGCCTTTGCCGATATGGATGATGAATTCCCTTTCTCAGCTTTCTAAATTTATACCGAAGCCTTATAACTGTTCTTAGAGCTAGCATACAGAGATACAGAGAATTAACTTATGCAAAATGTTGATGCTCATTGTTCTTAGTACATACTTGTGGCTTGTGTTGTGGCTTGCTTGTTACTTGTCGTGGCTCTTCTCTCACAAAATGATTTAATCAAAAGGCTTGATGATTTGTCTCTCCAAAAATTTCATTCCCTTGTCTACCTCGATTTGTTGTCCTATAAAAGGTCAGGTGATTTTTCTCTTCAGAATTGTAAATAACTTGATTGCCAGGCAAAAAATACTTCACAAAAATAGACAAATATTAAGCACACTTTTTAACACAGAAAGACAGAAACATACACACATGACTCATTGCTGACCACAAAAGCTAGTATTTTGTAATACAGGAAAACCTATTGTTAATCACCCATCCCGAAAAAGCTAATAAGGTAGGTTTTCCCTACCCCCTATCTTCCGAGTTTGAGAAGAAGCCGTAAATTACATGCCATTTGGGACTGTCCAATTAGACAAAACTCTATCGTATCGCTAACACGTATGATACCTAATAGTCTTAATTAGTTCCTCAATTATTTTTGAGTAAGGTTCAAAACTACCTGCTAAATACCATGTAGGCCTTCCAAGATTAGTATTTATATTTTGTATTATTATATGGCAGGGCGGACCCATACACTCAGGCTTAGGCTTATTGCCTCAACCCTGCCCCCCCCCCAAAAAAAAAAAAGCCTAATTAACAACTTCTACTGGTATAAACTTGTTGCATTGTCAAATTGGCAAATCTAACAACTGGCGAATGCTTCTCATCCCACCCTGATCGATGACCAAATTCTTGATTGAAATTAATTTTTTAAATTTTATTTTTAATAAATAATTATTGTATATGTTTATTAGGTTTTATTATATAATTATATTTTAATTAATCATAGTTTATAATATTTGAAACATAATTAATACCTATATAGTAAAAACATGTGTATATATAGTTTATATTATTTAAAACACAATGTGGACAAAATCAGTCATCCAAGACGCAGATGACTCGGAAGTTGTCTGAAATTCCTTTAAAGAGACTACACTCGACTCAACTGGCAGTACTATTGGCCATGCCAAGCACAAGAAAAAACCCTGGATACCCCAGGAGACCCTCTCTGTAATTGAGCCAAGTCAGAAGGTCTGCTTAGCAAAGAACGTGATAGAGTAGAGAAGTCTCAACTATATGCGCAATAATCTACTGCACAGAGATGGAAAATCATTTGTTGATAGGAAAGCCAGCCATCGTGAAAATGTGGCCAGGAAAGGAGACACCTGCTCACTGTAAAAAGGCCTCCACGAGTTGACGGAAGGGGTGCCTTCCACCGTGAGTCTTGTTCTGTATACGGATGACAGTATGTTTTCGATGATGACACAGGCCCACTTTCCTCCTGGAGAAGTGACTTTTCAAAGCTTCTGAACGCTGAGGCAGTTGCACATCCTGACCTGGACCTGATTCAAGCAGCAATGGCCTCAACTGAGGTGACTTCTAACCTCGTATTGCAACTGTTTGAAGCCTTTGAGGTCTGAAATGTTGTAAAACGTCTAAAAAGTAATCGATCATCTGGTATCTATAGTATTTCTAAAGAACTTCTAAAGTACGAAGGTGCAGCAATGTTACTGTATATCCAGCTTATCTTCTCAGTAATATGGATAACTGAAGGCATTCCTAAAGATTTGTGTGCACGCATTATTTTGACACTTTGAAAACGAAAGGGCAGTTGCCAAATCTGCTCTGATCATTGCGGGATTACGCTTCTCTCTGTTCCAAGCAAACTTTTCGCCATCGCACTACTGGAAAGATACTCTGCCTCCCAGCATAGAAGTAGAAGAGCTCAGCATGCTGGGTTCATGTCCGGCAGGTTGACAACGGAGCAAATCTTCGGTATGCGCCATTTTATGGAGATGAAGCAAGAGTTACACCAAAAAGTGTATATTGCATTTGTAGACTTCAATACAGATGTTGATTCTGTAGGTCGACGTTCTGGCTGATACTAAGAACTGCAGACCTACCTCGAAAAAATAGTGCTCAATTTTCGAAAAGCTATATAATGGTTTGGAGAGCTGTTTGGAAGTCAATGGAAGACGCAGTCCCACATTCTCAGTGAAGATAGGCGTCACGCAAGGTTGCACCACTGCTCTCGATTTCTTGAACTGCGGGATAAACTACTACAGGACTCGCACGTAAATCGCCTTCAATTCGGTCTCCAGTTTGGAGACCGTGTACTTTCTGATGCTGACTTCGCTGCTGATATAGCCTTAGCTGTACAAACCATGGAAAAAGTCATCAAAACTCCCAATGTACTTTCATAGGCTTCCAGAAGCTCTCCAAGCTTTGAAAGTTGGTCTGCGGATGAATTGGCAGAAAACCAAAGTTATGCCCATCGACCCTTTACGTCACTATCAACTTTAAAGGAAGTCAACATTGGGAGCGACTCAATAGATATGGTTGAAGACTTCACTTATTTTGGATCCACACTTTTGAGGGATGGTTCGATCACAAAACAGCTTACACCCCAAAGAGCGAAAGCGTCATCAGCTGTTTGGAGGCTGAGTAGCGTTTGGTGAAAAACTAAATATAAGCCACCATACTAAAATGCGTATCTCCAACGCTTCATCAGCACCGCGCTACTCTTATGGAGCAGATACATGGCAAGGCACAGGGTCTGTCCTCCCCACCATCTATTGAATTTGACCCCATCTTGCACGGATGGAAAAGTTCCAGAGGGTGCCACCCCCCCCCTATTAGGTGGAAAGACGAAGCCAACGAACTTCTTGTTCAAGCCCACATTCCAGTGGAAGTAGCTGTGAGCCTGGCATGCGATAGGTGAACCTGGAGGCACCTGGTCTCATCGTTCTCTACGCCGTCCTGGTAGGAGCCGTGAGTCAAGTAGGTTAAGTCAAATGGACAAAATGTGGCACAGCACTAAAATACAAAACAGTACGTTAAAAAGCAACATTATGAAAAATAAGTTTTATCAGTCATAACAAAAATAAGAGTAAAAATAACATCGTTGATGCATTGTCTACGAGAGTAAAACTTATTATATGTAAAGATAATAATGCAAGCTTAAGAAAACACAGAACTAAGAAAGCGAAAAGAACAAATTTCAAGAAGGAGAGACTGTGGTTAAATAAAAAAAAAACAAGTTTTTTTTTTCAACTGAAAGTAAGGAGCAACATTAAAACTTAAAACGAACAGAAATTATGACGTATATGAGGGGGGTTGCTCTTCCTTAACACCTCGCTTTTTACGCTAAAGTTTTTTAGTACTTTTAAGAAAAGTCTCGTATTGTTCTTATTAAACGAACATACTGTTTCAGAAGTCGCTCTTAAAGAATTGGGACAGAGTTCAAATTTTAGCGGATAGAGTAAGGTGTTGAGGAAGAGCAACCCCCCTCATATACGTAATAATTTCTGTTCGTTTTAAGTTTTAATGTTGCTGTCTTTTTTTTTGTTAATTCAGGATTGAGCCATATTATTATTGTAACAAAGGAAAAATGAAACATCGACATACACAGAAACAAGGGTAGAAACAAAGTAAGAAAAGTGAAAAAATCATTTATCTCATTGACAGAGAGAGCATGGTTAAAATCCAAATATTAAAATTGGTATACACGATATTTTCAATCTTATAAGGTTGTAATAATCTACGTATTTACGCATGAATATTCTAATATTAACACATATTCATAAGGGAGAAACACATTATCCGAAAGATTGGAAAGTACGCTAAATGCTTATTGAGAACATACTGAAACATTTGGAACATATTGAAAAAAATGAATTAGGCTATGTTCAATTTTCGCTTTTTTTCCAAAAGTCAGGTATATGCTACCTTTTTTCTGTTAATTCAGGAATGAAACAGGATGTTCTTTGAAAAAAAGAAGAAAAATATGCATACAAACAAAGGTAGTAGATAAATAACATAATTATTCATCAGAACGCATTGAAACAAAATGAATTATGCTCAATTTTCTCCTTTTTTTCCAATGTGCTACCTTTTTTTCACTAGTTTATGAATGAAACATGCAATTTTCTCTCTCTAAAAACAAATAATAAAAGTAATAACAGTTGTAGGAGAAAAAACACAATTGTTCCCTGGAAAGAAATGGTGTGATTAAAGCCTAAAAAAAGTTGGCTAACGGTTACAGGTGGTTTTCACCCTTGTCAACCTCTTGTGTTTTATCTTGCTACTGTCATCACTAAACGCCAGGGTGCAAGGTAATTTGCAAGACATCTTTATCTACAAGGTCGTTCAAAGATCGACTTTCCAAACATATTTATGAGTCATTAAAATGATTAAAATCATCAAAACATGTTTAACAGGCCTATTATAAAGCCTAAGAAATTAAAAAAAGCTTCTTTTGCCAACCCTTTGTTGGTCAAAAATATTAAAACTGTTTCGAAGATAGGTCCTTATCAAGAGTCATTTAATGTCTCCCACTCGGTTGCTGCTTGGAGGCATAATCAAACCATTTAGGTCGCTAAAAGATATTTAATGTATAAAACGGATATAATCGCGTTGACCTATAAACGTAGGTTGGCTTGAACCTGCCAAGAAAAGGTTTAGAAAATCTACTTTCAAGGCTACCAACATTGTTTTGCTGAAAAAAGAAAAGAAAATTTAATCTTCTATTAACACCCTGCCCTCCCCACCTACGATTCATTGTTTCGAAGCTAAACAGTCTCTCTATTTATTTTATAATTTTCCGTTCAGTCCAGTGGATTTAAAACATCATAATCTCGACACAATTATAGTCAAATTAGCAAAAATTAAGAAAATTCGATTAGGCCTAATGATAATTTTTTTTGCCTTTAGGAGCAATCCAGTTGAGGAAACACAAATTAGAACGAAAAAATTACCACCCTAAAGGGGCCTCTACCTTCTTCCATTCTGTTACTTTCTGTCCTGAGTGTGATCTAGAGGGTTTCTTTTCGCTTGTCTTGTAGCCGTATGAGATTACCCATAACATTATCAGGTTACACTTGTAGATCATTCAAAAATTGCATCGAGCTAGCGTACATATTATTACTACTAACAACTCACCGCAGCACCAAGCTGCCTGAGGCCAACACAGAAACGCACGCTCCTCCTCAATCCCAATCTATTCCAAACCTCCCTCTTTACACCCTCCCAGGAGTTTCCCATTTCTCTTAAATCTTTCTTTGTGACATCTTCCTACCCCAACCGTGGACGACCTGCTTTCCTTTAGCCCTAGACGGTTGGCCGAAAAGGATAATCTTTGGCACAGGATTTTTTTCCTGGGGAGGGGGGGGGGAGTTACTAAGGATTTTTTTTGGTGGGGGTAAAAAAAACTTAAAAGAACGCATAGAAAATGGGGTTCATATTTATTTTTGTAACGTTTTTGCGAGTCGAACAAAAATTTCGAGGGCGGGGGGGGGGGGAAGTAATATCCCCTAACTTCCCCTGGATAAAGCCTTGCTTTGGCAATCTGTCATCTTTCATCCGCAGAGCATGCCTTAGTCATCTCAACCTTTCTCTCATTACAGCCCTAGAAGGCGGGATTGAACCACACTGTTCATACAGCCTACTAATTGAAGTACGGACACCTTAGCCCATCGGCTGCCCCACGTGGCATCATTTCAAAACATTGCAAGATAGCAATCTTAATAAAGTAGTCAAAAGGTTCATAAATAAGCCGTCGCGGGTGACGCGAATCATACATTCTAAGGAATAAGGGTCCTAAATCGAACCATTTAAAACAGAGTCTTCATAAATTTGTTCTAGTTGCACGTCGAATTCAGAACAATGGCGGATCCAGGGGGACGAGGGGGCTTGCGCCCCCCTAACGTCGTCTAAAGTAGTATAATTTACTTAATTAACGCAAGTTTGCGGTAACTAAACTTGCTCCTAACGCAAGTTATCGGATCAACCTATTTGCCCCCCCCCCCCTAAAAAGGTCTTGGATCCGCTCCTGATTCAGAATCACGCAAAGATTATTAATTTCAAATGATTAGAGAGCCCTTGGCCTCGTGCTTCCTATTAGTCCTTCCAACTCCCAATTTTGTGTATAAGGAAATGTTGTACCTCTTTCAAAACAGGGTTCATCAGAGGATAATTCATGGATTAGATCCTGCGCTTATCATATTAACTGCACCCATTATATCATAAAAGACTACCCATGCATGTTTATCTGTGCTGGTAAGATAGGGATGGTATACCTCAAAAATCAAATTTGTTAGAGAAATAATAATAATAAGTTTATTACCCATAGTCCATACACAGATTAACAAGGAAAGAGATACAATAAATAAACATATAATATGAACGCTATTTACATTCTTTCCGTATGTGGAGAGCTTTTCCAAGAAACCGTGTCGTATCCACAATATTTCTTTCCGTAATATACTGATAAAACATAAATTTCATTACACGAAAATTCATTTCTGACACCCCCCCCCCCCCAAAGACATATTTTAAACTATGTACTCTTTCAGAGGTGATTATTATTCTTGAAGTATTGTTATGCAAAAACTGAACATAAGCGTGACCAGCGGAGAAAAGGGGGTCGGTAGCCTCTATCATATTTCAATTGGTTCTAGGCAAAACAGTTTGCAGTAACGAACTGCAAGTAAAGAGTACCCCTTGTAAATAACCAAACGAACTTCAAATTTGCACTTTACTGAAAACGAATTTGCACTTTACTGAAAAAATATAAATGTTTTTACTTTTATAACTTTAATAAATAAAATAATACTAACATTTTGATTATTAAAAAAAAAATTAAACTGACAATGCACATTCATTTGTATTTTTTTTTTAAGTAAAGTGCATATATTGTTCTGGCCTTGGGAAGGCATAGGGGTTTTGAGCCCAACTTATGTTAATTTCTGCTCGTTTTGAGTTTGACTCGGTTATTTATTGTAATTTCTGTTCGTTTTGGGTTTCATTTATGTATCGATGCTGATTTGTGATAGTTTCACGCTTGGTAGATTATTTTATTTTATTTTTGCTCTTTTTTGTTTAATGGAGCTCTTTACTTTTCTTTGAAAAACTTATTTTGTGGAAAAAGTTTTTTTTAATTAATTTCAGTTCGTTTTACATTGACATAGTCTTTTCGGGGAAAAGAATAATACTTTAAATCTTTTCTTTTTTTTAAGACTTTATAGTTTGGCCTGCTATTTGTATGCTGGAGAAAAATTTTCAGCAATTGTTAACAACATATACCCTTTTAAAAATCTGGACACAAATAGTAAAGTTTAATTTAGTTTCATACCTCCTCTAGTTGACCTGAAATGGAAAACTTGATACCATTCGCAAAAAAATCTGTTTACTTTCTTTGATAGCTTGGATACACTTACGCCATTTTGATTTGGTTAAATTTTAAGAGCAGAAGTAACCCCGAAAGTTTGAACATAATACCCTCTGTCGTTCTTGGGATACTGTTGAGATGCCTCATTGGGAATTAGCATTAACACAGTGCATTTTGGTTTAATCTTAAGGCCTCATTCAGCTTTTAAACGTAATGGGTAAATGGGAGGGTGGGCGTGGGAGGGGGATAACTTGCCCTCCAATAACTTTTGAATATTAAAAAGGGCATCAGCCCTTTCTATTTTCAATAGAATGAACCCTTTTCGAAGTTCCCACGACAACTCTTTCGATACAAAGTGCCCTGGTCTAAACAACAACAACAACAAATATAATACATTATACCCACTTCGATCCTTACTATAAAAATGTCAAGCCTTACAATCACTTTTGACTATTAAAAAGGGCACTAGGTCTTTCGATTTTCAATCGATTGAGCCCTTTTTGAAAAACAAACGCTTTCTATAAACTCCTTATATGCCCCTAGGGCATAAATTACAGTCCTTACCCTAAGGGCTGTTAGGGTGGTTGTCATCCTCTAAGACCTAATTTCCAGAACTTTCAACTACGTTAACAAAATGGATATCTAAAAATTTTGATTGGATGTGTTTGGAGAAATGGGGGGGGGGGCGTTAGAGGGTCGGTAGTCGCTCTCCAATCACTTTCAACTATTAAAAATAGCACTAGCCCTTTCAATTTCCAATCAAATGAGCCCCTTTGAAGTTTCTACAACGACACTTTCAATAAAAATCTTATATGCCCCCAGGGCATAACTTACAATCCTTGCCCTGAGGGCTGAGGGGGTGTCATTCTCAAGGACCTAATTTCCAGAACTTTCTACTACGTTGAACAAAATGGCTCTCTGAAAATTTTGATTGGATGTGTTTGGAGGAATGGTGGGCGTCAGAGGGGGTTTGTTACCCTCCAATCACTTTCGATCATTAAAAACAGTACTAGCCCTCTCAATTTCCAATTGAATGAGCCCCTTTTGAAGTTTTACGACAACTCTATCTATAAAAACCTTATATGCACGCAGGGCTTAACTTACAACCTTTTCCCTTGGGCCTCTGGGGGGTTTGTCATTATTAAATAAATAATTTCCAGAACATTCAACTTCGTTGAACAAAATGGCTATTTCTAAACTTTGATTGAATGTTTTTGGGGAAATGGTGGGCGTAAGAGGTGGTTTAAATACTCTCCACTCACTTTCGACTATTAAAAAGGGCAATTTCAATATCCAAACAAATGAGATCTTTTTGAAATTTTGACAACAACTTTCTATATAAACCTTATATGCCCCAAGAGCATAACTTACAACCCTTGCACTGAGGGCTCTGGGGTTATCATCCTAAAAGACAAAATTTCCAGAACTTTCAACTACGTTGAAAAAAATGGATATCTCAAAATTTTGATTGGATGTGCTTGGGAAAATGGTGGGCATGAGAGGGGCGTTAGTCGCTATCCAATCACTTTCAACTATTAAAAAAGACACTAGCCTTTTCAATTTCCAATTGAATGAGCCCTTTTGATGTTTCTACGACAACGCTTTCAATAAAAACTTTATATGCCCCCAGGGCATAAATTACAACCCTTGCCCTGAGGGTTTTGGCGGGAGGGGTTGTCATCCTTAAAGACCTAATTTCCAAATCTTTCAATTACGTTGAATAAAATAGCTATCTAAAAATTTTGAAGAAAACTTTTCGAAGTTTCTACGACAACTTCTTTGATACGAAGTGCCCTGCTCTAAAGGAAAAAAATAATAAATAATACATTGTGCCAACATCGTTCTTGTATGCCCTTAGGGCATAACCTAAAACCTTTGCCCCGAGGGTTGTGGGGGAGTGTCCTCCTCAAAAACATATTTTCTATCTGGAAATCAACTACGCTGAACAAAATGGCTATCTCAAAATTTTGATTGGATGTGTTTGGGGGAATGATGGGCGTGGGGGGGGAATAGTTGCCCTCCAATCACTTTGGACTATTTAAATGGGCACTAGCCCTTTGAATTTCCGATCGAATGAGCTTTTTTGAAGTTTCTACGACAACGCCTTCTATAAAAACCTTATATGCCCCCAGGACATAACTTACAACCCTTGATCTGAAGGCTGTGGGGAGTGTCCTCCTCAAAAACATAATTTTTATCTGCAAATCAACTACGCTGAACAAAATTGTTATCTCAAAATTTTGATTGGATGTGTTTGGGGAAATGGTGGGCGTGGAAGGGGTGTTAGTTGCCTTACAATCACTTTCGACTATTAAAAAGGGCGCAAGCCATTCCAATTTCCAATTGAATTGGCCCTTTTTGAAGATTCTACGACAATTTCTTCGATACGAAGTGCCCTGCTCTAAAGCAAAAAAAAATAATAAATGATACATTGTGCCAACATCGTTCTTATATGCCCTCAGGGCATAACTTAAAACTCTTGCCCCGAGGGTTGTGGGGGAGTGTCCTCCTCAAAAACATAATTTTTATCTGCAAATCAACTACGCTGAACAAAATTGTTATCTCAAAATTTTGATTGTATGTGTTTGGGGGAATGATGGGTGTGGGGGGGGGGCTAGTTGCCCTCTTTTGACTATTAAAAAGGGCACTAGCCACTCCAATTTCCAATCGAATGAGCCCTTTTTGAAGTTTCTATGACAACTTCGATACGAAGTTCCCGGGTATGGAGAAAAAAAAATAACTAATACATTGTACCCACATCGTTCCTTACTTAGGCAGCGCTATCGCGCTGCCTATGATAAACATACGTAACTTACGAATTAACTTAAGTTTCGAGCGTCTATATTCGTATAATTTCATTACGTATATGAGGGGGTCCGCTCCCTCGTCAATACCTCGCTCTTTATGCTAGACTTCCAATTTTGTTCCAATTTTTTAAGAATGACCCATGAATCCCAAAGGCCGTTTAATTAGAATAAATAGCTCTTTTGAAATTACTAAAAATACTTTAGCGGAAAGAGCGAGGTATAGAGGAAGGGACGAACCTTACTTTGCTCCTAGCTCCTCGCTTTGAGTTGAAAAACTTTTTTTTTATATTAATTTATGATTGTTTTTTAAATAATGCTGGAAAATCCAGCGCCCCCTTCATGGGAATTCTTTTCCCCCATGGAAAATTCCTGCATTGAAAAATCCTACCACGTAAGCTCCACACAGATTACACAAGTATACTCTATTTCATTCTTTTTACTATCAAACAGTTAGTGGTAACGGACTGTAAGTAAGGAGCGACCCGGGTCAATAGTAGCCGAAACTCTAAAAACAGAATTTTAATACCAATAGAAATATAAAAAAATCAGATTTTTGTGCTGGTTTTAAATATATAAGTTTCATCAAGTTTAGTCTTACCCATCAAAAGTTACGCACCTTAAAAAATTTGACTTATTTTAGAAAAAGAGGAACCCCTTAAAAGTGATAGAACTTTAATGAAAATCACACCATCAAATTCAGCGTATCAGAGAACCCTACTGTAGAAGTTTCAAGCTCATATTTGCAAAAATGTGGAATTTTGTATTTTTTTTTGCCAGAAGAAAGATCACTGTTTTATCAATCACTTCCGTCAATTTTTCCTTTATCTCTTCCAGGTCTTCTAATATTCTATAATTTTTTTTATTTTTATTTGTTTTTTTTTCAGGGGTGATCGTATCATCCCGGTGGTCCTAGAATATCGCAGGAGGGTTCATTCGAACGGAAATTAGAAGTTCTAGTGCCCTTTTTAAGTGCCAAAAAATTGAGAGCAACTAGGCCCCCTCCTACGCTCATTTTTTCGCAAAGTCACCCAATTAAAATTTTGAGATAGCCATTTTGTTCAACATGGTCAAAAAATACAATAACTATGTCTCTTAGGACGACTTAATCCCCCACAGTCCCCAGAAGAAGGGCTGCAAGTTATGAACTTTGCCCAATGTTTAAATATAGTATTGGTTATTGGAAAGTATACAGAAGTTTTCAGGGGGATATTTCTGGTAGTTTGGGGGGAGGGGGGTCTGGGGTTACGTGGGAGGGTCTTTCCATGAAGGTAGTTTTTATGGGGGGAGGGGACATTGCTATAAAGGGGATGCCGGATTTCCCAGCATTATCTAAAAAAAAACAATAAGAAATTAAAAAAAAAATTGCAACTGAAAGTAAAGAGCAACATCAAAACCTAAGACAAACAAGAATTATTATGTATATGATTGGGTTCGATCCCTAGTCATTACCTCGCTTTTTGCGCTAAAGTTTTTTTTTGTAATTAAATCGGAGCTATTTTGCCAATTACCGGTCTTGTGATTAAGCGATCATTCTTAAAAATTGGAACAAAATTTAAACTTTAGCGTAAAGAGCGATGCACTGACTAGGGGGTGAACTCCCTAATATGCGTAATAAAAATATACGAATGTGGAAGTTCGTCACATAAGTTAATTCGTAAGTTACGTCAGAAAAAAAATTTCGTGAAAGCTATTTAGCCAAAAAAAAGTAAAATTAGTATGTATATGTCACTTTAATTATTCATGTACGATGAGCCAAAATCAAATCTGCATTAATTCAATAACGTTCAGAAATTAAATAAAAAAAACAAGTTAAAAAACAATAAAAAAAACAAGTGAGGAGGGGATATCCCTTTCATATACGGAGTAGTTTCTGTTCGTTTTAAGTTTTAATGTTGGTCCTTACTTTCAGTTAAAAAAAAATTGTTTTTTTTTTAATTTAATAACAATTAGACAAGCATCCCTGATCTTCTTCTGGCAAAAAATACAAAATTCCACATTTTCGAAGATAGGCGCTTGAAACCTCTACAGTAAGGTTCTCTTAGATTCTGAATCTGATTGTTAATTTTCATTAGGATTCTATGACTTTTTGGGATGCTTACCCTTTTTTTTCGAAAATAAGGCAAACTTTCTCAGGCTCGTAACTTTTGGTGGGTAAGACTAAACTTGATGAAACTTGTATATTTAAAATCATCACAAAAATCTCATTTTTTTAATGTTTCTCTTGGTATTAAAATTCTGTTTTTTAGAGATTCGGCTACTATTGACCTGGGTCGCTCCTTACTTACAGTCCGTTACCACGAACACCACGAACTGTTTGATAGTAAAAAGAACGAAATAGAGTATACTTGTGTAATCTGTGTGGTGCAACGTGACACCCTTCTGAGTTGTCACAGTCGTGGTTAGCAATCGCCAGGGACATAAACTGCAATTGGGAAGGGGCAGGCCCACTCCTGTCTTCATACCCCCCCCTCGAGCTTTAATTTGGCACAAACCTTTTTGTTTGCCAAAGGTTTGAAGAATAACCCTTTTTATCACAATACAAATTGCCTACCACTCAAATTTGCTCAGTTCTAACCTCTACTGTATTTTAACAGGAGTAAAGCAGGACATCCTCCCCCCCCCCCATTCTCACTTTATACGGATTATCATAAGGGAAATCATCCTAAGGAAGACGGTACAGGCAGGACGAGAACATGATATCAAACAGGAAGGTAAACAGGGGCGGATCCAGTATTTTTTTTTAGGGGGGAAAGGTGCAAAATAGGTTGATCCGGTAAACTTGCGTTAGGAGCAAGTTTAATTATCGCAAACTTGCATTAATTAAGTAAATTATGCTACTTTAGACTACGTTAGGGGGGCGCCCCCCTATCCCCCTGGATCTGCCACTGAAGGTAAATCTCTCGCTAGAATTGGATCATTCAGATGAATTGAGTATCCCAAAAGAAAATGTTAATAATTGAATGAAGTATTTGAGGTTTTAGAGTTCAGGGTGAAAGAATAGGTTCGAAAATTGGAGTTAATCTGCCTATATTACTTGGACTAGGAATAAATAAGGGTAAAGAGGTGATTGTAGGTCACAAGAAAGTCTATCAAATATATATCTTTACTTATTTGAGTAGTATTATTAGTAAAGGTGGTGGATGCCCCGAAGATTTAAAAAGTAGAATAGCCAAGGTGCATTCTGTTTTTTTACAGTTGAAAAAGTTTAGAAGAATAGGAGGATAAGTTTACGAATTAAGATAAGAATATCGGGAGCATGGTAATGTCAGCGGTCATGACATCCCGTTTCTATCTTACTACCCCCCCCCCCTCCCCTCCATTTGCTGAACTATCTCCAGACATGAAAATTTTTTGTCCCCTTCACTATAGTTAAAATAAACAGTTAATTTTCTTCTTTTTTTTTGTTTGGCAGGGGTGATACCCATTTTTTTTTGTTTTTTGCTTGTTGTGTTCCCTCCCCCTTTTATATTCTTTTTTAAACATTTTTTAATGTATATATTAATATTTTTTTTAATTTATCAGTTTTATCTTTTTAACTAGATGGTATTTTACCCAATGCCGGCAGAAAATTTTCTTAAGAAAATTAACAGGGGGAGGGAGGGGGGCAGACGCCAAAATAGCAGTGAAGGTTGGGCGACAGTTCAGGTGGTTTAGGCTACCAAACTACGACTTCACCCTGAAGAGGACGAATTTGCGATCAATTTAAAATCCTGAGAAGCTAATGGATTTAAAAGTATTGCTAACTATATTTTAGGCTTCCCAGTTGCAAAAGAAGTACTGCTCAAAACGAGAAAAAAAGTACTGTTCAAAACGAGGAGAAATTAATATGTGTAGGGTTCTAAACCCTATGCTTTCTAAAAGCTAGAATATTATTTGTACTTTAATGAAAAATTCTTTTAAATGTTTTTACTTTTATAACTTTAAGAAATAAAAAATTAATTAAGATTTTAAGGAATAAATATCAGCATATGTATATTATAATTACAATTCTATTTTTTTTCATTTGAATTTTTTCAGTAAATTACAAATTATATTCTAGCTTTTAGAAAGCATAGGGCTTAGAACCCTACACAGATTAATGTCTGCTCGTTTTGAGTTTGACTTATTTTAATTTCTGTTTGTTTTGAGTTTCATTTATTTATTGATACTGATTTGTGGTAGTTGTATCCTTGGTAGATAATTTGATGCTATTTTTGTTCATTTTTGGTTTAACGGAGTTCTTTCCTTTTTTTTTTGAAAAAACATGTTCCGTGCAAAAAGTTTTTTTTTATTAATATATCAACAGGATTGGCTTATTATGCTGTTTCCAGACATATAAGTTTCATTAAGTTTAGTTTTACCCATCAAAACCTACGAGCCTGAGAAAATTTGTCTGATTTTCAAAAAAAGGGGGAAAGACCCCCTTGAAGTCATAGAATTTTAATGAAAATCACGCCTTCAGATTAAGCGTATAAAAATACCCCTAATGTAGAGGTTTCAAGCTCATCAAACAGTTCGTGGTAACGAACTGTAAGTAAGGAGTGACCCGGCTCAATAGTAACCGAAACTGTAAAAAACAGGATTTTTATACCAATAGAATCACATTTTAATACTGATTTCAAATACACAAGTTTCATCAAGTTTAGTCCTATCCATGAAAAGTTACGCGCCTGAGAAAATTTGGCTGATTTTCGAAAAAAGGGGGAAAGACCCGCTAAAAGCTATAGAACCTTAATGAAAATCACACCATCAGATTCAGCGTGAGAACCCTACTGTAGAGGGTTCAAGCTCTTATCTGCAAAAATGTGGAATTTTGATTTTTTGCCAGAAGAAAGATCACGGATGTGTGTTTATTTGTTTTTTTTCCCAGGGGTGATCGTATCGACCCAGTGGTCCTAGAATATCTTGGGAGGGCTCATTCGAACGGAAATAAAAAGTTCTAGTGCCCTTTTTAAGTGAACAAAAAATGGAGGACAACTAGGTGCCCTCCCACGCTCATTTTTTCTCAAAGTCACCCGATCAAAACTTTGAGATAACCATTTTGTTCAGCATGGTCGAAAATATAATAAATATGTCTTTTAGGATGACTTAATCCCCTAAATTCCCCGGGGGGGGGGCTAAAAGTTATGAACTTTACCCAATGTTTACATATAGTATTGGTTATTGGGAAGTATACAGACGTTTTCAAGGGGGATTTTTTTCTGGTATTGGGGTGGGGGGGGGGTTGGGGTTATGTGAGAGGATCTTTCCATGGAGAAAGTTTTCATGGGGGAAGGGACATTGCTATGAAGGGGGCTGCGGATCTCCCAGCATTATTTAAAAAACGATCAGAAATTAAATAGAAAAATAAACAAGTTTCTCAACTGAAAGTAAGGAGCAACATCAAAACTTAAAACGAACAGAAATTATTAAGTATATGATTGAGTTCGCCTCCTAGTCAACACCTCTGTGTTTAAGCCAAAGATTTTTTAGTACTTTCATAAGAGCTACTAATTCTAATTAACGGCCTTTGTGATTAAGGGTCATTTTTAAAGAATTGGAACAAATTCGAACTTTAGCGTAAAAAGCGAGGTATTGGCAAGGAGGCGAACCCCCTAATATAAGTATTAAAAATATATGGATATAGAAGTTCGTTACGTAAGTTAATTCGTAAGTTACGTATATTTATTACTAATAAAAACTTTCGTAAATAACATTAAACAACTTTCGAAAATGCCATTTAACCAAATAAAAGTAAAAATTAATATGCAATTTTTTTGTAATTATTCATGTACGGTAAGCCAAAATCAAAACCTCCCTTAATTCAAAAATGTTCAAAAATTAAATAAAAAAAACAAGTTTTTTTAACTGAAAGTAAGGAGCAACATTAAAACTTAAAACAAACAGAAATTATTCCGTATATGAAAGGGGCTGTCCTCTCCTCAACGCCTCGCTCTTTACGCTAAAGTTAGACTCTTTCTCACAACTCTAGTTTAAAAAAAAAAAAAAAAAACTTAGCGCAAAGAGAGGCGTTGAGAAGGGGACAGCCCCTTTCATCAAAAACCTCCCAAAATCAAAACCTCCATTAATTCAAAAACGTTCAAAAATTAAATAAAAAAAACAGGTTTTTTTAACTGAAAGTAACAGAAAAAGTAAGGAGCAACATTTAAACTTAAAACAAACAGAAATTATTCCGTATATGAAATGAGCTGTCCCTTCCTCAATGCCTCGCTCTTTACGCTAAAGTTTGACTCTTTCTCACAGCTCTGTCTTTTTAAAACGATAAAAACTTTAGCGTAAAGACGAGGCGTTGAAGAGAGGGCAGCCCCTTTCATATACAGAATAATTTCTGTTCGTTTTAAATTTTAATGTTGCTCCTTAATTTCAGTTAAAAAAACTTGTTTTTTTTTAATTTAATTTTTGAACGTTTTTGAATAAATGGAGGTTTTGATTTTGGGAGGTTTTTGATGAAAAGGGCTGTCCCCTCCTCAACACCTCGCTCTTTACGTTAAATTTTTTGTTGTTTTAAAAAATAGAGTTATGAGAAAGAGTCTAACTTTTGCGTAAAGAGCGAGGCATTGAGGAAGGGACAGCTCATTTCATATACGGAATAATTTCTGTTTGTTTTAAGTTTAAATGTTGCTCCTTACTTTCAGTTAAAAAAACTTGTTTTTTTTATTTAATATCTGAAAAATCTGGATTTCTTTTAAATTTTGCTAGGAGAAAAATCATGAGCCGCGCTTTCAGGCTCAGCGGGTTCGAAAACGGGTTGTTCTCGTCTAGTTTCAAGTTTCTAGTTTTTCATCTAGTTTTGTCTAGTTTCAGCGGGTTCGAAGCTTCAACCCCGTGTTTGATACAGTAGATGCACTGATGCACAACACTTAATGCACTAGACGAGAACAACACGTGTTCGAACCCGCTGATCCGTGAACAACCCGTCTTTAAAAACGGGTTGTTCGCGTCTAGTGCATCAAGCGTTGTGCATCAGTGCATCTAGTGCATCAAACACGGGATTGAAGCTTCGAACCCGCTGAAACTAGACAAAACTAGAAACTTGAAACTAGACGAGAACAACCTGTGTTCGAACCCACTGAGCCTGAAAACGTGGCTATGGATGCGTGTTTATTTATTTTTCTTTTTCAGGGGTGATCGTATCGACCCAGTAGGTCTAGAACGTCGGGAGAGGGCTCATTCTGACGGAAATGAAAAGCTCTAGTGTCTTTTCTAAGTGACAAAAAAATTGAGGGTAACTAGGCCCCCTCCCACGCCACTTTTTCCCAAAATTGTCCGATCAAAATTTTGAGATACCTTTTTTGTTCACCATAGTTAAAAGGCCCAATAACTATGTCTTTGGAGATAAAATGACCCCCTAAAGCCCCTGGGGAAAGGTTTTTAAGTTATAAAATTTACCCATTGTTTTATTTGTTATTGGGAAGTATGTGTACATTTTTCGGGTGGGGAGGGGAGGACGAATTTTCTGCTGGGAGAATTTTACATGGAGAGGGAAGTTTTCAAGGGACGAACTTATCAGCGGTAATTTTACACTGGGTGAATTTGCCAGAATTCTAATACGAAATTTCTTTATGTGTCTTGCTTTCTCTTTACCGATTCAATTTTACGTTTGGAGATATTAAGGGTAATTATCCGGGGTAAATTTTTGCCAGGATTTAATTGTACAGAGGATATTTCTATGGGGAAGGGATTTTTTTCGTGGATGTTGAGCCAGGTATCTTGGCGTTATTTAAAAAATGATCGGAAATAAAAAAAAATCAACTGAAAGTAAGGAGCAACATTAAAACTTAAAACCAACAAAAATTAATACATATATAAGGGGGGTTGCCCCTCCCCCTCCTCAATACTTCGCTCTTTGTGCTAAGGTTTAAATTTTGTCCCAATTCTTTGAAAACGGCTCCTGAAACACAATGGTCCTTTAACTAGAACAATGAGGAGGGGGACAAACCCCCTCATATAGGTAATAATTCCTGTTCGTTTTAAGTTTTAATGTTGTTTCTTACTTTCAGTTGAAAAAACTTGATTTTTTTTAATTTATTGAAGCTTAGAGACAAACATTTTTCTAAAGGCAATGGAAAAAGTTTGTCAATTAAAGTAAAAGTATATAAAAGTGAAAAAAGTAAGTAATCACAAAAAAATACACAAAAATGATAGCCTATATACAAAACAAAGATATAAACTCCCATATTTCAGTTCTGTTGAGCAATGCCGAAGCGTTGGACGGGTATTTTTTAACGATTAATTAAAAAAAAACTTTCCGAAAAAGAAGTTTTTTAAAGAAAAGTAAAGGCCATTTTAAATTTTAGATCAGCAGATACAAATAACTGTTAAAATGCAAACTCAAAACGACCAGAAACTAGAGTTTGGGTATCGCCTCCTTCTCTCACTGTAAAAGTCTAAAACCTACTGCGTCATGGTGCTTTACTGAAAACTATATGTGTCTTGAACAGTCTTGAAAAGTATAAAAAAAAATCAAATTGAATATTTGATATATAATGATATTAATTGTTTAAAGATCCATCTGTTCAAGATTTTATTTCACTGTAATTTTATTTTCATTTTCAATTTTCATTTACATTAGTATCTATTGTATGCTTGTTTGCTTTGATTCTGTATTTAATTTATGTTCGTTTTGGGTTTCATTTATGCTTCAATAGCAAAATATTTTTTTTTCGTTTTAAGCTTGATTTGCTTATTCAATTTAAAAATTACTCGCTTTAAGATTTATTCATTCATTTATATTATTACTTGTTGTATGTTTTTTGCTATGGTTGTTTATTTAATTTCTGTTCGTTTTGGGTTTCATTTATTCCTTAATAGTAATTTCTGGTCATTTTGAGTTTGAATTTTAACAGGTATTTGTGTCTGCTGATCTTAAGTTTAAAATGGCCTTTACTTTTCTTTGAAAAACTTCTTTTTCGGAAAGTTTCTTTTTAAACTAATTTTTGTTCGTTTTTGATTGCAAAAAATTTCAAGTTTTTAAAATCAAAATTTTTTTTCAAAATCAAATGTTCATCAAGGTATCAAAAATAGTATCAAAGTAACAATATCAAAGTAAAAAACTGGGTTTGTTTCCACCTCGGAGTTTTTATTATCTGATGCTTGAACTATTTTTAACAAAATGGCTATCTCAATTTTTTTTTCGGACGGGTTTGAGAAAAAAGTGCGTGGGGGGGGGGATAATTGCCCTTCGATCTCTTTTGACTCTTTAAAAGTTAACTAAACTTTCCATTTTCAATCAAATAAGCCCTCACTGAAGTTTATACGAACATCCCTTCTATAAGAATCATATATGCATCCAGGGAATAACTTACAACGCCTGTCCCCAGGCCCTGGGGGGTTGCGTCAACCCCGGAATCTTAATATCTGATGTTTGAAACTATTTTTAACAAAATGGCCACCTCGCAATTTTTATAGGATGGGTTTGGGGAAGAAAAATGCCTAGAGGAGGAGGGGCTAATTGCCGTCCGATCTCTTTTGACTCTGAGAAAGTGAACTAGAACTTTTAATTTCAAATCAAATGAGCCCTCTCTGAAGTTTATACGAGCATCCCTTTCATAAAACCATATACGGCCCCAGGACATAAGTTACAACGCCTGCCTCCCGGGCCCTGGGGGTTTTTGTCGACACCGGAGTTTTTGCTATCTGACCTTTGAACTATTTTAAAAAAATGGCTATCTTAAAATTTGTATCGGATGGGTTTGCAAAAAATAGGGCGTGGGTGGGGCTTGTTGCCCTCTGATCTCTTTGACTATTAAAAATCGCACTAGAACTTTCTTTCCATTCAAATGAGCTCTCTCTGAAGTTTATACGAGCATCCCTTGCATAAGAACCATATATGCCACCAGGGCGTAATTTGCAGCGCCTGTCTCCGGGCCTTGGGGGTTGTGTCGACACTGGAGTTTTTGTTATCTGACCTTTGAACTATTTTTAACAAAATGACTATCAAAATTTTTATCGGATGCATTTAGAAGAAAACAGGCGTGGGGGGGGGGGGGCTTTTCCCTCTGAACTTTTTTCTCTTAAAAACTGAACTAAAACTTTCAATTTCCAATCAAATGAGCCCTCTCTGAAGTTTATACGAGCATCCCTTCTATAACAGCTATATATGACCGCCGGGCATATATGATCTTTGAACCATTTTGAAAAAATGGCTCTCTCAAAGTTCTTATTGGATGGGTTTGAGAAAAACAGGACATGAAGGGGGGGTTGGGTTAATTGCCCTCCGATCTCTTTTGACTCTTAAAAAGCGAACTAGAATTTTCGATTTCCAATCAAATGAGGCCTCTTCGAAGTTTATACGAGCATCCCTTCCATAAGAACCATCTATGCCCCCAGAGCCTTACTTACAACACCCTCTCCCAGGCCCTGGGGGGTCGCGTCGACACAGGAGTTTTTCTTATCAGACCTTTGAACTATTTTTAATGAAATTGCTATCTTAAAATTTTTACCAGATGGGTTTTGAGGGAGAAGGGTGTGGGGGGGGGCTAGTTGCCCTCGGATATCTTTTGACTTTTAAAAAGTAATTGGAGCTTTCAATTTCTAATTAAATGAGGCCTCTTTGAAGTTAATACGAGCACCCCTTCCATAAGAACCATATATGCACCAGGACATAACTTACAACGCCTACCCAGTCCTGTGGGGTCGTGTCGACACCGGAGTTTTTTGTTATATGATCATTGAACTATTTTTAACAAAATGGCTATCTCAAAATTTTTATCGAATGCATTTAGGGAAAAAAGGACGGGGGGGGGGATCTAGTTGCCCTCCGGTCCCTTTTGACTCTTAAAAAGGGTACTAGAAGTCTCAATTTCCAATCAAATAAGTCCCCTTTGAAGTTTATACAACAACCCCTTCCATCTGAAGTGCCTCTGGGAAAAAAATAATAAATAGATAATAATAAAACATTGGATCCGTATGACCTTTACTATAGGCAACGCTACAGCGTTACCTCTGATATCGACAGTTTTGAATTTGGTTATCAAACACCAAAATATCTAATACCTTTAGACTCAGCGTGTATAAAAAGTAACGCATTATCAAAGAAGTTTGCTCAGAGTAAAACATTAGAACTAAGATTAAGAAAATCAAATAAATTTTTAATTCAGTATTTTTAATTTAATTTTGAATATCAAAAGCCAGTATATTTGATACCTTTATACTTCATAATTTTAAGAAAATAAAATCTTTTCAAAGTGAGAACTATATAAATGCAATTACTCGTGGAAATAAGATGATAATAAAACACAAAAACGTATCCGTTCAGAGGAAAAACACAGAAATTCCCAGCATTCCGTTCAAGGGAAATATTTCTGATTATAGTGGCTTCATATAACAGCTCTTGGGTACTCTTGCAATGCAAGCAAAAGTTGACGGCATATTTTTTTCTAAATTAGACCTTATTAAGTTCTTTTCCTTGTATTTTCTATAATTAAATAAAAAAAACAAGTTCGTTTAACTGAAAGTAAGGAACGACGTTAAAACTTAAAACGAACAGAAATTATTCCGTTTTTATTTTCTGTTCGTTTTAAGTTTTGATGTTGCTCCTTACTTTCAGTTGAAAAACTTGTTTTTTTTATATTTAATTTCTGATCTTTTTTTTTTAAATAATGCCGGGAAATTCGGCACCCCCTTCATAGCAATGTCCCTTCCCCCATGAAAACTTCCTTCATAGAAAGATCCTCCCACATAACCCTCGACCCATCCCCCCCCCACTACCAGAAAAAATCTCCCCTGAAAACGTCTGTATACTTCCCAATAACCAATACTAGGCCTATATGTTCACATTGGGTAAACTTCATAACTTTCATCCCTCCCCCCGGGGGCTTCGGGGGATTAAGTCATTCTAAAAGACATAGTTATTATATTCTCGACCATGTTGAACAAAATGGCTATCTCAAAATTTTGATCGGGTGACTTTGGGAAAAAATGAGCGTGGGAGGAGGCCTAGTTGCCCTATTTTTTTTTTGGTCACTTAAATAAGGCACTAGGACTTTTAATTTCCGTTCCAGTGAACACTCCCACGATATTCTAGGACCACTGAGTCGATACAATCACCCCTGAAAAAAAACAACAAATAAACACGAATCCGTCTTCTGGCAAAAAACTTTCTTCTGGCAAAAAATGGAAAATTCCACATTTTTGTAGATAGGAGCTTGAAACCATTACAGTAGGGTTCTCTGATACGCTGAATAAGATGGTGTGATTTTCCTTAAGGTTCTATATCTTTTAGAAGGTCTTTCCCCCTTTTTTCGAAATTCAGCCAAATTTTCTCAGCCACTTAACTTTTGATGGGTAGGACTAAACTTTATGAAACGTACATATTTGAAATCATCATTAAAATTTGATTCTTTTGATGTATCTATTGGTATCAAAATCCCGTTTTCTAGAGTTTCGGTTACCATTGAGCCGGGTCAGTCCTTACTTACAGTTCGTTACCACGAACTGTTTGATTATACGAACTTTCTTGTGTACTAACAACTGCACTAATTACTAATAAACAAATACATATTTAGGATCACCATGAAAACCTGATTCTTCGATTGAATATTATCAATAGTTTGGCTCATATAATTTCGTTATTGACAAGGATCGTTATTTACTTACCATTCATTGCTATGAAAGATTTGTTTTTGTTTTGTTTTTTTCCTCCAACCAAATTTTATAGTAAAAATGTTCGTGGAAAACTGGAAAGAGGTCACTCAGTCACAAATTAGAACTTAAATTTTCCTTATTAAGGGTCAAAATCTATTGGTAGGCAGCAAGGTCGGACCCAGGATTTTTTTTCGAAGGGGTTTTTACTCAAAGATTATTTCGGGGGGAGGGGGGTTCAAACCCCCTTAACCCATCCCTCTCGGTATGGCCTTGGCAGGCAGCCAAAAATGGGGCAAGGCACATTTTTTCCAGGGTTTTTCCCTATTAGCTCTCTTCCTTTGGTTTCCTTGTAATTACTTTACAGTCCCAAATTTCTAGGGGTGGGGGCATGGTCCCCCCGCCCCCACCCCCTGCCAGCACCCAAGATTTTGCAGTTGTTGATATTTTGACTTAGGAATGGCACATCATTCCGATAATTTTGTTTTGGCATTGTTTGCCAGTTTCTTAGTTGTTGTGATTTTGTTATGATTTTCTTGTTTATTTGTTTTATATGAACTCCAAAATTCGAATTTAGCCACTTGGGGCTTGTAATAGTAATTTTTCGAAATAAATATGTTATCTAAATATGGCTCTAAAACGTGGACGCTTCAAAAGGCCGAGGATGATTTATTATAGTTTTCCAACGGAATTGCTAAAAGATACTTTTCAGTGTTCGTTAGACTGACAGTATATCAAACATTAAGCTATGCAAAAAATTTTATTCGATCCAACTTTTTAGGGCTATTATGAGAAAGAGGTAAAACTAGCTAGAACACTATTTACGGAAGAAGGAGACGGATTGTCAAAGATTGTGTTCTTTGGTAATCTTGGGCTAAACGAAAAGCAGGTTATTCCTGAAGTTGCTGCGAAGAAATCAATAGAAATAATTTAAAGGAAATTGAAACTTTATGAAGGGAGAGGGGGTAGAAACTAAAGTTATGAATAGATTTGGGTGCAGAACGAGTGTTTGCAGCTGGTTGTCCTCGGGTGAATTGGTGCTGCAAGTCGTGAGCAGTAGTGGTATCAGATTTTTGCCAATTCAAGCCACTTTAGGCTGTTTATTGGAAAATGAGCTTGCCTCCTCCTTGATTTCTGTTTGAGTTTGCATAGATTCCTATAGTTTTTAATTGCATGAATAAGATTTAGAAATTGATTGAATTTTTGAATTTATTAAAAAAAAAACCAATGCAGCCAGAATTCAAGTTGAAAGTACTAAGGACAGTGAAAATAAAAATCTGATTATTTCAATTAGTTAAATGGAATGTTATACAAACCTATTTATCTTGAAAAATTAGGAAAAATCAGTAATTTTCTTCTTAATGAAAGAGACCTTCTGTATTTACACGGTTTTTTTTTGTAGCCGAGGGTGTCAAATTTAAAAAATGAGATACATAGGCTAGGTGAAAAATCAGCAAAAAGTAAGCCAAAAACATATAGCTCTACACATCATAAGAAAATGTAGCTTTGCTTTGGAGGTGTAGCTGTCTTTTGGAATCAACTGATAGTTGATATTTGGGTTCATGAGGACGAGGAGCGTTGTCAGATTTAAATAATTAGTTTTCTTTGTGTATTCTCATGATCCACCTTGGCAACACTGACGAATATGTGGTAATGCCCTAAAACTTTTGGATTTTGAAACAAACAAAAGAAATACCTTAGGCTATCGTTGTTAGAGGAATTTTACTGGTCTATTTTCATGGTTCAACGCGGCAACACTGACGAATATGCGTTACCGCCAAAAAACTTCATAATTTTGAAACAAATAAAAGAAATATCGTAGGAAATCGTTGTTAGATGAACGACTAGAGTCAAGATGGGTCCAAGGGAGAAAATGTATATTTTGATGTCCTGGGTACTATAAGAATTAGGTCTCTCAGCAACGCGTTTTATCTAAAAACATGTTTAAATCGTATAAGATTGGTTTTTTAAATGTGAAAGCTTTACAGCATATGCAAAGAATAGATGTAGTGACAATGTCTCATGCCTGCGTGACATTGAGAGAGATACAGGTCACTGCTTTTTAAAGCCATTTTTTTCTTTCTGCTTTTTCCACTTTTATGATTGTTGTTACCATGCAGATTTCTCTTGAATAATTAATTTGCAAGAAGCTACAATTTGAAAAACGTCTTAAAACAAGAAATATTCTATTTAAAACTACAAACTAATATAAAATTGGAATAAAAATGATTAAATCCTACATTAAAGAAACAAGCCCATATATATATATATATATATATATATATATATATATATATATATATATAATATATATATATATATATATATATATATATATATATATATATATATATATATATATATATATATATATATATATATATATATATATATATATATATATATATATATATATATATATATATATATATATATATATACATATATATATATATATATATATATATATATATATATATATATATATATATATATATATATATATATATATATATATATATATATATATATATATATATATGTATATATATATATATATATATATATATATATATATATATATATATATATATATATATATATATATATATATATATATATATGTATATATATCTATATATATATATATATATATATATATATATATATATATATATATATATATATATATATATATATATATATATATATATATATATATATTATATATATATATATATATATATATATATATATATATATATATATATATATATATATATATATATATATATATATATATATATATATATATATATATATATATATATATATATATTATATATATATATATATATATATATATATATATATATATATATATATATATATATATATATATTATATATATATATATATATATATATATATATAATATATATATATATATATATATATATATATATATATATATATATATATATATATATATATATATATATATATATTATATATATATATATATATATATATATATATATATATATATATATATATATATATATATATATATATATATATATATATATATATATATATAAGATCCATCATGCCTGGTGTTAGTGGACGACGGGATGAATGACGTTGCCTAGCACAATTTTTCATCTAAAGCCTCTTCTAGAGCCAATCTTTATCCTTATTCCAAGGACATCCTACATTTCAAAGACCCATATTATTCTTTCTCGGACCACCAGGTCTCCATTTCCAAGTTGGAAGGAGGTTGCAATTGAGGAGATTGTAGGATCTGTTATTAGTTGATCGTCATAGCGTATTTCCAAGGAATTTCAGTCATCTTTTTTTATAATTTTCGTAAGAAGGGATTTTTGGTGGTAGGACCTTTGAGCTTCAGGGTCTTATGTCCAAGACCATTAGCTGACACTTAGAATTTATATCATGCTGTGGGCAAAATTCTTCAAGGGAGCGGGTTTTTTTTAGCTCTTGGAGGCGTGTAAAGCGTGCAGCACAGCAGATCAGGTGATTGCCTAATATACTATCATCTTATTTTCTTAATTATCATCTTAATTTCAAGTTGTTTTTCCTACCCTCTCCAGACAGATTTCTTCATTTTAAGGAATGTGCCCAATCTTTTTCTATGCTGCAGTGTTTGCAATCTGTAATACAACGTTGCCCTCTCCAAAACCCACCATTTGAAGTTATGATAGAAGCTAGGTAACAAAATTCCTCTGCAGTATAGATGGTGTAACCTTACAGCTTATCACTAAACATTTTCAGACACAGACTGCTACTCAAAAGGTCTACATCCTATAGGAAGTAAAAGTCTGTCAGGACATAGGGGTTGTTTTCTTTCGGCCCGACTACGAACACTCAATAAGCATAAAGGGAATTTTCTAGTATCCAGGCAATGATGTGGCCTATATTCGTTGATCTTTTTCCAAAAACAATTTTTAATTCAAATAGTGGGTTTCAGGTCATTTTCTTATAAACATCATCACAAAGGGGTACTTAAAAATGACAGAAAAGAAAATACGTTAAAGTTTAGTTGCTCAAAATTATGTTTCCATTAATAAACACTGTTGTTTGCTAAAGTAATGTTCTGTTTTGGTTAGAACCTGCAATTTTTTGAAGTTTTTTTTTTTGCAAAAAAAAAGTTAGTTGAAGTTACAAAAATTTAACTTTATTAATTTATTGAAATTTCCACACTAGAATTTTTTCTTTTTTTAGTTCCCATCTCTTACCACAAAATGAATTTTTAAGTTTTACTTGTTCAAATACTAAAATTCAGGCAAATTCCAATACATACTTCGGGAGTCCGAAATGATCTCATTGCAAATATGAATTCAACACGGTTTCAGTTTCGAACGACTCCTTTAACCTTCCCTATGGTTTCTTAGAAAACACTCCTAGAAATACAAAAAAATGCACTTTCTGGTAAAGTGTATAGGTGTTCACCGTCATCTTCTCTTGGCAATTCCTTTTTCTAGACTTTGGAATGCAGATCTGTGGATAGTTGGATAGAATAGATAGTTGCAAAATGTCATTGATCTTTAAGTTTTTTCTCGGTCTTTCTCCAGTTGAATGACGCAACCACTTTCCTTCCCGGAAAATCCCTGAAAAAAATCCGTCAAATATTGCAAATCAAGAACACCACCAGAAAATTTCCGTAAGGAGGGGGGGATCCTACTAGGAGTGTTGTTTTTACCAGGATTTAAATGGGAGTATTTCTCAGTTTGCTCCTTTGATACATTTATTAAATGTCTTATTGCTTCCCATGGAAGGATCCGTTGCTAACGAAGTCTAGCTGAATTCTTTTTTCTTGTGTTGAAGTTTTGAAATAGAAAGAATTCAGCCAAAGAATATCTACAAATTATTTTTCAAGAACTTGGGGAGTTAGAAACAACCTGATTACCCGTTTTGAATTCAGCATTAAAAGTAGCAATAGGACTTTTTTCGTTCTACTGCTACTACTACTACTAACAACTCACTGCAGAACAGAGCCGACTGAGACCAACAAAAGTTACGCACACTCCTCTGGAAATCAACTACGCTGAACAAAATGGCTATCTCAAAATTTTGATTGGATGTGTTTGGGGTAATGATGGGAATATTTGGGGGAAAATAAAACATAAATAATGTTTTACTTTTGAATTTTTTCGAAGTTTTTTCTCCAACCTAGAGTTTCACACCCTACTCAAAACAAATTCTGTGTTTGTGCTTCCGCAATAGATAAAATATACATACTTCTCAATCACCGTATCTCCAAACCAGCACTTTCTACTAACAACCCTTTGCAGCATCAAGTCACCTGAGGCCAGCTAA
The DNA here is from genome assembly GCA_027921565.1 of Artemia sinica. Classification (NCBI taxonomy): domain Eukaryota; kingdom Metazoa; phylum Arthropoda; class Branchiopoda; order Anostraca; family Artemiidae; genus Artemia; species Artemia sinica. Next base: position 4,484,214 of record CM051274.1, read on the forward strand.
AGCTAAGCACGGTTCTCCTCCATATAAATCCATTAAAAGCCTCCCTCTTTGAAACCTCCCAAGAAGCTTTCGGAATTTTATTTTCGGAATGTTTTTGAAGGTTTTTCCTCCGTCCTAGAATTCCACCATTCCTCCAAAATAATTGTACATGTAGGCTTCTGGAATAAATAAAATATATATGCTCCTCAATCACTGTATCTCCAAACTAATGCTTACTACTAACAACCAAAATGCAGCACCAAGCCGCCTGAGGCCAGCTAAAGCTAAGCACGCTCCTCCTCCATCTCAGTATATTAAAAGCCTTCCTCTTTGAACCCTCCCAAGAAGCTTTCGGAACTTCATTTTTGGAATGTTTTCGAAGGTTTTTCCTCCGTCCTAGAATTCCACCCTTCCTCAAAAATAATTTTACGTATATGCTTCTGGAATAACTAAAATGCTTACTACTACCAACTCAATGCAGCAACAAGCTGCCTGAGGCCAGCTAAAGCTTAGCACTTTCCTCCTCCATCTCGATCTATTAAAATCCTCCCTCTTTGAACCCTCCCAAGAAGCTTTCGGAATTTCATTTTTGGACTTTTTTAAAGGTTTTTCCTCCGCTCTAGAATTCCACCCGTCCTCAAAAATAATTCTACGTGTATGCTTCTGTAATAAATAAAATAGATATGCTTCTCAATCACTGTATCTTCAAACCAGCACTTTCTACTAGCAACTCAATGCTGCACCAAGCCACCTGAAGCCACCTAAGGCTAAGCACGCTCCTGCTCCATCTCAATCTATTAAAATCCTCCCTCTTTGAACCCTCCCAAGAAGCTTTCGCAATTTAATTTTTGGACTTTTTGAAGGTTTTTTCTCCGTCCTAGAATTCCACCCTTCCTCAAAAATAATTCTACGTGTATGCTTCTGGAATAAATAAAATAGATATGCTTCTCAATCACTGTATCTCCAAACTAGTGCTTACTACTAACAAACAAAATGCAGCACCAAGCCGCCTGAAGCCAGCTAGAGCTAAGCCGGCTCCTCTTTCATCTCAATCTATTAAAAACCTCCCTCTTTAAACCCTCCTAAGTAGTGTTTAGAATTTTTATTTTCGAATTTTTTCGAAGTTTTTTCTCCAACTAGAGTTTCACACCCTACTCAAAACAAATTCTGTGTTTGTGCTTCCGCAATAGATAAAATATACATGCTTCTCAATCACCGTATCTCCAAACCAGCACTTTCTACTAACAACTCACTGCGGCATCAAGTCACCTGAGGCCAGCTAAAGCTAAGCACAGTTCTCCTCCATATCAATCTATTAAAAGCCTCCCTCTTTGAAACCTCCAAAGAAGCTTTCGGAATTTAATTTTTGGAATGTTTTGAAGGTTTTTCCTCGGTCCTAGAATTCCGCCATTCCTCAAAAATAATTGTACGTATATGCTTCTGGAATAAATAAAATAGATATGCTTGTCAATCACTATATCTCCAAACTAGTGCTTACTACTAACAACTCAATGCAGCACCAAGCCGCCTGAGGCCAGCTAAAGCTAAGCACGCTCCTCCTCCATCTCAGTATATTAAAAGCTCTTTGAACCCTCCCAAGAAGCTTTTGGAACTTCATTTTTGGAATGTTTTCGAAGGTTTTTCCTCCGTCCTAGAATTCCACCCTTCCTCAAAAATAATTCCACGTATATGCTTCTGGAATAAATAAAATAGATATGCTTCTCAATCACTGTATCTCCAAACTAGTGCTTACTACTAACAACTCAATGCAGCACCAAGCCGCCTGAAGCCAGCTAGAGCTAAGCCGGCTCCTCCTCTATCTCAATCTATTAAAAGCCTCCCTCTTTGAACCCTCCCAAGAAGCTTTCGGAATTTCATTTTTGGACTTTTTTTTGAGGATTTTTCCTCCACCCTAAAACTCCACCCTTCCTCAAAAATAATTCTACGTGTATGCTTCTGGAATAAATAAAATAGATAGGCCTCGATTTTCTAATATAAAATGTTTATAGATTGTATTCTGAAATATTCTGGGCCCCACGAATGATAATTGACCAGTACATGATCGGCAAAGACTGCAAACACCATAATATCCCTTTTTCAAGTTTTTTATTCTCATTTCGATCGCAAATTTACAGTTATTACTTTAAAAAAGATCTTAAATAAACATTTTTAAGGAAATTACTTCCAAAGTCAAAACGAATTATGTAAAAACTATAAATGTTTTTACTTTCATAGCTTTAATAAATCAAATAATATTAACATTTGATTACTAGGTTTTTCAAAGAAAAGTACAGAACCCCATTAAACAAAAAATGAGCAAAAATAAAATCAAAAAATCTATCAAGCGTGAAACTACCACAAATCAGCATCGTTAAATAAATGAAACCCAAAACGAACAGAAATTACAATAAATAACCGAGTCAAACTCGAAACGAGCAGAATTAACATAAGTTGGGCTCGAAACCCCTATGCCTTCCCAAGGCCAGAACATAATTTGCACTTTACTGAAAAAATATAAATGTTTTTACTTTTATAACTTTAATAAATCAAATAATATTAACATTTTGATTACTAAATATCAGTATATGTATATTAAACTGACAATTCACATTCATTTGTATTTTTTCGGTAAAGTGCAAATTATGTTCTGGCCTTGGGAAGGCATAGGGGTTTTGAGCCCCACTAATGTTGATGTCTGCTCGTTTTGAGTTTGACTCGGTTATTTATTATAATTTCTGTTTGTTTTGGGTTTCGTTTATTTATCCATGATGATTTGTGGTAGTTTCACGCTTGGTAGATTATTTGATTTTATTTTTTGCTCAATTTTGGTTAAATTTAGAGTTCTTTACTTTTCTTTCAAAAACTTATTTTGTGGAAAAAGTTTTTTTTAATTAATTTCTGTTCGTTTTATATTGACATAGTCTTTTCAGGGAAAACGAAAATAATACTTTAAATGTTTACTTTTTTTAAGACTTTATAGTTTGGCCTGCTATTTGTATGCTGGAGAAAATTTTCAGCAATTTTTAACAACTTACTCCCTTTTAAAAATCCGGACACAAATAGTAGTGTTTAATTTAGTTTCATACCTCCTCTAGTTGACCTGAAATGGAAAACTTGATACCATTCGCAAAAAAATCTGTTTACTTTCTTTGATAAATTGGATACACTTAGGCTATTTTGATTTGGTTAAATTTTAAGAGCAGAAGTAGCCCCGAAAGTTTGAACATAATGCCCTCAGTCGTTCTTGGGATACTGCTAAGATGCCTTATTGGGAATTAGGATTAAAACAGTGCATTTTGATTTAATCTTAAGGCAACATTTAGCTTTTAAACATAATGGGCAAATGGGAGGGGGGCTTGTTGCCCTCAAATCACTTTCGACTATCAAAAAGTGCATTAGTCCTTTCTATTTCAATCGAATGAGCCCTTTTCGAAGTTCCTACGACAACTCCTTCGATATGAAGTGCCCTGGTCTAAACAAAAAAAAAACTAATAATGCATTGTACCCATATCGATCGTTACTATAATTAATTAAAAAACTTATCCCACAAAATAAGTTTTTCAAAGAAAAGTAAAGAACTCCATTAAACAAAAAATTAGCAAAAATAAAATCAAATAATCTACCAAAAGTGAAACTATCACAAATCAGCATCGATAAATAAATGAAACCCAAAACGAATAGAAATTACAATAAATAACCAAGTCAAACTCAAAACAAGCAGAAATTAACATAAGTTGGGTTCAAAACCCCCTATGCCTTCCCAAGGCCAGAACATAATTTGCACTTTATTGAAAAAAATACAAATGAATGTGCATTGTCAGTTTAATATACATAGACTGATATTTAGTAATCAAAATGTTAATATTATTTGATTTATTAAAGTTATAAAAGTAAAAACATTTATATTTTTTCATTAAAGTGCAAATTATGTTCTGGCCTTGGGAAGGCATAGGGGTTTCGAGCCCAACTTATGTCAATTCTGCTCGTCTCGAGTTTGACTCGGTTATTTATTGTAATTGCTGTTCGTTTTGTGTTTCATTTATTTAACGATGCTGATTTGTGGTAGTTTCACGCTTGATAGATTTTTTCATTTTATTTTTGCTCATTTTTTGTTTAATGGGGTTCTTTACTTTTCTTTGAAAAACTTATTTTGCGGAAAAAGTTTTTTTTAATTAATTTCTGTTCGTTTTATATTGACATAGTCTTTTCAGAGAAAAAGAAAATAATACTTTAAATCTTTTCGTTTTTTAAAGAATTTATAGTTTGGCCTGCTATTTGTATGCTGGAGAAAAGTTTTCAGGAATTTTGCTTTAAAGGAAAAAATTAATAAATAATACATTGTGCCAACATCGTTCTTATATGTCCCCCAGGCATAACTTAAAACCCTTGCCCTGAGGGTTGTGGGGGAGTGTCCTCCTCTTTACTTAGTCCCCGTTTCTTGTCTCGTTCTCGAGTGTCCCCGTTCTTTACTTAGGCAGCGCGGTCGTGCTGCCTATGATTTATACAACAACTTTCTATTTAAACCTTATATGCCCCCCAGGGCATAACTTACAACCCCTGCACTGAGGGCTCTGAGGGGGCTATCATCCTAAAAGACCTAATTTCCTGAACGTTCAACTACGTTGAACAAAATGAATATCTCAAAATTTTGATTGGATGTGTTTTGGAAAATGGTGGGGATGAGAGGCAGTTAGTCGCTATCCAATCACTTTCGACTATTAAAAAAGGCACTAGCCCTTTCAATTTCCAATTTAATGAACCCTTTTGAAGTTTCTACGACAACGCTTTCAATTAAAACCTCATATGTACCAGGGCATAACTTACAAACCTTGCCCAGAGGGCTGCGGGGGGAGAGGTTGTCATCCTTAAAGACCTAATTTCCAAAACTTTCAACTACGTTGAATAAAATGGCTATCTAAAAATTTTGATTGGATGTGTTTGGGGAGAAGGTGGGCGTGAGAGGAGGGTTATTTGCCCTGAAATCACTTTCGACTATTAAAAAGGGTACTATCCCTTTGAATTTCAAGTCGAATGAGCCCTTTTTTAAGTTTCTACGACAAAGATTTCAATAAAATCCTTATATGCGCCCAGGACATAACTTATAATCCTTGCCCTGAGGGTTGTGGGGAGTGTCATCCTAAAAATATATTTTCTATCTGGAAATCAACTACGCTGAACAAAATGGCTATCTCAAAATTTTGATTGGATGTGTTTGGGGGAATGATGGGTGTATGGGGGGGGGGTAGAGCCCTTGAATTTCCAATCAAATTAGCTTTTTTAAGTTTCTGCGACACCGCCTTCTTTAAAAACCTTATATGCCTCCAGGGCATAACTTAAAACTCTTGCCCTGAGGGATGTGGTGGAGTGTCCTCCTCAAAAAAGCATTTTATACCGGGAAATCAACTACGCTGAACAAATAACTATCTCAAAGCTTTGATTGGATTTGTTTGGGGAAATGATGGGCGTAGGGGGTGGGGCTAGTTGCCCTCCAATCACTTTTGAATATTAAAAAGGGCACTAGCCCTTTGAATTTTCAATCGAATGAGCCTTTTTTGAAGTTTCTATGACAATGCCATCTATAAAAACCTTATATGCCCCCAGGGCACAACTTAGAACCCTTGCCCTGAGGGTTTTGGGGGGAATGTCCTCCTCAAAAATATATTTTCTATCTGGAACTACGCTGAACAAAATGGTTATCTCAAAATTTTGATTAGATGTGTTTGGGGAAATGATGGGCGTGGGGGGGGGCTAGTTGCCCTCCAATCACTTTAGACTATTAAAAACGGCACTAACCCTTTGAATTTCCAATCGAATGAGCCTCTTTTGAAGTTTCTACGACAACGCCTCCTATAAAAACCTTATATACCCCCAGGCCATAACCTAACACCCTTGCCCCGAGAGTTGTGGGGGAGTGTCCTTCTCAAAAACATATTTTCTATCTGAAAATCAACTCCGCTGAACAAAATGGCTCTCTCAAAATTTTGATTGGATGTATTTGGGGAATGATGGGCGTTGAGGGCGGGGGGTAGTTTCCCTCCAATCACTTTCAAATATTAAAAAGGTCACTAAAACTCTCAATTTTCAATCGAATGAGCCCCTTTTGAAGTTTCTACGACTACCCCTTCCATATGAAGTGCCCTGCTCTAAAGAAAAAAATAATTCATAATATATTGTGCCAGCATCGTTCTTATATGCCCTCAGGTCATAACTTAAAACCCTTGCCCCGAGAGTTGTGGGGGAGTGTGCTCCTCAAAAACATATTTTCTATCTAGAAATCAACTACGCTGAACAAAATGGCTATCTCAAAATTTTGATTGGATGTTTTTGGGAGAATGATGATCGTGGGGGGGGGGTATCTGCCCTCCAATCACTGTCGACTATTAAAAAGGGCACTAGCCACTCCAATTTACAATCGAATGAGCCCTTTTCGAAGTTTTTATGATAACTCCTTCGATACGAAGTGCCTGACTGAAGAAGAAAAAAAAACACATTGTGCACACATCGTTCTTTACTTAGGCAGCACTAGCGCGCTGCCTATGAAAGCGTTAAGCCTTCCAATCACTTTCGAAAATTAAAAAGGGCACTGGCCCTTTCAATTTCCAATCGAATGAGCCCTTTTTGAGTTTCTACGACAATTTTCTCTATTAAAAACCTCATAAGCCCCCAGGACATAACTTAAAACCCTTGCCCTGAGGTCTATGGAGGGGTTATCATCCACAAAGACATAATTTCCAGAACTTTCAGCTACGTAGAAAAAAATGACTATCTCAAAATTTTGATTCATGTGTTTGGGGAAATGGTGGGCGTGAGAGGGGGACTAGTTGCCCTCCAATTACTTCGATTATTAAAAAGGGCAAAAGTCATTTCTATTTCCAATCGAATAAGCCCTTTTTGAAGTTTCTACGACAACGCTTTCTATAAAAACCTTATATGCCCCCAGGGCATAACTTACAACCCTTGCCCTGTGGGCTATGGGGGGCTGCCATCCTTAAAGACCTAATTTTGAAAACTTTCAACTACGCTGAACAAAATGGCTATCTAAAATTTTTGATTGGATGTGTTTGGGGAAAAGGTGGGCGTGATAGGGGGGTTAGTCATCCTCCAATCACTTTCGACTATTAAAAATGGCACTAGCCCTTTGAATTTCCAATCGAATGTACCCTTTTTCAAGTTTCTGCGACAAAGCTTTCAATAAAAACCTTATATGCCCCCAGGGCATAACTTGTAATCCTTGCCTTGAGGGCTCTGAGGGGGGAGGTTGTCATCCTTAAAGACCTAATTTCCAGAACTTACAACTACGTTGAACAAAATGGCTATCTCAAAACTTTGATTGGATGTGTTTGGATTAATTATGCGCGTGAGAGAGCGGTTAGTTGCCCTCCAATCACTTTCGAATATTAAAAATAGCACTAGCCCTTTGAATTTCAAATCGAATGAGCCCTTTTTCAAGTTTCTACGGCAAAGCGTTCAATGAAAACTTTATATGCCCCAGGGCATAACTTATAACCCTTGCCCTGAAGACTGTGGGGGGAATGTCCTACTCAAAGGTATAATTTCCAGAACTTTCAACTACGTTGAACAAAATGGCTATCTCAAAACTTTGATTGGATGTGTTTGGGGAAATCTTGGGCGTCGAAGGGGTGTTAGTTACCTTCCAATCCCTTTCGACTATTAAAAATGGCACTAGCCATTTCAATTTCCAATCGAATGATTCCTTTTTGAAGTTTCTACGACAACGCTTTCTATAAAAACCTTGTATTTCCCCAGGGCATAACTTACACCCCTCTCCCTGAGGAATATGGGGGGTTGTCATCCTCAAAGACCTAATTTCCAGAACTTTCAACTATTTTGAATAAAATGGCTATCTCAAAATTTTGATTTGACGCGTTTGTGGAAAGATGGGCGTGAGAGGGGGGTTAGTTGCCCTCCAATCACTATCGACTATTAAAAAGGGCACTAGCCCTTTGTATTTCCAATCGAATGACTCTTTTTGAAATTTCTACGACAATGCTTTCTATAAGAACCTTATATGCCCCCAGGGCATAACTTACAACCCTTGCCCTGAGGGCTGTTGGGGAGTGTCCTCCTCATAAAACATAATTTCTATCTGGAAATCAACTAAGCTGAATAAAATGGCTATCTCAAAATTTTGACTGGATGTGTTTCGGGAAATGGTGGGTGTGGAAGGGGTGTTAGTTGCCTTCTGATCACTTTCGACTATTAAAAAGGTCACAAGCCACTCTAATTTCCAATTAAATGAGCCCTTTTCGAAGTTTCTACGACAACTTCTTTGATACAAAGTGCCCTGGTTTAAAAGAATAAAATAAAAAATAAAACATCGGTCTTATATGCCCCCGGGGCATAAATTAAAACTCTTGCCCTGAGGGCTGTGGGAGAGTGTCCTTCTCAAAAACATAATTCCTATCCGGAAATCCACGACGCTGAACAAAATGGCTATCTCAAAATTTTGTTTGGATGTGTTTGGGGAAGTGGTATGCGTGGAAGGGGTGTTAGTTGGCTTCTAACCACTTTCGAATATTAAAAAGGGCACTATCCGTTCAAATTTCCAATCGAATGAGCCCTTTTCCAAATTTCTATGACAACTCCTTCGAAACGAAGTACCCTGGTATGGAAAAAAAATAATACATTGTGCCAACATCGTTCTTTATATAGTCAGCACGATTGCACTGCCTATGAAATGCCAAGCCTTCCAATCACTTTCGACTATTAAAAAGGGCACTAGGCATTTCGATTTCCAATCGAATGAGCTCTCTTTGAGTTTCTATGACAACGCTTTCTATAAACACCTTATATGCCCTCAGGGCATAAATTAAGACTCTTACCCTAAGGGCTGTTAGGGTGGTTGTCATCCTCTAAGACCTAATTTCCAGAACTTTCAAATACGTTAAAAAAATGGCTCTCTCGAAATTTTGATTGGATGCGTTTGGGGAAATGTTAGGCGTGAGAGGGCGTTAGTCGCTCTCCAATCACTTTCAACTATTAAAAAAAGCAATAGCCCTTTAAATTTCCAGTCAATAGAGCCCTTTTGAAGTTTTTACGACAAAGCTTTCTATTTCTACGACAACGCTTTCAATAAAAACCTTATATGCCCCCAGGGCATAATTTACAACCCTTGCTCTGAGGGAGGGGGGGGGGGTTTCGTCCTCAAAGACCTAATTTACAGAACTTTGAACTAATTACATATCTACTACGTTAAACAAAATGACTATCTGAAAATTTTGAATGAATTTGTTTAGGGGAATGGTAGCGTGAGAGCTGGCCTAGTTACCCTCCAAAAACTTTCGATTATTAAAAAGGGCACTAGCCCTCCTAATTTCTAATTTAATGAACCCCTTTTGAAGTTTTTAAGACAACTCTACCTGTATAAACCTTATATGCCCCCAGGGCATAACTTACAAACTTTGCCCTAGGGGCTCTGGGGGGTTCGTCATCCTTGAATACATAATTTCTAGAACTTTCAAGTATTTTGAACAAAATGGCTATCTTTAAACTTTTATTGAATGTTTTTGGGGAAATGGTGGGCGTGAGAGGGGGGTTAATTACTCTCAACTCATTTTCGACTATTAAAAAGGGCAATTTCAATTTCCAATCAAATGAGCCCTTTTTCAAACTTCTACAACAACTTTCTGTATAAACCTTATATGCCCCCAGGTCATAACTTACAGCCCTTGCACTGAGGAATCTGAGGGGGTTTTCATCCTGAAAGACCGAATTTCCAGATCTTTCAACTACGTTGAACAAAATGGATATCTCAAAATTTTGACTGAATGTGTTTGGGAAAATGGTGGCCATGAGAGGTGGGTTAGTTCCCCTTCAATCACTTTCAACTATTAAAAAGGGCACTAGCCCTTTCAATTTCAAATTGAATGAGACCTTTTTGATGTTTCTACAACATCCCTTTCTATAAAGACCTTATATGCCCCCAGGGCATAACTCACAACCCTTGCACTGAGGGCTATGGCGGGAGGGGTTGTCATTCTTAAAGATCTAATTTCCAAAACTTTCAACTACGTTAAATAAAATGGCTATCTAAAAATTTTGATTTTTTAAGAAGAAGAAGGATTTATTGAAAAAAAAATATCAACAAAAAACTATTGCTGCCTCCCCTAAAAAGCAAAGCGTGTCCGTGGGGGAGATAGAGAAAACAAAATCCTTAAAACAAAGAACACTTGGCCACCGACACCACTAATACCATCAAATTAAACAATAAATACAAAATAATATCACATATTATACTTCCTTTGGGAACATCATATCAACAAAACCCGCACAATAAATAAATCAATTAATCAGTCAAAACTCATATTCAGCAAAAAGCAGTTCCTTAATAATTTTTCAAAAAATATTGGGGTCACCAATAGTCTTAATATCACTATTCAAACTATTCCATTTCCGCGTACCTCTATAAAAAAAAACAGAAAAACATGAACGGGAAGATATACCTCTAGGTACACAGAAGTCCACGCTACCCCTTGTATCATGAGAATGAACAGTAGACCTAATGGACAATAAATCACCAAAACAACGAGGCTGAACATCCTGCTGCAGTCTAAAAATAAACCACAATACATAGAATTAACGAACGCCTGCAGCCGGCAAAATTTTTAAAGTTGGGTAAATTTCTCGAACAGACATACGTGGAGATATACCAGCTAAAATTCTTACTGCATGATTTTGTAGAACTCTTATTGGTTTTAGAGTAGAAGAAAAAGTAGAGAGCCAAATACTCGAACAATAAAGTATATACGGGTGTATTAAAGAAAAATAAAGATGGCGAAGGACATACTTGGGTTAACAATGTTGGAGTTTCTTCATTATACCGAGATTTCTCGCCAGAATTTTGCTAGTTAAAGCAACATGTTCCTTAAAAGATAGAGTTTCATCTATTACAATCCCAAGGTATTTAAAAGACGCAGTCCGTTTTATAACGCCATTGGGCATATCTAATTCCTTAATCCATGGGTAAAATTTGATGATCGCGAGAAAATAATAAAGTCAGACTTAGCCATGTTAATCCTTAATTTATTTACCCTCAGCCATGCTATAATTTTATTAACTGATTTCTTCATGGAAATCTGCAGCAGCTCCGCTGTCTTAGCTGTGCTAATGGCTGTTGTGTCATCAGCAAAAAGGGAAACTGTTTCATTAGTCGGGTTTACCGTTAGTTCATTTATTCTATAGCAAAAATTATTTAGACAATTTGGTAAATCATTAATAAATATCAAGAATAATATAGGACCGAGAACTGATCCTTGCGGAACACCTATTTCAATACACTTTTTTTCGGAAGAAGAATCATTTAATTGGACATACTGATAACGATTACTTAAAAAACTTCTTAAAACATTTAATGATTTACCCCTCAAACCATACACCTCACACTTCTTAAGTAGAAGTTCATGATCCACAGTGTCGAAAGCTTTCATCAGATCTAAAAATATAGCACCTATTTTGAAACCTTTATCTAATACATCATTAATAATAGTTGTCAAATAAATCATCGCCTGTTCCGTTGTCCTTTTTCTACGGAACCCAAATTGTGTCTCTACCAGTAACTTATGATCCTCCAAAAAACTCATTATTCTAATACTAAAACACTTCTCTAAAACACGGGAAATAATGGGTAAAACAGATATCGGTCTATAGTTGCCAGGGTCATTTTGAATACCACCCTTATGAATTGGGGTTATACGGGCAACTTAAAAACAGTCTGGGAATTTTCCTTGACGATTGTATGTGTTTGGGGAAAAGGTGGGCGTGAGAGGGGGGTTTGTTGCCCTCAAATCACTTTCGACTATTAAAAACAGCAGTAGCCCTTTGAATTTCCAATCAAATGAGCCCTTTTTTCAAGTTTCTATGACAAAGATTTCAATAAGAATCTTATATGCCCCCAGGGCATAACTCATAACCCTTGCCCTGAAGACTGTGGAGGTGAGAGTTCTGCTTAAAGGTATAATTTCCTGAATTTTAAACTGCGTGGAACAAAATGGCTATATCATAATTTTCATTGGAAATTTGGGGGGGGGGGGAATATTTTATTGAAAATGAGAGTGGGGTTAGTTGCAATCCAATCACTTTCAACTATTCAAAAGGGCACTAGTCCTTTCAATTTCCAATCGAATGAGCCATTTTGGAAGTTTTTACAATAATGCTTTCTATCAAGGCCGTACCCAGAGAGGGGTAAAGGGGGTTTGAACCCACCCCGAAATGTTTGTCTGACTCGTAAAAACGTAACAAAAATGGATATAAAAAAAATTTGTATGCCTTTTTTGAGTTTTTTTGTGTAAACTCTCCCCCCCCCCAATATTTTCTTTTAGTAAAACCCTCTCCGAAAAAAATCCTCTGTACAACCTTGCTTTTTATAAAAACCTTATAGGCCTTCAGGGCATAACTTACAACCGTTGCCCTGAGGGTTGTGGTGGGGTTGTCATCCTTAAAGACCTAATCTCCAGAACTATCAATTACGTTGAACAAAATCTGTCTCAAAATTTTGAGACAGATTTTGGATGAGTTTAGGGAATTGTGGGTGTGAGAGGGGCATTGGTTGCCCTCCAATCAATTTCAACTACTAAAAAGGCCACTAGCCCTTTCAATTTCAAATCGAATGAGCCCTTTTTGAAGTTTTTACGACAAAGGTTTCTATAAAAACCTTATATGCCCCCAGGGCATAACTTACAACCCTTGCCCTGAGGGCTGTGGGGGGGGTTGTTATCCTTAATGACCTAATTTCCAGAACTTTCAACTATTTTGAACAAAAGGTTTGCTCAAAATTTTGATTGGATGTATTTGGGGAAATGGTGGGCGTGAGAGGGGGTTAGTTGCCCTCCAATCACTTTTGACTATAAAAAAGGGCACTAGCCCTTTGAATTTCCTTTCAAATGAGCCCTTGCCCTGCCCCTACGGCCCTTGCCCTGAGGGCTCTGGGGGGAGTGTCCTCCTCAAAGACATAATTTCCAGATCTTACAACTACGTTATACAAAATGGCTGTCTCAAAATTTTGATTGGATGCGCTTGGGGAAATGGTGGGCGTGGAAGGGGTGTTAGTTGCCTTCCAATCATTTTCGGCTATTAAAAAGGGCATAAGCTCTTCCAATTTCTAATCACATGAGCCCTTTTAGAAGTTTCTACGACAACTCTTTTGATACGGAGTGCCCTGGTCTAAAAGAGAAAAAAATAATACATAATGCCAACATCGTTCTTCACTTAGGCAGCGCTGTTGCGCTGCCTATGATGATATTTTTGTTTATTGATCTGTGCTGTGTTGTTTTATTATTGTGGGTTGTGTTGGTTATGATATTGTTGGTCTGTTGTGAAATATTAAACGGTTTGATTATGATATTGTATGATATGCTCCTTATGATATTTTTGTGTTAGTTCTTTTTTTTTCTTTTTTTCCTGTCTTTTCTATTTTTCACTACTACGAAGTGTCATTGTCTATGTTCATTTGTGGGTTATAAATAAATAAATAAATAAAATAATGATAAGCTATAAGAGAAATAAAATTATTCAAAATGAAGGCGATGTTCTTTATCGTTATTTGGATGAAGGCAAAAGATGAAATTGTTTTTGTGCTGATATGACAGAAGGTCATAATTTGGTTCTCTTGTTGTTAATTTTCTGATAAGAAGTGGTTCCAGTCCAACAGCCTTATTTGATGTATTTGAAAGAGGTTGATAGAGGTTCACGATCATTTTCAAGACGTGGATGTGAACATTACTAATTTTTTTATGTAACTAACAATATTCGTAGCCATGCACGTACAAAAGGCTTGCTTATGGTTTTACGTACAAGAAGGGGGGAGGGCAAAAACGTAGAAATAATTGGGGGGAGTGGCAATGATAAAAGCAAATTTTATCTGATAATTCCAATAAGAAGTGCCCATAAACCCAGGAAAATTTAGGTTTTCGAGGGGGTATGAGCCCCTCCCCCTGTTTAGGTCCATGCATGTAACGTATCTAAGCATGTATCGAGGTTGTAGACATGTTCTAAATTTTTCTAAATTAAATTATAATGAATGGGGCTTATGAAACCCACCCTTCTCGTATCTTTCATAACTGAAAATAAAGTTGAAGATTTTTACATTCAAGTAGGGAAAAACACTATCTTGCTATGGGTACTGTATGTGAAAGCGTTAATTATGGGTCTGCAAATGGTAGAATTCTTATTAGGAGAATCCACAAGCACACGCAAAAACTATGAATAGAGATAATTAGTAAAGTAAGAATGGGGATTTTGATCCTTTACTGAACCTCCATGTTTTTGATCACCAGACATTTTATGCCTTTTAGTGAGACAAATATAGTTACTATTAAAAGTGGGTTATCACAATTGTTTGGGGAAGCTAAAGAAATAAATAAAATTCATAAGGGCCAACATAATACACAATATATACACATGAAGATTAAAATAAAAAAAACAAATAATATGCTTTTTTGGTATTTTTTTTCATTTTATAAATTACCCACACCCAGAGCCGTCCCTAGGGCTGGGGATGCCAGGATAAAAATTAATTACGGCACCCCCTCCCGACTCAAATAAGTAAAAAAAGCCGAATCAAAGTGAAAAATTGGATCAAAGTGGACGATTCCCCAGCCGCAGTGCATCCCATGCCACGGTGCCGTGGCTAGGAATAGCTCTGCCCTCACCCTCCCTTAAAAAAAAAACCATTACTTACTCCTCAGAGGGGGAAATCCTCGGGGATGGCTTTGTTGCTGAAGAACATGAAATAAATGGCATTTTGGTGTTTTAGGTGTTAAGAGCTGTTGAAGGGGAATCCCCCGTTTCCAAACGTGCCAAAGAAATAAAAGTAGATCTACTTCCTCATGGAGGCTGGATCAGCGTTGATGTTCGTGAAATCGTGAATACTTGGTTCAGGAGCCCGAATACCAATCATGGAATTTTTGTGAAAACCTCAGATGGAAACCACCTGGTGATCACAGATGAGATGGACAGTTCCACGGTAGTAGCCTTTTTATTTTGATTGCTATGAAATGACATGTGGTGCCACGCATTAAATATCATCTCCGTGACCCGTGATTTAGATATCTGTATCGATGATTGAATTACAAGCAGTGTTGTGAACAATCACTATTTTTAGCCTTTTAATGTTTTCAATTAAGGAAGAAGTGACTAGAGTTTGGCATAAATAAAAAGAAAATGGGGGTTGAGAATGAGACAAAGTGCAAAGCATTAAATATCATCACCGTGACCCGTGAATTAGATATTTGTATAGATGATTGAATTACAAGTAGTGTTGCTAATAATCTGAATTTTTGGTGTTTAATATTTTGAATTATGAAAAAATTGACTTGAAGGAAGATTTTAACGGTAATTGTATGATAAACCCCCTACCGCTCAACTTGTTCATTCATTGACGCATTATAGAACCGGTCTCTTTTTGTTGAAGCTTAGTGTGAGACAAGATAAAGAGAAGTGGCAGAATAGATGGAAAAAATACAATTTGGGCTATATATTTGCACAATAGGGGCGTGGGGCTTGGGGTTGAAGTATTTGGATAGTGTGAAGCTAGAAAACAATTCCTACTTCATAATATGCGGAGTAATTGTACCTAACATATTAGGCATGCAGACCCGCTATACTTTACACCCCACCCCCCCCCCTAATGTTCAAATATATATCCCGAATTTGTTTCTAAAGTATTATATTTTTATCATACTTAGGTATATTTCATTAGGATTGAGCGTCAGAAAAACATTAAAAGAATATTAAGTAGGGGCTATATCATACAAGTACCGAGCAATGAAATTGGATAGAATTTTACACCCCTCCCTTCTAATGTTCAAATATATACCCCAATTTTGTTTCTAAAGTATTATATTTTTTTCTTACGTTGGTATATTTCATTAGAACTGAGTGTCAGAGAAAAATATTAGAAGAATATTAGGTAGGGGGTATATCATACAGGTACCAAAATTATTAATTTATTATAAAAAAGAAGAAATAGTAGACAAAATAAGTAACAGCAAAAGTTATAAATAAAAAGGCATAACTTGAATGGAAATGAAATTCAAATCCCTAAGCTAATAAAACAAACTTAACAATAAAATAAGATAATTTAATAAGAGAAACAAACAAAAGTGGCAATTTTCGATAAATTAACGGATCCAAAATATCCGGACACCTATTAATTGCATCTACATTCCCTGTAAAAAAAAGCCTTGTTCTTAACAATGTTGTTAACAAGCGTTATTGTTATCATAGTAACGAGGCTTGGACGTAGAATTTTATTTCTGAGGAGTCCGAGACGAATACAAAGGCCCTCA